>CM075942.1:69374609-69794995 GCA_038030265.1 Corythucha ciliata | reverse complement strand
TGGCTACTATCTTTTCTTTTTAATTTCCTTTTTGTTATACTTTTTTTATTCAAGCATAATTGTGTTTAATTATCATTCCGTATCATTTTATGTAATTATACAGCAATAACGCTGTAATGGGAGTTGAGACACATCTGACTCGGCTTTGAGTAATTCGAAATGCGCACAACGCATTGCGGTTAAATCGAAGTAGTCAGAACGCGTTGTGAGTAAAATCGGAAGACCCACGACGCGAAATAGACTAACCTAACCTTTATTTCGGTTATTGAGTAAAATGAGTTACCCAGAACGCGTTATGGGTATTTCATTCCGCCCTGGGCGAAAATAATTACCTACGACGCGTTGTGAGCATTTCACACTGCCCATAACGCGTTGTGGGTAAATTTTTCGGGCAATGGGCAAATTCGGCCATTGCGAATAACATTTACTCCCCTTTTGTCAGAATAAAAGAGACTCCCCATTCCATCATTGGCTATCGAAGCCACCTTTGAAGTTCATTGGGTAAGGAAGTTCGACACATTTGAGTAAAAAACAGAGATACTGTTTTGTTGGTGTTGCCGGTGTTTTTCAAGAGAGGGAATAATTTCCACCGAGGCATTTTCTTTTTGGAAGCTTGGATTTTTCAATCATAATGGCCACTCGCAAAATTGACTTGTGTTGGCCCGCAATGCAGTATTCCAACCAGGAAACATAAATTCATTCTTTTCGAGCTCTCAATCAACATTTAAAACCACGAATTGAATTAAAACACCCGGCACTGTCAATGAAATCAGTAGGAATTCTACCAAGGAGTAGAGTACTCTTTTCATTATCAGACGGCAGCGCTCCAAGTGATAGCTTGAATTCCCAATAGCCCGTCAAGAAGAACGAGAACCACGCAGCAAGAGGCTCTCTAATGCATTCGATTAGTTGCAACTTCTCCTCCCTCTAATTTTGTTACCAAATTGGTTCTCCCGCTGTTTACCAATAAGGATTATGTGTTATTATAGCCGATGTTCCCAGTGGAGGCGGAAGCCATTCTGCATTGGGGGAGCAGGATTCTGAGATTCCCCCCCCCCCCTCAACCTACCACAACCAAAATTTTGTATTTATATACAATTATGTCTAGATTACGAATGCGGGAGCATTGCTAAAGGCCAGTACACAAGCTCTATGTTTGCGTTGTGTGGAGTCTCATGTGCAACCAAATAAATTTACTCCCTCGGAAATTGAAGCTTTTTGATAGGAAGAGAAAATATGTAGCCGTGTTCGTGCCATCTCAAAAACCATCATTCCATTCAGCTATCACCCTCACTCCCGCTTTGCGGTTGTCGGGTCGGGTAGAACAACGGAGTCAGCAGTTTTTACGGGCTTCTGTCTTCGGCAATTTCTCACTCCCTCTGCACTGTCAGGCCTAGCCCTCGCGCTCTCTCTACCACTTCTCCTCAATGAAATCCGCCGGAAATAAGTGGAAACAAGTTTTCAATAATATAACTTTTATTGTTCAGTGCGAACGATAATTTTCGAATGTAAAACCAGAACCTGATCATGTCATTTAGTTGGCCCATTTGCCCCGCCACCACCATTTTTCTAATATACAATTTTTTCCCTTAGTATCGCGATTGGGGGAGCATTCGCTCCCCCAGAACCCCAGTTCCGCCGCCACTGGATGTTCCATGGGGGGAGTGTGGCGAATTAGTCAGAGGGGCTGATTAGATGAGGGCGAGGTCCATCTTAAAATTGACAAGCTATATCAATTATCTCCAACATTATTGTCAATTTTTTCTTGGAAAGTTCCAAAACGCCTGGAAACTGATTATTCAAGTGAAAAAGTTGAAATTGAGCCGCTTGAGAAGAAGTGATCATGCGAAGCTAAAATAAGGAGTAGAGAAGTCATGCATGATGAAGAGTAAAAAAATATAATAAACGCAAATTCATGGATAAATAAGAAAAATTGGTTAATCAAAGCTAAACTTGAGAAAAAGCGCTCATTCACAGCCGAAATTCACTGGGAAAAAGAGTCGGTTCCGGAACTCGGTTGAAACAGTATTCTCGGTTGAAACAGTAGTTTCAACCGTTAAACTTAACCGTGAAAAATAAACGTCATTCTGTTAAAGACGGCTCCAACAGTTATTTGTTCGGTTAAGAGTGCAAACAACCGTCAAAAAGACTCTTTTACCGTGTATTTAACAGACTTTTCTACACTTTCACGTGCTTAACCGTACAAACAAAGTCGGTTGAGCTGAAAACTTGTCGCCCAGCCGGTGTGATTAACGGTAAAACCGAGGTGAATGACCGTGTAACCGAGTTTAATAACGGTAAAACCGAGTTGAATGACGGTAAAACAGAATTCAATGACGGTGAAATCGAGCTGAATGACGGTAAAACCGAGTTGAACGACCGTATTACCGACCTGAATGAAGGTAAAACAGAGTTGGAAGACAGTAAAACCGAGTTGAATGACGGTAAAACCGAGTTGAATGACGGTGAAATCAAGTTGGAATGATGGAGAAACGGAGTTGAATGACGGTGAAACCGAGTTAAGCGACCATGTTACCGTGTTGAATGACGGTAAAACCGAGCGAAGTGACGGTAAAGCAGAATTCAATGACGGTGAAATCGAGCTGAATGACGGTAAAACCGAGTTGAACGACCGTATTACCGACCTGAATGAAGGTAAAATAGAGTTGGACGACGGTAAAACCGAGTTAAATGACGGTGAAATCAAGTTGGAATGATGGAAAAACCGAGTTGAATGACGGTGAAACCGAGTTGAGCGACCATGTTACCGAGTTGAATGACGGTAAAGCCGACTTGAACGGTCGTGTTACCGAGATGAATGACGGTAAAACCGAGCGTAGTGACGGTAAAGCAGAATTCAATGATGATGAAATCGAGTTGAATATGGCGATGTAACAGAGTTTAATGACGGCGTTACCGAGTTTAGTAACTGTAAAGCAGAGTTGAATGACGGTGAACCCGGCTCCATGGCCACTAATATCAAATGTACTGACGTTGTACTGTGTAGGCGGACGATAAAACTGATGAAACGAAATTTTCATTTTCTAAAACTTCCGGATCTTGCAACTTTCGCAAATTGCCCTGGGTCCCAGGTCACAATCAAAGAAAGCGGGATATTTTTCGATGAAGAAAACACACAAAAAATGTAAATCGAATCAAACTCAATGCTCCCATCGGTAGCCTAGTATTTATTTTTATTTAATGAAAGCATTCAGGTACATATAGATATAACGTTACCCAAGAGGTCCCCTCCCCCATTTCATCATCCTATAAAACTCTCCTGTTCTGGCAGTCTTAGACAAGCAGTTTTTAACCGACTTCACGCACTCGTAACTAGATGCAACAACATAAGTAGACGGTTCAGTAAGGCAACCCTTAACCGTCAAAATTCTGTTGATTCAGGGTGCTCCATCGGTTGAAGCACTCCCTCTCTTTGTTTTTAGCGGCAACTGCAGAAAACGCGCAAGGTCTGTCTTCCTCACTGCTCCCAGTAACTTCGCACTTCTCATTATTTAGTACTCGCCTGCTGAAGTTATTTCAGTCACTGTAGTCAGTGAAAGAGTTTTTTTTTTTGTTTTTTTTTTCGTGAAGTGATTTGAGTCGTGTTGAAACAAGAACTTGTGACTCCGAAATGGATGAAGATGTTAAAACTCTTTTGACAGAGTGGAAGCTGAGCGACTACACGATTGAATGACGGTGAAACCGAGTTGAGCGACCATGTTACCGAGTTGAATGACGGTAAAGCCGAGCTGAGCGGTCGTGTTACCGAGATGAATGACGGTAAAACCGAGCGAAGTGACGGTAAAGCAGAATTCAATGACGGTGAATTGAAATGACGGTGGTGAATTTTCCAATTATTGTTTTGTACTATGTTTGAATATATTTCGTGTTTCTTCTTTCACGACTTCTTCGCATGTGAACTAAAATTTACGTTCATCCCATTTCCAATTATAATCTTCTTTTTTTACCAATAACAGAATTTCAGAACTCCCACTTTCACGGTAACTCAAATTTTTTTTTTAGGGTTTCAAACGGGCCACAAGAAAGGCTGAACCGAGCGTCGAGAGAAATCAGGATTTGAAATGGAAATTTAATCTGCGGTTTACCTCTGACGCTCGGCTCAACCATTTTTGCGGCAAATTTGGCCGTAAAGAATCAGAAAGGCTAACCGTGAAAAGTGGAAGCACGTACCGAGAAAGTCGGTGACAAATTACCATTTGTACCACAGTAGAAACAATATATATTCCACCGTATGCCAATGGTAGCATGTACCGTTATGTCACGGTTGACACCAGACTCAAGACTGTGTTTCTTAACCGAGTAGAGATACCTGTTTTACCGTTGAGTAACCGTTAATGCAACCGTCATGAAAGTAGAATTTTACCGTTTTTTTTCTGCTGATGCTACCGTATAATATCCAAAATTCGGTTCGCCACTACCGTAAACACACTGTTGGACTAACCGCCTGATACGGCTGTGATTACCGAGTATACGGTCAGCTTTCACCGATGTTAGACAGTTGCTGTAACAGACAAGGGAGTTGTGGGTCGGAAGAATCTACCGTAAAGTAACGGTTAGAGTTAACCGTCTAGTGACGGTTCATTCAACAGATATGTCTCAACTGACTGGGATCATGTGTTTAACCGTGTTTGTGGCTTGACCGTCAGACTCGGTTGCAAACATTTTACCGACAATATGCGCTAACCGAGTGCATTTAACCGTTTCAAGCTTGTCGGTAGACTTAACCAACTCATGACGGTTGCAAACATTTTACCGACAACATGCGTTAACCGAATCAAGACGTGCATTCAACCGTATCAAGCTTGTCGGTTGACATTACAGACTCGTGACGGTTGCAAACATTTTACCGAGATTTCTCGGTTAAAATTAACCGAGATTTCTCGGTTAAAATTAACCGAGAAAGTGCCTCTTTTTTTCCCCAGTGTTGAGACAACGTGAGTTCGTGATTGCGGAGGCAAATGCGATCATTAAATTTTTTAAAACTGATAATTCGTGAAATGGCTAATAGTGCGGGAAAAATCGCTAATTCGCGCCTAAAATGGGGGAAAACGCAAATTCGCGGCTAAAATGGAGAAATAGTGCTAATTATTGCGGCTGAAATTGAGAAAATAAATATGTGAGCCCTGCTCGCATTGTGAAAAAGCACTGATTCGCCGATAAAATTAAGAAAACTGTTAATTTGCGGACAAAAAGAAATAGCGCTCATTCGTGGCTAAAATTGAAAATCAGAAAATCACTATTTTCAGGGGCAATTTTGAGTTTAAAAATTAGATGAGGCGCTAATTGGCGGCTAAAATAGAGAAAACGTGTCCAATTCTTTCATCTCACTGCTTTAACTGATAAAACATTAATTTTAGCCTCGTAGTTGCATCCGAAAACCGCTACTTGTCATTTTCTCAATTTATTTCTATGAATCAGCAAATGTTCTCAATTTAAATAGCCGTTTTTCTTGATTTTAGAAGTGAATTAGCGCTTCATCTCAATTTTAACCGCAAATTAGTGATTATTCTTAAATGAAACAACTAATTAACGCGTTCTCTCATATAGACCCACAAACTATAGCGATCCATTTTTGAAAAAAACGGCAGATTTTAAACAAAAACAGACCAACGGCAAGCCAAAAACCACTTTTTTCAACTTTTCTGAGGTTAAACATTATGAATGTGTTGTCAGCTTGGACTCGAAATTTTCACGAACACTCTACTTCCGTTTCCGAAGGGAACACGGAAGTAAAATGGCTGATTTTGTGTACAAAATTGCTAAGTTTGTGCAAAAAATGGCTGATTTTGAGACCAATGCCTGATTTTTTTCGGAACATATCTGATTTAAAGAAAAATTAATGATTTGAGTAAAATTGCAGAGAAAAATGACTAACAATGGCTGATTTTAAAATAAGAATTGCGGATTCGTCGCGAAAATCAGCAGATGTTGAGAAAAATTGCTGATTCATGGTGAAAAACAACAGATTTGGAGGAAAAATGCGAATTTGCAAATGAACGCCTTTTTTTTGAAATTTTTAAATTGTTTTGAACATAAAAATCTTCATTTATCCATCTTTAAGCTTTTCAGGGGCTCAGGAGAGGGCTCCTCTCCTGAGCCCGGGTCTGTCTGCGCCCCTCTTGAACACTACCTTGGCACGCAACTAATTATTTCTTATTTGACGGCTTTTTGAACGGAATGGAATCTATTTTGACGGATTTCTGACGGAAGTTCGAATTTGACTTGACGGGAAAAGCAAAATGCCAGTTGGCAACGCTGATTAAAAGGCAAAGACGTGTATAGGTATTGCCCGACACCTGCTCCACTCCTGCTATTTTCAATGTGCCAAACATAAAATAAACAAACCAGAACGAAATTGCTTTCTTGAACCCCGAGAAATATGACTTTTTAATGAGTCAAATCCGCTAATTTGAGGTTTGAGGGAGTCAATCCTTTAAAATTGATTTTTCAAAGGGCCAAATCTCTGAAATTTGGTCTTAATTAGGTGAAAACTGTCACTTCCAGACATTGAACTAAGACAATTTCGGTCAAGACCATAAAGAAGAGGAATGTGACTCTGGAATCAAATGTTTCATCCTAGACTAAAATTGAAGAAAAGCGCTAATTCATGGCTGGCACTGTCAAAAAGCGCTCACTCTCAGCAAAAATGAACAATGAAATGAAAAAAAAAAGAAGCTAATTCTCTGATCAATTCGAGAAAATTAGTTAATTAACCGGGGCTAAAACTGAGTAATGGCGGGAATATGCACATAAAATTTAGAAGTAATTATCGCGGCTTAAATTATGTATAAATTTGGGCCTATAAACACTAAGTCATACAGTTATTTGAGAAAACCCCGCTAATACCGGTAATTCCCGGCTAAAATTGAGATAGAGCGCTCAGCAGAAGCATCTAAACATGAGAAAAAGCGATAATTTGCGGATAAAATTGAGAATAATTGCTTAATCGTATCTAAACCTTGAGAAAAAACGCGCTCATTCGCAGCCAAAACGAAGAAAAACGCTTTTTCGCGTACCAATTTGAGATAATTCGCGGCTAAAATAAAGTAAAATCGGTAAATCCCGGCTAAAATTGAGAAATAATTCGAGGGCAAAATGGAAAAAAAACACGATTTTCAAATGAAAAAAATGATAAAGCGGAACAAATTGGGAAAAATCGCGAATATATTTATCAAAACCCGCTAGTACACAGCTGAAACTCGGTAACACGGTAATCTACGGCTAAAATTAAGAAACAATTCGTTATATTTGGCGCCCTCGGGTAAATCTTTCACTGACGCCCCCGTGAAATTGTCTCCAGGAGCTGCGAGTTATTGTTTTTTTTTTTCACACTTTCTCAATTGCTTCTCAATTTAATCGGTGAATTAGCGATTTGTCTCCATTTCAGCCGCAAATTAGCGATTTTTCTTGCAGTGAATTTGTGTTTTTCCTGATGATTTACGCCGCTAATGAGCAATTCTATAACAATGATTAGTGCTATATTTTCTAATTTTAGCCACGTAGTTACCTCCGGAAATCGCTACTTGCCGTTTTCTCAATTTATATTTATATGAAATAGCAAATGTTCTCAATTTAACCCCATAAATAACAATTTTTCTTGATTTTAGACGTGAATTAGCGTTTTACCCAATTTTAGCCTCCTAGCGAGCCGTGAATGAGAGTTTTTTTTTCCCAATATTCACCGCAAATGAACGCTTTTCCTGAATTTTATCCGCGAATTTGCGCATTTTCCTCATTTAGCCGTGGATTTACGAGCCGCAAATGGGGGTGTTTTCTCAACTTTAACCGCGAATTAGCGTTTCTTTACACATGTTAGCACTTTTTCTCCTAAATTTCGTAGGGGAATTAGCGATTTGTCTCCATTTTATGGGAATCAGTGATTTTCTCGACTTTAGCCGTGAAATCGGAATTCCCACACACTCAATTTTACAATACAAGGCTGCGGCGAGGTCTGTGACATGGCAACACTCGGCTTCGTGTGGGCGTTCCCCGGTGATGTGCGTTCAACAAATCGCGCGCACCGACCGAAACGCTCTCGTAGTACGGGTGTAAAGTGCGCAATTAGATCTGATGGGTAATGCGTAGGAGCCCAAAGGGAGGCTTAGGCGCCTGCCGGGTTTAAAGCCCGGCACACCCGACAAAAAAAAGGAATCAGTGATTTTCTCGACTTTAGCCGTGAATTCACTAATTTAGCCGCTATCCTATCTGTGAATTAGCACCTTTTCTGCGATTTTTTCTGCGATTTTTCCCGTGAATTAGCGTTTTTCCCACTGTTAGCAATGAATTAGCGCTTTTTTTCAGATTGAGCCCCGAACTTTTGCGATCTAAATAAGCCGAGACCCACCAGCCCCCCTGCACCAGCATAAGCCGCGTGCGTGAGGTGGCGCAACCGCCCGTGTTGTTGGAGCTCCCGGATCGTGGTCTTCAGCACGGTGGGGGCCTGGGGAAGGTGGCTTTCCAGATGCAGGTCGGGTACCACCAGGTGTTGGCGTGCTTCGGCCCGGCTCCAGCCGTCGATGGTCGGTATGGTGAGGGAGCCGACTGCGCCTTCGGTATGTGTGATTCCCTCCACTCACGCGTCGACATGGAATCCTTCCCCGAAGAGCTCACAGGCTGCCGTGTCTGGCAGTAGGCCTGCCCCCACCAACGTCTGGGTGGTCGCCGGTTGGGCAGCGTAGGGTGATCAAGGTAGGCCCTCGGACGCTGTAGAGCCATTCGTTGTTGGTGGCGATGAGCTGGGGTGACGGCAGATAGGTCGTCAGTTCCGTGTCGCAATAGTGTTCCTTGCCCTCCCAGAGCGCTGAGATGCACGTGGGTTGGGAGAAGGCGTAGGTGGGCATCGCGAAGGGGCAGATGGTTGCCATCGTGGTGGAGCGGCAAGTCCGGGTCGGCCGTTGTCAGGGTCGCGTATCGTTGGCGATCCCTGCGGATGAGCAGGTGACTGCCCTGGGATCGCCGCGTTAACCACGTGTCGTCGTATATCGGTATCGTGTGGTGGTTATACCAGGCGGTCTGGGAGGGCGTGGGGAGGTGAATGTATATTAAGATCCGCGAGGGGGTGGGGCGGCGGCTTCGACCCTGCTCGTTCAGTACGCTGTCGGAGCTGTTTCCTCGGTTGGTGGCTGTAGAAGAGTGGTGCCTTCTGGTAGGTGTCTGGTGACGTTGAGAAGGACTTCCAGCATTTGGGCTGTTGGTATGATATCAGTGGTGAGCTGTCCAGCGGCCACTCCGTTGAGTCTCACGTGTAGCCGTGCCACTGCCCTAGCGGACTCTTCCGCCAGATGGTCGAAGTAGTGGATTATGGACTGCACGTGGAGGAAGTGTCGTATGCTGGCTAATTCGTCGGTCATGTTGTTTATGGTGCTGGCGAATGACTGCAGGGCGTTTTTTGTTCGTACCATGTGTTCGTGGAAGGTGCTGGTGAGGCTTTCCACATTGCCTTCAGGACCCGCGACGATGCGGAGCTGGGAGAAAGTGTGGATCGGTGGTCCCGAATGTTCATGTTTCATGAAGTCTCTGGCCGGCCCTACGAGTTTTTGGAGCACTGTCTTCACCCAGAGCATTTCTTCGCCGTCACACAGTTCCGCCCGCCATTGGCATTAGTCGACGAAGTCGTCCACGCTGGTTTTGGGGTCACCGGAGTAGGTATGGGCATGTCGCGGGCGGTCGACAGCACGTGGTGGCCAAGGCTACAGGTAGTCTGGTCCCGGCATGTCGAGCTATGGTTAGGCTGACTCACGGAGAACGTGTCCGAGAAGCGCACCCGCGCCGGCGCTCTATGGTGGGGGGTGGAGGACGGGATATCTGCGGCGTAGCTCATGGCGGATTGTGCGGGCTGGTCCCTTAGATGGGACGCCTCGGGGTCAGGAAGGACGGTCCTGGAGAGGCGCCTGGATGAGGGGGGGAGGTGTTGGCGAACGGGATGGTGTCATTTGCGGAGTTTGCCCCCCCCCCCGCTAAGATTCCCGGCAGCACCTTGTGCCATGGTCCCCACGAGGCGCTGAAGTTGCTGGACTGCCGTAAGGGTCCCTTCCTGGGCGTTGGTTATGGCCTCTGCCAGCGGTGCCATGCCTTCTCTGCGATGAATGCCCTTAGCAGCTGGGGGTCCAGCGGTTGCTGTGCCGCCCCGTGATGATCTGCCTCTAACGCGTCCACCCGTGCCGTTCAAGTGAGCTTTGGTCTCTTTGCTCAGCCCCCTGTCCCATACTGTAATGTTGTTCAGCCTCGGGACCGGCAACCTTTGTCCCCGTTGCGTAGCGCACGTTACAGAATTTATATCATTATTATGGTAACGGAGGAGATGAGTGGAAATGCTCGGCTCCAGAGCTGAATTTTAAGCAAATGGAAAATGCCATAAATTAATATTGTCCCGTTGCCGTTTTACCGATGTTGTTGTTACCTTCAGAGTGGCTATTTATTTAAAACTTGCCCCCCTCCCTTAGAAAATCCCTAAACCCTGGATTATTTCCTCTGGCAGCATCCTGCCTCTGACTTTTGGACACCCTCCTCCTCCAATGAATAACTTCTAGTGCCCCTCTTGATGACGTTTTGACCTTCCCCCTCCCACTTGCGTTAACGCCCTTGTTTCTCAACACAGACGTAATTCCGGAGTTATTCATATGCCCAAAATTTAAAGTGAAGGAAAGGGTTTTTGACAAACTTGGGTTTTTCTCTCTCTCTCTTCTTCTATCACTTTTACAAAGTCTGATAGGTTCAATATTTTGTTTTTGTTAAAGATTATTCCACGTTTAACAACTCCACTGAAATATTCCAACAGTCTAATTATTAAAAGGGAGACCTCTATGAACAGGTCTCGCGCAATTGCGATCACACTTTGTCCCCTGAACTAACTTGTCGAGACACTGAGTAACGATCCTGTAATTGGTCTCATTCGGCGAAGTAGAACCTACGATGTATTTTTGGAGTCTCACGCTTACCGCCCAAAACCGATTCTGGCGAACTTTCATACCAGTGATGAATTGCAAGCGTTCGTCATCCTGTTGATTGTATATGAGGTTTTTAAAATAGACAGCGCAATAACTCATCAATTGTTGTCGAACAGAAGAGGGGCTGGGACGCATACTTTTACTAAAATGGGCTGGTTGTCTAACGTGTATGGAGTTGATACATCCCAGCAACGAATTGAATTTTCCGAAACAGGATTGAAAAAGAGGACGCCGTCGTTGGAAATAGCGTGAACAGTCGTTTGCGATGTTCTCGTTCCATTGTAGCGTGTTGTGAAGAAATCTTCGTAGGCAGTCAGCCGTTGTCCATTCCTGAGGAAAAAGCCAGCCACCGAATTTTGTGTCAAGGATGCGAAACTGTTGAAGTAGAGCTCGTCTTTTCTAGGGTCTATAAACAGTAAAAATAAATAAAGTATCCCTATAGGAGTTACAATAGCTTCTATCGCAATTGTCAGTTACTTACAGTAAGCTAGGGCGAGCACTCCGTCACTGAGAGTGAAATTTACTCCATTAACGTCAAATTCGTCATTTGGTGGTTCCGGACTTAAGACGGAATGGTCCCATTGCCAAAAAGATTCATTTTGGAGATTGAATACTATGAGTTTGTAGTTGACTACGTCAGCAATAAACGCAAAAGTATTATCTGGATGCTTGGAGTCGATTGCAATGTTGGCAAAAAGGCTGTTGTTTCTCGTGTAAAGGCCTGTAGGGACTTGGTAGCTTCCTGAAATAAGGATGCAATCCTAATCAATTAATAAATTTTATTTTATACTCTTATTAGTTGGTTAAATGTCGATGAATGATTGATTTTTGCCAATAATGCTTCCTTAAAATGATATTTTCCTTCAAGGGGGATGTAGTAGAAAAAAAGTGAGACCATTTTGTGGTGATCATCCGGTTTGTGAATTGCGTTGGTCCCCACCGCTTTAATAAGGAAATAAGAATGTTATTTATGAATGGTATTTAGATAATTAATCTGTTTCTATAATTGAAGGGGGGGGGGGTAATGATTGTTATTCGATTGCACAGTTGTTCATCTGCGATGTTCACAGGGCTCTGTAAAGTATGGATATGACCTCGAGGCTGACGTGAATTTGCGCGTTTTTCAATACGACCACTCGCGATCAATATAACCACATTTGTTACCGAAATACATTTAAACTACTACGAATGAAATTTTGGCGTGAACTCCGATCCAATGATCCCGTTTCTATCTCTATATTAGGCTTTCCCTCACGTCTACCACGTGTGTTAGTACAGTTAAGCGCTGTGTAAAGTGATGAATAAAGATATACAATCCCAATAATGTAACTACCACCTAGCTCTATCAAAAATAACGATTGATAATTGTTACCAATTAACTGGTCGTTCTTCAAGTTGAAAATAACAACTTTGGGAGGACAAATAAAAGTGGGAGCATCATCGAAAGCGTTACTTTTTCCGTCATCGAGGACCCACAGTCGCCCCCAGTCATCGATCTGAAAATGAAAACAAAAAAAAATCGAAGTAAAAAGGAAAGGAAAATAATAATAATAATTCGAATAATTACGGCGATTCTAAGCACAGAAATGAGCTTTCTACAATCATTGTTGCTCTGCCAGTTCCATGACGGGTAAGGACTCAGGAGTCCATTTCGAGCTAGAGTAGACAAGGTGGCTGGAGTTCCAGGTTTAAGCATCGGAGTAGTTATGAAAATTTTTTGTCCTGGCTTGTTGTCTGCAATTTAAATTCTTATTACATAAATAAATTCTCCTATATTGAAGGAAGTCTTACAATTGTAGACATCGACGTCCAATGGTACAATGTTGTTAGGTATGAATACCTCATTTTTGATTAATGTTTCTGGAGAAACACTTCTTGGAAAGTTATAGCCAACGTTTTTCCAGCTTTGAAAGACGTCTATACGACGACTGAAGCCTTCGTGTACGAAGAGAGCGACCAATAGAAATTTTAACTGTTGCAAACATTGTGCAAAGCTGTTAATAATTGACTGACAGTTATAATTTCAATAACATTAATTTCCTGAGGACTGCGAGGACCATTTCCTTTCATACAAACAGGTTTTCGATAAGAAGAGGGGAATATTATTTTCGTTAGCTTCGACACGAGAAACCAAATTTTACTAAATCAGAAGGATAAGAAAATGTACCCATGGCTGAATGGTAACAGCGTTTAAACATAGTTCACCAAAATCACAATAAAACAAAAACTACTTTCAAAGTTTAGTCAAGCCAAAGAATCACGGACTCACCATTGTATTGCTGTGCAATGTCTCCTGAAAGAAGATTATGTTAGCTGGAGGGTTTTTGCCGTTATTCGCTGTTCTGTCTAATAATAATATTCATTTCAATACTTCACGAGTTTAAAAACTTTTTTCCCCCACAAAAAAACACAACAACAAATTACCAAATTAATTAAATAAATATTTGTTTATTTATACTTTTGTCTCGTTATTGGGTATTCTCAAATAGAGAACACAAACGTCTGTGAGTTATACGTATATGCAATTATAATTATTATCGTTGGGATGCGACGTAGAAAAACTATCTTCTAGAAGAATTTGACGATATTTTTATAGTACACGAACATAATAAGGGTATAGACAGCCCGGCAAAGATCCAGAAAGGGGGGGGGGGGCACGTCTTGAGAAAAAGTGCTCGTTCGCGGATGAAATCCATGAAAAGGACATTTTACGGCTAGTTCTCAGGGAAAACACCTATTCACGGCTAGAATTGAGATAGGTCCGGGCCGAAATTATAAGAAAATGCGCTAATTCACGGTTCACAGTGCTCTTTTTACAGCTAAAATTGCTCGTTCAATGTAGAATTGAGAAAAATCGCTCATTTGCGGCTAAAATTGAGGATAAACGCCAATTCACAGCTAAAATTGAGAAATGGAGCTCATTCACGCAGGAAAAAATTGATGGAAGGCACCATTTCGTGGTTTTTCAAACTAATATCTCGGTGAACATTGCGAAAAAGTGCTAATTGACTGTTTAATTATACATGTATACGTATAGCAAGTTTGCGGGTACAATCGAGAAAAAGCGCGAGCTAGCGCATACATTTTTGAAAAAGTTTTCAAAAATTTCAAGGTTCGCGATGCAACGTCCGGATCAAAATGAAATTCGCTAACATGCGGATTATGTGGACCTTTTCACTGCTGAAATTACTCAAAAAATTGGTCAAGGCAGAATTGATATTAAAGCACTAATTTGCGGCTTCATATGATTTGACGAGTTGGCAAAAAAAAAACAAAAAAAAAAAAAAAAAAAAAAACAGAGAGCTAAGTTTTCCAATAAATCAAGATTCTTTTTTTCTTTTATTTTGTGGCTTTTCTTTTTTTGAGTAGATTTCACTCCGTGGGGGCTCAATTAGTTGAATTAACAACATCTGGCGACCGCTGACAAGACGAGAAAACACCATGGAAGATGAACAGAAAAAGCTTCTGGAAAAGAAAAGGAACATGCAGCGTGTGACACTTCACACCCCCTTTGCTCCCTATCCTCCCCTTATATCCTAACATCCCCACCTTTGATAAGAGAGAGAGGTAGAGTGGTGGGAGCTTATAAAAGCGAAGCCCTCGACAGTAGAAAGGCAAGTTGGGTTCACGCATACGCCCTGTCAAGACCTCGTGAGAAGAGTCTCCCACGTTCGCTAACAAGTTGTGTCTGCCTACTTTTTGGAGGAATAGTTCTCATTGTGTCCGCCCCTCAAAGTCGTTTTAGGGGAACAAGTCTCGGTACGTTCGCCCCGCAGGAGCAATCTTCAGTGTCTCAGTGCAAGGAGAGAAAGTTCGATTGGCTCGACTAAGTCCTCCAGACGCTCGATTTGTGGACAGCCATCCTCCACGCTCTTCAGTCTTAGTCTCGGAGCCTTCCTGACGTTCGATCAGTGGCGGCGGAAGTATTTTGGTTCAGGGGGGGCGAAAATTAAGGCGCTTCCCCCCTTCCCTTCACCACCAACCCTACGCTACCATCACTTCCTTAGTTTTCATCAATAGAAGGTGAAGTGTAGTGTAGTTCTCAATTTTAAGTAAATAGAGGAGGCAAGGTATTGTATGGAGGTGCCCAATAGTCTTGAATTTTCAGCATTTAGGGAATGATTTGAATGTGGTATACAACGGTCTGATTCTTGATAGGTTTTTGACTAATAATATTTTATTTTTATCCCACATGATACTAAAACCGAATTTTACGGCCGCAAATGAGTCCCAAAAGTGTCTCTTTTCATGCCTAGGAACTAAAGTATTTTTCAAGCGACATGCTCCGAAAGTAGTCATTTTCTGTACCCAAAAATGTCTGGGAAATTGACCATTACCGCACAGTGACATTCGAGAAATTTTCTGAACTAGTCCAGAAAATATTTTCCGTCCTAGTACGGAAAGTAAATGAACTCGGGTTATAACCTCGTTCAAGGTCTTCTTAAACTAAAGACACGAGAAGTCAGTAGTCAATTTGTCAAAGTCAGTTTTATCATTTCCTTGCTGTCGCGTGAAAAAAGTCGTACATCACTCGTAGGAAGGGGATTTACCTCGCCTCGCCCGCCGAGCTTGTAATGTAATCTACCGCGGCAAATTTTACGGCGTTTTCGAGCCACGACTTTAGCTCCTGCGTATACATATACTACTATTGATTTCTTAGTTGTTTTTTTGCCACAAGAATATGGCAAGTATTCGTTTTAAATAATAAACGATAATCATTCGTACTCAAATAAAACAGCAAAGTGTGGGAATGCAGGTAGGGGCATAACTAGAAATCCGGATCCGGGGTTCGGATGGGGGCCCCTGAATAGCTTGAAGATGAAAAATCGGGATTTTCAAGTAGATAAGATGAAAACGAATGGCTAAACTCGCTTGTAAAAGTGAGTAAAACGCTGATTCGCGGCTGAAATTGAGAAAAATTGCTGAAATTTATGGCTGTTAATATTAACAAAAAGCGCTAGCTAATTCACAGCTGACATTGAGATAACGCAAAATCACGAATTGTTGGGGCGAAATTAGGAAAAAGCGCTAATTTACGCAGCTAAAACTGAGAAAAGCGCTAATTCAAGGATGAAAAAAAAAACGCAAATTCGCGTTGTCTTGAAAAAAAAACACGCTAATTTACAGCTAAAATTGTGATAGAGTGCTACAATTTAGCAACTTTCAAAATTTAGAACAAGCGCAAATTCACAGCTAAAAGGGAGAAACGCCAACTCAAGGATTCTCGGGGCAACATTGGGACTAAAATTTAGAAAAAGCGCTAATGCACGGGTGAAATAGTCAAAAACGCGAATTCGCGTCTAGATAAAAGTGGAGGAAAACTCAGCTAAGGTATGAAAAATTACGATTTTACGGAAAAATTACGATTTTACGGATAAAATCGAGAAAAAACGCTAAAAATCGTAGCTAAAATTAAGAAAATGTGCTAATTTACTGCTAAAATTGAGAAACAAAACGCTAATTCACAGCTGAAAATCAGAGAAAACGCCAATTCTTAGGGGCAACTTTTAGGCTGAAGTTGAAAAGCGCTAATTCACGCGCTAAAGATGAGAAAAACGCTAATTCAAGGATAAAAAAGAGAACAACGCGAATTCGAGTCTAAAAATAGAGAAACACGCTATTATGATAAAGTGTTACAATTTGGCAGCTTTAAACATTGGGAAAAAGCGCGAATTCACAGAAAACGCCAACTCACGGATTCTCGGGGCTGGGACTGAAATTGAGAAAAAGCGCTGCGATTCACGGCGTGAAATAGAGAAAAACGCGAATTTGCGTCTAAAAGTGGAGGAAAACTTTAATTCACAACTAAGGTACAAAACATTTCAATTTTGCAGATAAAATCGAGAAAAAGTGCTATAATTTCCAGCTAAAATTAAAAAATGTGCCCATTCACTGCTAAATTGGGGGTAAAAAGGCTAATTCACAGCTGAAATTGAGAATACCCCAACTTGCACATTCTTGGGGAACTTTGGGAATAAAATTGAGAAAAAGCGCTAATTCAAGCGGCTAAAACTGTGAAAAAGCGCTAATTCGAGGGTAAAAAATAGAGAAAAACACGAATGGTTTTTTCTTGTTATGGAGAAAAGCGCGAATTTACGGCTTAAATTTAGAAAAATTGCTAATTTGCGGATAAAATTGGGAAAGAGCACTTAAACGCTACCTAATTTGCGGATTCTTAAGGCAACTTCACGGTAAAAGAGCTTGTAAAAAGCGCCGATTCGCAGTTAAAAATGAGAAAATGAGCTAATGCGCGGAAAAAATTGAGAAAACGCACTTTAGAGGCAATTTCGTGGCTAAAATTGAGGAAAATATATACTTCAAAGCTGCAAAAAAGTATATTTACGGTTTAATTAGAGACTAAAGGGCCTCCTAGAGATTTCCGCCCCGGGCCCCGGACAAGTGTTGTTCCGCCACTGGGTAGCGGTGGCGCATAACAAAACAGCGGGTTTGATGCCCCCAGGGTAGAGATGCCCGGTGCACACCGCACACGCCGCACGCCCCTTGCTACGCCTGTGCTTCATATTGCTTAAATTTGGGCTAAAACCCTCTCCGGGGAGGGTGGCCGATAGGTGGATCGCCCTCCTTTGCCAGATAGCAGGGGTAAAGTGTAGAAGAAGAATCAATAATATACCTAACAAAAAGTCTGCAGAAAAGTGAAAGATGGGGGGGCGGGCGAATGTTCTAGGCATTGCTATTTTTCATCTTCTCGCAAATGATCCAGGGTTTTCGATCTGAGTGACGGTCGCTTGGTCCTCGAATAAGATGCGAAAAGGATAGAATAAGAACTTTGGGGCAATATTCGGGATAGAAGATTGGCATTGAAGCCTGGGGGGGGGCGACGCCCCCCAAGACTAAATTCGGGGGGGCGGCCGCCCACCCTGCCCTCCGGTTCCGCCGCCACTGCGTTCGATTGGTGGACAGTTATCCGCCACCCTCTTCAGTTACCGTCCAAGTGACCTCCAGACGCTCGTGTGGTGGACCGTTAAACGCTCGACTCAGTGACCGCCGTACGCTCGATTGGTGGGCAGTTGTCCGCCTCGCTCCTCAATCTTCGACCAAGCGGCCTACAGACGCTCGCTTGGTGGACAGTTATCCGCCTCACTCTTTAGTTATCGACCAAGTGGCCTCCAGCCGCTAGCTAGGCGGATCTTCGTCGCTCCATTGAAGCTTGTTATTCATCGGGTGAGTTTGGGCCTCCACGTATTGTCGTTTGCTTTCTCACTCCTTACTTCTCTCTTCCACTATGCTATAATAAAATCCTGTTGCCTCTCTCCATAATTTCACTTCCCTGGTTAATCCACCCAGTATTCTTTGTCCAAGTCGACGTGAACTCCCCCCCCCCTTTTTCATCGGGTATACATGCAACTATCAGTTAAGTCTTGGATTATTAGAGTGTTTGTACTCATGTAAATATTTCTCCTGTCATACATTGTGCCCCCCCCCCCCCGGTTGACAAGTCCCGTTAGCAAAGAGACTATCTTTTCTTTTGACTTCATACCATTGATTATTTTTTGTTGTTGTACTTAATACCTTTTGTGTTCATTACGTGCTAGATTTATAATAATAAACAACGAATATCCCGTTTACAATTCCGCTTGGTGTTACAAGTAACCCCCCCCCCCCATCTTACTCCAATCCCCCCCGTATTACACCAGAGTGGCATTTGGACTTCGGTCCAGTCCTTTTCTGTTGGGGGCGGTGATCGAACATTTGTTCGAAACTTCCAAAAAGGGGGAGAATGAGTTTTCTTTGGAATTGCTAGAAAATTTCCAAAAGAGTTTTTATGTTGACAATTGCGTCTGCAGCGTCAGCAATTCCGACGAAAGGGACGAACTTGTGAACGTCGCTACTCGAATCATGAAGGATGGACACTTCGACCTTCGGGATTGGGTTTGGACTGACCCCGCGTCATCGTCTTGTCCCCTTAAAGTTTTAGGGATGATCTGGGATCCCAACACCGACCTTCTCCGTCTCAGCCCGAGTGGTTTCAATACTTTGGACCTAACAAAAATTTCGAAACGTCAGGTGCTCTCAGCGGCGCAAAGACTTTATAATGAATTATCTGCCCCCGCGACGCTCCAACCTAAAATCTTAGTACAAAGGTTATGGAAAGCTCAATTTTCCTGGGACGCACCGCTCGATGAAGGGAGTTCTACCGAGTACCGAAAATGGATTGAGTCGCTGTCCTGGATTTTTATGATCGAGATTCCCCGTTTTGTAATTGGCTCGCGGAAAGAAGGGTTTTCACTGCACGTCTTTGTCGACGCTAGTCAGTTGACCTCGGAAGCTGCCATTTTCGTTCGGTTACAACGAGCTGACTCTGTCGAGGTGCAACTTATCGCCGCCAAATCGAGAGTCGCTCCTTTGGAAGATATTTCGATCCCCCGACTCGAGCTAATCGATGCATCCATCGGCGCACGGCTTTTCGCTTCAACGTGTGAGGCCCTGAGAATTTCGTCTGTCGACGCTTCTTTTTGGACTGATTCAACCACAGTGATCGCGTGGATCCAAAGAGAGGGTGCGTGGTCAGTCTTCGTCCGAAACCGAGTTCAGGAAATCCGGCGGCTTACCGCTGGGCACTATTGGAGACACGTAAAAGGGGAGTGCATTCCCGCCGATCTACCCTCTCGTGGTTGCGACGGGAGACAACTTTCCAACTCGAAATGGTGTGAGGGCCCCCCCTTGGCTGAGACTACCTAGTTCAGAGTGGCCGACGGGCGAGGATCCTCCCAACGAGGACTCGATTGGGGCTGAGACACGTCAAACCTCGCTGGTTAATGTCACATCTTTTTCGTCAGGCGCACCGGACATATCGTGGACGTATCGTTAATTTTCGCGTTACCCGCAGATCGTTCGCTTGATTGCGTGGGTAAGACGTTTTTGCTACAACTGTCGGAATCGGGAGCGCAAAACGTGTGAGTTAACAGCAGAAGAGTTCACGTCAGCGGAAAACTGGTTACTCCGTGCCGTCCAGCTAGAAACGTTGAAGCCCAAAGAAGAGCGCCTAAGAAGTCTTGGCGTGTTCACTGACGCGAAAGGTTTGATCAGAGTAAAAACAAAGTTGGCACAGCGTCAAGATGCCGTATCTTTCTCATTTCCTATAGTGCTACCTAGTCGACATCCAGTGGTTCTGAGTCTCGTTCGAAGGGAACATAGAGAAAGTCAACATTCTGGAACGCAAGCGCTGTTAGCGCTACTTAGAGAAAAATTTTGGATTCTACAGGGACGACGAACAGTCAAGTCCGTTATCCGTCAGTGTGTTGTTTGTCGTCGTTACGGGGCAAAGGCGTTTCATGCTCCTTTTGCTGATCTCCCTGTAGAAAGAGTGAGAGACGCGGTACCGTTTGAAGCTGTGGGTATTGATTACGCTGGACCACTGCACCTAAAGTCCGGTGAGAAAGCCTGGATCTGTTTATTCACGTGTACGCTCATCAGAGCAGTACATTTAGAGCTGGTAGATAGCCTTACCACAGGAGACTTTCTTATGGCGCTGCGCTGCTTCATAGCTCGTCGCGGACGACCTGCTGTGATATACACGGATAATGGAACCAAATTTGCAGGCGCTTTCAACGCACTGGAATCAGTCGATTGGGAGGAGGTGAAAAAATATACCGCCGATAAAAAGATAGTTAGGAAATTCATTCCCCCAGCCGCGCCATGGTGGGGAGGATGGTGGGATAGATTGGTGGGCCTGGTAAAGCCACTTTTACGAAAGGTTCTTGGAAGAGCGGCGGTGACTAGAAATGAGATGAATACGCTTCTGCATGAGACTGAAGCGTTGATAAACAACCGACCTCTGACATACGTCACTCAAGACCCTAATGACTAGTCCCCGTTGACGCCGGCGTTGTTTCTCAGTCAACCGAATGGAACGGGAGTTCCTGACTTGGACCGTCTTGCGGAAATGGATGTCAATTGTTTAAAGCGACGACTTAAATATGTCGCCACTTTGAAAAAAGAACTAAACAAGAGATTCCGTGCTCAATATCTAGCGCGACTGGTGCAACCGGCAAAGAAGATGAAGTCGAGACCTCTACGACTAGGGGAGCTTGTTTTGTTAGGCCAAGACAACACCAAAAGAATAGCCTGGCCCCTTGCTAGGGTAATAGAACTTATTCCTGGCCGTGATGGGGAGACCAGGGTGGCCCGACTTAGGACCGCCCAAGGTGAACTCGTTCGCCCCATTCAACGAATATTTCCATTGGAGGTCCAACACGACGAGGACCAACAGAAGGAGACACTGACCCTAGAGGAAGTCCATGGATCCAAGGAATCTCAGACTGATGAGATGGAGGAAACACCACTAGATGACCGGACGAACCAATTTCTGAAAGGCCCTTTATTGGGAAATACACTAAAAGAGGGCGACCGGTTAATGTGCCGAAAAGATTGGACTTATAACTTTTAAATGACTTTTGAAGATACCTTGAGCATGTTGTTTTACTCATGTTTATTTCGTTATTTTTTTTTTGCATTTTACTTTGTTTGGTTTGCGCTTACCTGTTTGTTTGTTGCAGAAGAAGCATGTGAATGTCTTTGAACTACTGTTTACTGTTTCTCCAGTTAAAGTTTGAGTCCCTCCGACTCAAAGGTGGGAGAATGTCGTGCCTCAGTTCGCTCTCGAAGAAGTGGTGGCCAGTAGAGACCGCAGACCGCACATGGAGCATCGGCTCGTCACACGGGTGACACCGGCTTCAGATCCAGAAGATAACGGCACAAGATTGTCATCCCCGTCAAAATTACTTGAGTTTTTCGTTCTTTTGTTCATATGATTTGACGAGTTGGCAAAAAAAAAACAAAAAAAACAGAGACCTAAGTTTTCCAATAAATAAAGATCCTTTTTTTTTTATTTTATTTTGTGGCTTTTCTTTTTTTGAGTAGATTTCACTCGTGGGGGCTCAATTAGTTGAATTAACAACAAGAGGTGAGGGTGAACGAACGTTTTTTGTGAGGAGTTGTGGATGTCGGTGGCTGGCCGGACATGACGAAAAAACTCTTGAAGTCGCTGAAGGAATTGTGACGGATTGACGGGTCAGGTGGATCGAAGAATTCACCGGGTAATCGTAGTGTAGAGCCAAAATGAAGTTCTGCAGCTGAATGGCCAGATTGGTTTGGCACGTTTCGCAAACCGAGCAGAACGATTGGTAGAAGTGAACACCAATCGGTAGAGTTATGGCATTTGAGAGCGTTTTTAAGAGAGCGGTGCCATCTTTCAAGTTTACCATTGGACTGCGGATGGTACGCTGTCGTACGAAAATGACGAATCCCGAGGCGGTAGTTGAGAATTCGGAAAAGATTGGACTCGAATTGTCGACCTCTGTCGGTGATGATCTTAGCGGGAACGCCGTAACGGGCGATCCATTCCTTGAAAAGAGGGTCAGCCACTGTTTCGGTGGAGATTGATTGAATGGGTATGGCTTCGGTCCAGGAAGAAAAACGGTCGATCAAGGTGAGGATGTAGTGCATACCGTGTGATGGGGGAAGTGGACCAATGATGTCCAAGTGGATGCATTGAAAACGTGCGTCGACGGGAGAGAAAACACCGAGAGGACTACGGGTATGACGTCCAATTTTGGATTTCTGACATTGAAGGCAGTTTCTTGCCCAAGATCTGGAGTCTCGCTCAATTCTGGGCCAAACAAATCGTTCACGAATTAGTTGTGATGTACGCTTCGGAGATGGGTGTGCGCTGTTGTGAATTAGAGCGAACGCTTGACGACGAAGGGATAAGGGAATAAAAACGCGGTGTCTATCGTCACAAAATAACGATATGTTAGGCCAGGTATTCATTCTCGACGAAGATTAAGTGACGAATTGAGGCAGAGCTTTTTTAGCTCGTCGTCTGCTTCTTGAATTTTAGCGACGACTGTGAAATCGAAAATATGGATGGAGTCGACTCGGGAAAGGTAATCTGCTACGACGTTGTCACTTCCTTTGATGTGTCGAATATCGGTCGTGAACTGCGCTACAAAATCTAAGTGACGAAATTGACGAGGGGACGCCTTTTCTGGTTTTTGCTTGAAAGCGAAAATGAGGGGCTTGTGGTCTGTGAAAATTGTGAGTTGTTGACCCTCGACAAAGTCCCGAAAGTGCTTGACTGAAGCGTAAATTGCTAGAAGCTCTTTGTCATAGGCACTGTACCGTCGTTCGGTTTCACTGAGCTTCCGAGAGAAAAACACTAGCGGTTGGCAGGTAGCGTCGGTTTTTTGATGAAGAGCAGAGCCAATGGCAGTATCTGAAGCGTCGACGAAAAGGGTCAAGGGTGAGTCAGGCTTGGGGTGGACGAGAAGGGTAGCGTCAGCGAGATCTTGCAGGCAATGGTCGTAGGCCTCAATTAACTGATCAGTCCATGTTTCGCTTTTGCTAGTTTTTAAGGCGTCATGAAGCGTGATTTGGGCCCAGGCCGCGCGGCGAATGAAGCGGCGGTAGAAACTTATGGTTCCGAGGAAACGACACAAGGATTGAAAGGTTGTAGGTCGAGGAGCTTCGATGAGGGCACGAACACGTTGAGGAAGTGGTGATGTGCCGGACGGTGTGACTCGGAAACCTAAGAGGTCTACTTCGGTTACGCCGAAAACACATTTTGTTCACGTTAAGATGGAGTCCGTAGCTCCTGAAACGCTGGAAAACGAAAGTGAGATGCTCCAGATGTTCTGCGGGAGATTTGGAAGCGATAAGCGCATCGTCGAGGTAAACGAAGATGAAGGGAAGGTCGCGAAGTATTCCATCAATGAATCGCTGAAATGATTGACCGGCGTTGCGTAAACCAAAACACATCATCGGAAACTCAAAAAGGCCGAGAGGTGTGGTCATGGCGGTTTTTTCGATGTCGGAAGGTGCGACTGGTCTTTGGTTGTATGCTCGAAGGAGATCTAGCTTCGAGTAAATTGTCGTTCCGTGAAGATTGGACTTGAAATCGTGAAGATGAGGGAGAGGGTAGAGGTGAGGTTTGGTGACAGCGTTCAGGCGTCGGAAATCACCACAAGGTCGCCAGGTGCCGTCTTTTTTAGGAACGAGGTGGAGCGGACTAGACCAACAAGATTTAGAGGGACGACAGATGCCGAGGTCTAGCATTGTTTGGAATTCTGCTTTGGCAGCTTTCAACTTGTCGGGGTGAAGACGTCGAAAGTGGGAACGAACAGGTGGTCCGGTGGTTTCGATTGCGTGCTGGGTATTGTGTGGTAGAGATGGGCGTGGGAAAAGAGGGAGGTTGAACGATCTCAGGGAATTGCGTGAGCAACGCGGTGTTCGTCGTGTCACAGAGGTTCAGGCGTGCTGGGTTATTCGACGGTGCAGTTGAAGGATGAACACCAGCGACAGAAAGTTGAGGAGTGCCATTCCAACAGGCGATGACGACGGAGGTCGATGAGAAGATCGAAGTGTGCCAAGAAGTCTGCACCGATAATGGGGTATGTTACCTCTGTGAGGACGAACGGCCATCGAAACGAACGGTGAAGACCGAAATCGAGTGAGAGAAAGCGGGAACCGGGGGGGGGGGGTAGGGATCGCAGAAACATCAGCAGTAGACAAGGTGAACTTCTGTGGGCCATTAGTTTTGTCGCGGCGCGTGCAGGGAATGACGCTGACGTCGGCGCCTGAGTCGACGAGGAAACGAACTTTGGTTGTTTGGTCGGTGACAAATTGGCGGCGTGTCGAGTTTCATCAGAGAATTAGAAACGCCAACGAAATTAGTTCCATTATCACAAAGGATTCGTGATGGTCTACCGCGTCGTGAAATAAAACGTCTCAGCGCTAAAATAAACGAGTCAGACGACAAGGATTCGACCATTTCGAAATGTACAGCTCTGATAACGGCGCAAGTAAACAAACAGGTCCATATTTTCACTCCGCCTTTAAGGATTAAGGGGCCACATAAATCTACACCGGTCACTTCGAATGGAGCAGCTTCTCTGAATCGGTTTTCGGGTAATTCTACACTAGGTGCTTCCAGCTTTTTTGATGCCAATCTCCGACAAGGAAGACACTTATTAACAACAGACTTTACAGATTTTCTGCCACCTACCAACCAGAAGTTTTCCCTCAACGGAGCCAATAAACCTTGCACTCCAACATGACAATTTTCATTATGAATCTGCCTGACAAATCGAGACACAACTTCATGTTTTCCAGGAAGGACAATAGGCGCACAAAATTCTTCATAATCGTCGCGACGAAATATCTTTGTCTTTATTCTAATTAGCCCCGAAGAATCCAAGAAAGGGCGTAAAGACGATATTCTATCGTCGTTCAAACCACTGAATGTTTCTTTCTGGACGTTTTTCCATACAAACTTTTCAGCCCCTGACAGCTCAACAACTGACGAAGGATCGTGAATTTGACTTTTCGGCCGCCGACAATTATAAATAAAACGAAAGACCCAAGCAACGAGGCGAACAATCTTCTCGAAACTGGAAAACTTGTTGTAATACCACGACACGTCCACATTATTCACCAAAGTGTTTAATTGAATTATTTGCGATCTCTTCGTTTCTGTCATCACCTGAGACTCATCAAATACTACACTAGGCTCAGGCCATCGTTCCGAATTTTCATAAAGCCATTTGGGACCCTCCCACCAACGGGAGTCACGCAAGGTCTTTCCACAACAACCACGAGAAGGTAAATCAGCAGGATTCATGCTTCCAGGAACATGACGCCATTTGTCGAACGGTGTTAAAGAACGAATTTCCTTGATTCTATTACTGACGAAAGCCGACCAAATATCATCTCAAGAAATCCATGCTAGAACGGTCGTGGAATCGCTCCAAAAATGACTATCAACTTATTCGAGACCAACAGAATTGACTGTGGAGGAGTATAAACGAGATCCAATAGTGGCCGCAACGAGTTCGAGTCGAGTCTTGCTTTAACAGAAGAAAAAATAAATCAATAATTTTATTTTATTTGTCTCCTAATTTTTCCATATTCCTTTCATTTTTTTTCGATTTTTAACTTCTGGCGACCGTGACAGGACGAAAGTAACGGAAACTCGTCAATGTCGTCGTCTGGACAGGTTCTTTCGAGCGTCGCTTCAGCACCTGTTGTTTTGCTTCAAACCCATTAGAACGGAAAAGGGTCACCGTCGTGTTCGAGCGTTACTTGATTCGGGAGCCCAACGGAGCTACATTTCGCAGTACTTGGCTGATGAGGTCGGCCTAGTTCCTCAACGTCATGAGAAGATGACACACTCGTTGTTTGGGGGGCATGTTACCAAAATTACACGTCATCCCGTTTTCAGAGTTAATCTTTGTGATGTTGGTTTCAATTATTTTTGCAACCTGGAAGTACTCGGTCAAGAAGTAATTTGTGGTAACATAGTTAACGCTGCTAATGGGTCATGGAAATTTAAACTCGCAAAAATGGGGATAATTTTGTCGCATAGCATTAATGGACCAATCGAATTACTTATTGGGGCCGATGTAATGGGTAAATTGATTACAGGTCGACAAGAACGACCAACGGAACGATTGGTAGCCGTAGAGACTCTACTCGGGTGGACCGTAATGGGTAAAACAGGAGCGCTCTCGAAGGATTCGGTCGCGTCTACGATGTGCTGTCTCTCCGCTGACGAGTCTATTGGCGATTGTAGCTATCACTAGCGGCGCTAGTGTCGTATGATAATGAAACCGGTACTCCATACATATGTTAAATGATAACAAGTCTTGTGTTTTTTAAAAGTGTTTTTTCGTGGTCAACGTCCGTAACATAATGGGAAAAAAGTAGTCAGTTGGCCTAAAGTGACGAGAAAAGAAGAACATGGTCTCTGATACACTTATACTCGAACGTCAAGCAAGCCCCCAAGCCTTTCGGCGGTCGACTTTCTCCCATCACTGGGCTAATTGATAGCTGACACCGTTGAACCCTCAATTTTTGCGAAACAATGAAATGACAATGTTGTGTCTCGGTTACGATGGGAAGAGAAACCACAGCACACAGTTTTCTCTGGATTCACCCTTGAGAGACATCCCACGAGCGCCCTATCATTTCTTCATTGGTACTCGCCAGTTCACCGTTTCGTTTTAGTGCTCAGAGAACGGCACAGGTTCAGCAAAATGGTCGAAAACGTTTTTGAATCGCTGTTTTCGAGTTTTCCTGCTCCAACAAATAGCCGACAGTGAAAGTTTCTGTACGGGTGTTCATGTGCACCCGCATAACCGTCTTGTTTTCTTGATTCGGTGATGCCAATGGTACAATATCGAGGCCTCCTCGTCACCATCGGATTATTTAGCCGTAGTTCATAGTAAAAAAGTGTCACTGATCAACATTTTTGATACATGAACTTCCTCATTGTATAAAACCTTTGTTGTAGTTTGTTGTCAAACGACAACAACAAATCACATGGACTACCGGACTCAATGTTTCTCTGAAACGCCGCCAGACATCGTATCCCTTAGCTACAATCGCCAATACCCAAGTTATGGGAACTAGATGCTATCGGAATTACGGAACCATCGTTGATGAGTGCCCCTTTTGACACTTGGAACACACAATTTTAACGCGACACTTACTTTGTGTGTGTCCTCGGCTCATGCATCAAAAACAACGGCCATTTTTGAGAAGGATTTGTCGCTTCTCACCCAAGGAAAGTCGTTGGTCGCCGCATTCCAAACTGTTATGAGCCTGTTTGCAGAACAAACAGCTGGCGAGAATGTTCGAAACTAGTTCAGAAGTGGTAGGCACGCTGCCAGTACCCGACGAAGATGACTGAACTTTCTTCTTTAATGGTTGAACATTCTCCTGCATACCGAAACCAGCTACTGCGAGGGCGACGCGCTCTTCTCCTTCAACTTCAGACCTCATGAATTTTACGAGACGATCAAGTTTCGTGGCTGAAGAAGCTTCACGAAAATCATTTCCGTCAGAAACAATCGCTTGATGCTGCCACGTTAGAAGAAGTTCCTGAGGTAGACACGACTCAACCATCGGGAAAAGAATGGCAGCACAAGTGTCGGAGTATCTGGAAGTTGGAATCGCATCAATTCACGGTCATCAGAGACTATATTTGCACAGAAACTGCAAATATATCCGTCAAAAAATAAGTATCTGCTGGAAAACTGTCATTTAAAGCCTTCTATTTCGGATTTTATGTCGAAAAACTGAAACTCCCCTCCCCCAAAGTGATACTCCCCTCCTCCAAAAGTGATACTTTTGCAGCTAAACTTTAAATTTTAGACCTGAGACGGTAAATAGAGTTGGCAGTTTCTCTCCCACCATTTGTCTGTAGGGCACAGCGGTCAAAACACCGTTTGAGCTAACCCAAACACATGAAATTGCTGTCGAACCTTGCGAAAATGGGATTTTAGTGCGAAAAATCAGCAAAATCGGTTTCCAAGTTAAGCCGACCCTCAAAATCGGTTTGTCAGCAACCGATGAGCGAAAATGTGTTGTTTTTTTAGTGAGAAAAATCCGCAAAATTTGTTTTATGGAGCGAAATACAATAAATTTGTGTTTCTGTTAGCCAGATCAGGGAAAATGTTTTTGGAATTTTGGGGGTGGGCAGCTGCCCCACGAAATCTGCGTTTTTGATTCTAGGGGAGGGCCCACCCCTGCCCTCCGCTGGCTACGCCCAATGATAGAAAGGGTTGTCAACTCAAATTTTTTAAAATCCGGGATGTTACAATGTTTTGAGTCAGGGAATCACGAGAATTCACGTGATCCTCCCATCATCCCACGAGAGTTGTCTCAAAAGCTTCTTCTTTTGGTAATCTTTCAAACGACTCGAATTAACCGATCGCTCCGCCAGCTGTCGGTCGGAAATAGTGCATTCCCGTTGGGCAGGCCCGGATTTTATGTCAATAGGCAGACTCAGGGGCTTGTACAGCCAGCCCGTGATCTAGGGGTGGGCAGCCATGGTGGAGCGGCGCGGATCCAAGGGGGCGAGGGGGCGCTCGTGATAGTATCTGGCTAAAATTCACAAACTCTGGCTTTCCAACACTCTTTCGTGAAGCAGTCGGTTTCCAATAAGTGAAAACCCTAAAAATAAAATAGTAATCAAGCTGTAGGGCTTAACAACTAATAATATTAATAATCTTTGTAGCTGATCAATCAATTTAACGGGGTGCCGTGGTTAAAAGAGACCAATTTCGCAAATCTTGTGCACTATATTTTTGCAGGTCTGACTAAAAAAAAAATTTGTTCTCTGATTTCACCCTACAAAAACCACTTCTCGGATTTTTGTCGCTAAAACCCCGTTTTCGTTGTTATGGCTCACTGAAAACTCAATTTCGGGGTTGTTTTGTTGCTGAAATTTGCAACTAAAATGAAGAAAGACGCCAATTCGCGGATCAGTTAATAAAAATGCGCTAATTCGCGTCTAAAATTAAGAAAATCAATCGGCTAAAATTTAGAAATAGTGCTAATTCGTGGCAAACGTAGGGAAAAAGCGGTAACGTGATGCTAACATTTAGAAAAACGCTAATTTCCGCCTAATATTTGTGTCAAAAACGCTCATTCGCAGCAAAAAAAAAAAAGAAAGTCAAATCGTAAATTCGTGGCTAATGATTGCAAAAAGTGCTTGTTAGCAGCCAAAATGGAGAAAGACGGTGATTCACAGATCTATTTGAGATAGTGCGCTGGTGCAGCTAAAATTGAGGAACGCGGTGTTTTCACGGTTGAAATTAAGAAATGATCCGCCGCTAAAATTGGGGAAATAATCCGCAGTTAAGATGAGAAATAGCGCTATAATTCCATGGGCGCGCCAAAATAACAATTTTAGAGCCAAATAAAAACTTAATTTCGCGCCATTTTTGTGCGAACGGTTTTTATTTACTCTACCCTCAGAAAAAGTGTTAATTGACAGGTGAAGTTAAGAAAACTTCAATTCGCCGATTCTTGAGGCAACTTTGAGGGTAAAGCGCTACTGCGTGGGTAAAATTAGACTAAAATATTAGTTGAGATAGTTGATAAAAACACTAAGTCGCACATAGAATTGAGAAAATGCGTCAATTAGATGTTAAATTTAATAAATAGTATAAATTCGCTACACTAATTCGCGGATTCGTGGGGAAACTTCGTAGCTTGAATTGTGAGAAAGCGCCATTTCATGGCTAAAAGTTTATAAAAAGTGCCGATTCAATGCTCGAATGAAGAAAAACGCTAATTCGCCGCTAAAATTCAGATAAAGCGCTAGTACAATTCGGAGAGAAAATCGAGAGAAAAATGTTAATCCGGGGATGAAACTGAGAAAATAATAAGCAAATCTACGGTCAAAACTAAAAAAAGGGCTCATTTTCGCCTAAGATTGAGAAAGAAAACACTAACTGGCCGTTTCCTGAAGCAAGTTCGTGACTAAAATTGAGAAAAATTACGTATAATAATTTAACTCTGCGTAGAAAGTATATTGCTTGTATATTTAGGGACCCATTAAGGGGCCCTCTATAGAGATGTCCACCCCCCACCCCTCCAAGAGTAGGCCATTGTTTTCAGGGCATAGTATTGCCCCCCCCCCCACAGTTTCACGGCTGAATACGCTGTGACCGATATTGATCATTCGGCACATCTCGGCGTTATTAAGACTGCGCCTTGTACGAGCTCAGGAAAATTAGCGTACAAGGGAATTTCATGAAGACATTGTAAATTTAGTAAATAATTCGGATTCTTGGGACCGAAAATTGTATTTTGCACATGTAGACAGACAGACAAGATATTTGTAGCAGGGGTGGGGGGGTTAAAATTTTAACTGCTTAGATTCCCCCAGTGCCGTCTGACTTCCGCCGCCACTGCGTTTTTCTTCATCTTGGCAGCGAATTTTCCCAATTTTAACAGAAAATTAGCGCTTTTTCGTATTGTTGGGTGCGACTGAGCGCTTCATCTCAATTTTAGCCATGAATTAGCAGTGGTTTCCAGTTTCAACCGAGCATTAGCGGGTTTTCTCAAATAGGTCCGTGATTTAGTGTTTCCTCCTAATTTTAACCGCGAATTATTTATTAATTTCATGCGAAAATGTTCGCCATTTCTCAGTTTTACCCCCGGTCAATTAACGATTTTTTTCAAATTGATCTATAAATTGGCGTTGTGTGAATAGAGCGCTTTTCGCCAACTTTAACCGCGAATTAGAGCTTTTCCACAATTTTAGTTACGAAAGTTGCACGAGAAACTTACGTGTTGGCGTTCTCTCAATATTGGCTGATCACTACTTTTTCTCAATTTTTAGTTGTGAATTAGTGTTTTTTTTTCACTTTTTGCTACGAATTAGCAATTTTTCGCTATTTTAGCCATGAATATAAGCGATTTTCCTGGTTCTTGCAACACACGCATGTTGATTGGTGTCTGCATTCAGGCCTAGCATTAGATACTAAGATATGATGAAAAAACACAAAACCGCAAAAGGCAAATCGTCGACCATCATTCGAGGATGGTGTGGACGGGCCTAATTACGATCCAGCGCCATTGCCCTCCCTCCAGTCATTTACCCACGCATTTTCGAAAATGACACAGAAGGAATTCCCTCATTAACCAGAACGCGAGAAACGCTATAAATAAGGAAAAACGGCCGATGACAAAAGACAAATCATGCTTAATTTTATTTTGTTCAATAATTCTGGAAATTAGCGGTTGAAATATACTATCAAAATTAATTCAAAGTTTAACAAATTTCAATATAATTTAAATTGTAACGTTGCATTTAATCAAAAACGTTGAGTATTGGTATTCTCTTTTCTATTTTAAAGTATAAAACATTAAAATTTTATTTAAAGTTTAGTTTTGCGTAGGAACTATGGACCCTGATTATGTAGCAATTAAACGATGCACTAAGATTACATTTAAAAAAGAATATAACAAGGAATACGTGTTTTTTCTCTCAAATAGATATTCTCCACTATAAATTATGTACAGTATACTGACTCTCAGACCACGCACTTTTATTAATAATATATACTCATGTAGGTAATTTTTAAATTCAAACGCCTACACAATTTAGCAAGGCACACAAAGAAACATCAATCTATAAGAAAGCACGAGTATGAGTAAGATTATAATGGACTGAAAAATAAATTCGAGTTGGCAAGACCTAATTCCAGAATATTGTCTCTGCTCGTTTACAAATCATAATAATCATTATTATTTTACAATTATTCATTTGGTAACTGTTTATGGTGCACATCTTCCTGTTTTAGTTTTTCTGAGTTTAAAATGAACGCTACCAAAAAGTTGTTATAAAATCACTGGGCATTAAAACATGACTTTATAAGAAAAATTTAAAAATGGAATGAGAAGCAAACAATGTACCAAGAACGTGTGGATTACAGTGACGTAGATGAATTGGAAAAAATAATAAAATAATGAATTTTTACGCCCGTTATTATAATAATATCAGTGGTTTTGCTCGATTTATGTTAAATTTACTCTATGCACTACATAATGGCTAAAGTAAGGCTTCAAGAAGACCTTTATCTATCAAAAACGAAAGAAGAAAATAAGGAATAAATGAATTAAAAAGAAAAAAATGGGGCACGCATAATGAGGACAAATTAGTTATGTACATTCATATAAATAATAAGACATATTAGCCAAAAAGTCTCTGAAGCACACGTATGTACACGATGAAAACGGAAGCATATAAATAATACTCGTAGGAGTTCACTTTGGTTTAAATACTGATTCACTGGTGTGTCCAAGACGGTCTTGGCTCTCGATGACCCCACGGTTTCTGTTGTCGTTGCGGCCACAGGCTTGGATCCCAAGCCGGTGGCCACCAAATTGGAGACTGATCGGACGAAAGTTGACCCGTTGGAAACCTCACGTACTGAAGTCCACCGTGAGACACGACTGGAGGTCGCTCAGACGGGAAACGCACAGTGGTCCGCCGCGTTGTGTATTCTTGACGAAACGGCGGATAGTACGTGTCGACGGATGGTTGGGACGGGGTGGTCGTTGTCACCGTTGGAATTTGAAAAAAATTCTCCTCGGTTGTACGCTGTTGGTAGATGGCTGGGCGTGGTGACGACGAAGGCGGTCGAGCCTGTGGATAACCTTCGTGAATGTCGGGCGCCGCGGGTGGGCGGCCACTACTCGTTGGTCTCAATTCTGACGCCCTCGTCGCAACGGTGAAATAGTCGACAGGGGCGGAGTAGGTGTACGGCCGATAGTTATTCGTCGCCGAAGGATAACAATCCTCGCAGTCTATCGTTGACGAAGCTGTCGTCGTCATCATGGGTGTCGAGAACTCTGTTGACGTTTTGCCTATAATCATAATTTATTCTTAACTAATCCTTTGACATTTTTTTATTATTTTTCAACAGCTCACCTGTATGCTCCGATGAAATAGTTGTGCTCGGCCAGTCTCGTTCAGTAGTAGAATCAGTTGAATTTGCGACGACTATGACTAAAGGAGTTGTCTCCGTGGCTGCCATTTGCTCGGTAGTCGTCGTTGTAGTCGGCGGTGCTGTCGAGGGCGAAATCGTTGAAGGAGATGATGTGCTGCCTTCTTCTGTGGTAGTCGTTGGGCTTAAAGTAGTTGTAACCACTTCCGTTTCTGAGAAAATAAACAAAAAAAAAACAAATGAAATCTCGGTCCACATAAATATAATTATACACGCGTGCATCCGAAATGCTGTCAGCTAATTTCAATGAGTCCCCACTTGTGAATGCTTTCACCCTGTAAAAGCTTTCTTATGGAACAATAAGAATACTTTCCGCTAACAAAAATTAATTTACTTCCATTTAATTTGTTCCCCAAATTACAATAAATTAGCAAGAAATGAGAGCGCGCGAATGAAAAGGAAATGTTCAGAAAGTTCCTCAATCAAGAAAACGAATGAATTAAGGTGTCTCACAAAAACCACTGAACAAACAACAAATACAAGACTATACTATAAGGTAACTGTTGGGAGTTGAAGAATTAAATGAACTTACAAAATAAAGAACAAAGCACTCACCAAAAGGTATAGGAAGACGAAATGGTCCAGTTGGTTGTTTCTCTCTAGGTGGCGGAGCGTACATAGAGTTGAGCTTCTTAAGCAAGAACTCCCATTGAGCTTGCTGGTTGATTTTAACAACTTTAACACAGCGTCCGAGCGGATCTTGACGGTATCCTTCTGAACAGGACGTAAAAGTTGGAGCGAGAAAGACACTTTTGGGCGTGATACGTCGAAGTGAGAGCGGAGGTGGAGGCGCTTCGTTCGCGAGCAGCCAGGCCAGTTCGGGACTTTCCAAGGCCCCTTGAGCCTTGACACTCGCAACACCCAAAGCACCCACAACCCACAGCACCCATATCCACATCCCACATCACAACCGCAAACAACTCCTGCAAAAAAAAAAAAAAAACAAAAGACGTGGGAGTTTGATTAAAATAATACGGATCATCAGTTGTTTTCAGGCCCTTTCTTATTGACAGGGGTTTAAAATTGATTTCTGAGGACGCTTGGTACGAAAAATAGGACGCTTTAGATGGAAAGTAGGACACAAGAGTAGGACGCCTAAATACAATAGGCGATAATCCTCGAAATTTGGTTTTAAAGGCGCCAAGTTCACTAAATTAGGTTCTGAAAAAGTGAAAGTTTGTAAAATTGGGTTTTGAGTGAGCAAAAGCCCGAAATTGGGATTTGAACGAGGCAAATCCACAAAATTTAGTTTTGGATGAGTCAAAATCAGCGAAATTGACGTTTGAAAGAGTAAAATTGACGAAATTTTGTTTTTTAAAGTGCTGGACGCTCATGATTGGTTTCATTCAGGCTGTGAGTTTAATTTTATGGTTCGTCGGTCCAATGTTCTCATGGGTTGTGAGATGAATTTCACAATTTTGAGTGAAATGAAGGCATGGCGGTGTGTGGGAGAGGTTCAGCGGGTAAAATCACTGAGTTTTTCTCTGAGTGGACTTTGATCTACGATCTCCCACCCCTGGGGCGATCGACCTGACCAGGTAAAATCATTGTTAGAGAGGAGATCCGGCTCTCCAGGACTGATTGAGGGCAGCGCGAGGGCTATACGGAGACTGGGGAAGCACGTGGCGGCTAAGCGCCGCAGCTTTGTGTGAATATGAACTCGAAAGATGTTGTGGCTCGTGAAGTTAGAAGTACCAGACGTTACATCAATAAGCGGAGACCGAAAAAGTAGGACAAAAAAGAGGACAATTTTGACCTCTGCTCGGACACCTGAAAAATGAGCCAGGACGCTCAAAAATGTAGGACATGTCCGGGGAAAGTAGGACGTCTAGTCACCGAACATGCGTATCATGTTTATTTTTGCATATGGTAGAGGCTATGGCGTTCCATATTCGTGGATGTATGTATATGAAAAGGTTGGACGGTTGAAAAACGATATGACCCCTTCCTATACGAATTTCAGTCCATCCAGAATATAACGTTGCAAGTGATATCAGCTTAAAAGTGTGGGCTTAGTACTCAATTGAGCCCCCCCCCCCACCCACCCACCCACCCATCCACAGAGCGCAGTGCTGAAGGGCTCAAATTGAGAAAATTCGCGGCTAAATTAAAGAAAATACACCACCACCAGTTTCCTTAGATCTTTATAAGCACACTAAAAGTGCTGATCGGCAATTTTGCAATTTGCTGACAAGGCAAAAACTTTGGAAAAAGCGAAACTGCGAAAAAGCGCGGTCTCACGATGCAACTTCCAGACCAAAATTGAGGAAAAAAAATCGCTGATTCGCGTTGCATGGACGAGGTCATTCCACGGCTAAAATGTAGAAATCGACGCAAAAGTATTGCGTTTGGGCCAAGCCGCTACTAAAGGTTGTAAGAGAAAGAAATCGCAGATAATATTGGCAAAAAAGGGGTTAAAATTGTGCAAAACTGGCAAATTCAAAACTGAAATTGCGAAAAATCGCCGATTCGCATTATAAAAAAGATAATAAGAGCTAATTCGCCGCAAAATTAACTGAGCACGCTATTTTCCAGCTGAAATTGAGACAAATCGCTAATTCGCGGATACAAACAAAGAAAATCACTAATTCGGGGGCTAAAATCGAGAAAAAACAAATCCACACTCAAACTAAAAAAAAAACAGCGCTAATCCATTGCAAAAAGGAAAAAAAAAATGCGGGGCTAAAATCTAAAAATCAACGCGTCTAAAATTAGTTTAAAAAACACTAATTATCGCGTATGAAATTAAGAAAAACTCTAATTTTCAGCTCAAATTGAGAAAAATTGCTAATTCACTGATAAAAATGGCTAATCTACAGCTAAAATTGAGGAAAACGCAAATTCAAGGCGAAAATTAAAAAAACGCCAATGCGTGGCTCCCATTCGAGGCTAAAACTGAAAAAAAACGCTAAATCCATAAAAAAAAATGAAGAAAAAATGCTAATGCGGGACTGCGAAATGTAAAAAAACGCTAATTTTCATCACGAATTGGCAAAAAGTGTTAATTTTATGCTGAAAATTGAAAAAAGGCTAATTTGCGGCTGAAAATTGAGGAAAATGTCAATTATTTGCAAAAATTGTGAACATTTGCTAATTAAAGAGTTACAAAACGCTATTACACTGCTGAAATTGTGAAAAAGCGCTAATTCACGGCTAAAAACTGGGGAAGATCACTAATCAAATTTCCAATTAAAATATACGCGCCTTCTGAAGGCCAAAAAGGAAGGCAAAAATTGAAAAAAAAAAAAAAAAAAAACCGGCCAATTCAAGGCAGGGGCGTACCTAGAAATCCTTCCGGAGGGGGCGATTTCGGCAGTCCGCAGCCTACTATGGTCCGGCGGGGGAACGGGTGTTGCAACGAATGCCCTTCGTATTGCTTGGATTTCGCAAAAATTTGGCTAAAAGGATCGCCCCCCCCCCCTCTGGGTACGCCACTGATTCAAGGCTATAAGTTTAAAAAACCGCACGAGAAGAAGCACTAATCTATTACTTAAAGTAAAGCAAAATTGCTAATGCGATGCTAAAATGTTGAAAAACAACGCTAATTTGCGACTAATATTAAGAAAATCAATAATTAGCCTGGCTAAAATCTACAGAAACGCAAATTTTCGCAAATTTGCTAATTTGCTGCTAAAAATGGACAAAATCGTTCATTTGCAGGTAAAATTGTTGAAAACGTCGACTCGTTGCAAAAATTGAAAAACTCGCCAATTCACAGGTAATTGGAAACGCTAAAATTAAGAAGAAGAGCTAATAATTGGGGAAAAGTGCTAATTCCCAGCGAAAAATGTCAATAATCACTAATTCACTGATAAAATTGGGAAACTGGCCAATTCGCGGCTTTCGAAGGCAATTTTGAGGCTAAAATTGTAAAAAAAAAAAGCTCCAACTTATGGCAATAGGTGAGAAAAGTGCTAATTAGCGGGTAAAACTGAGAAAAATTGTCAATCCATGGCGTATGGAGAACAAAACATCCTAATTTGTGGAAAAAGATTAGAAAAATCCGCTATTTTGGGTTTAGTATTGGGGAAAACACTTGATTTTCAGCTCAAACTGATAATAGTGTCAAATTCCAGCAAAAAAAAAAAGACGAAAGGCGCAAACTTTCAGCTAAAATCGAGGAAATCGCCAACTCGTGGAAAAATTAAGAAAAGTCGCTAATTCACGGGATAAAAACTTTACTTTTCGGCTCAAATTGAGAAAAAGAGCAAATTCATTGAGGAAGCTGACCGCTAGTCCGCGACTGAAATTGCAAAAAAAAACGCTACACGCAGCCAAATTTGATAAAAACCGCCAATTTTGGGGTAAAGTTGAAAAAAGCACTCATTCGCGGCTAAAATTAAGAAATTCGCGGCTTAAAGCATGGAGCGCTAATTGGCAGATAGGATGTCAAAATAGCGGTAATTCGTAAAAGGCCATAGTTTAACGCTAGGTACGTAAAAATTATGTTTCTTTTTTATATAGAGACTAAGGACCGGCGCACATTAGGAGAAAAAAGACGCCGCGACTCGCGCGTCGGCGTCTTTTTTCAGTGTGCGCCGGGCCTGAGGCGCCAGATTTCCGCCGCGGGCCCCGATTTAGGTTTCATTCCTTGATCACATTTCAAACTTAATTTTTACACAGCATGAATGACGATCAGAATTAAAAAATGCTGCTGCTTTCTTTGGAGAAAAATCCTTCAGATGAAATAATTTCCAAATAAAATCAAAAGAAATAGTTTCCACACAATGTATGACCTAAAATGAAAGCGTATACATGTGAAATTCACGCCCTATATTATTTTCTCCAATCACTCAATAAATAGATTGAGGTCCTCGAGTCTGGATGAGGCGTTCCATAAAGAAATACACAGCGCATCAAAGTTCTCACGTCGCAATCACGGTTTCCTGTCAAGTGAAGAGGATCCGACGGGGTCAATTGGGCTGTAACATGGAGAACTCTCTATTATCTATACAGCCAGCTCCTCACCATCATTTTCCTGATTGACTGTCATCTAGAAACCCTTTTATTCAATGTCTCTTGGCCCTTTTTTTTTTTTTTCAGCCCATCCGTCACTTAAACACGAATGTTTCACTTTCTATTCTAAACATAAAATAACAACGCTCTTCGATTTATCAATTCTGGAAACTCGCTCAGTAGCTCTATACGAAAACCATCAAGAGCCTGGGTTCCGGTATTTAGAAAGAGTGGAAAAATTCCACACCAATTTTATGTTCTCCGGACATTTAACTAGGATTACAATAAAATATAATTTATTCGTTTCTCCGAAGGAGATTCACCCAGACAGTCCGTTCTTCAACACTTTTTTTAATCCTTTGCCGGTATATTGACTAGACTCTGGAAAAATCCAAGTGGAGAGAGCCCAAACAGGGAGGACAATAGACCTACTTAAGAATAAAAACTTGAAAAGGAGGGCCTTCTCTTCCTTTTTATTTCTTTTTCAGGGTTGCCATTCGCCGGCTTTTGTTGGTCTCGTCAAAATAAATTTTAACAGGTAGAATGGTTAAGAAAAATGATTTTTATGCGTATGTAACTGTAAAATTTTTTGTCTGAAAGCATTTAAATGTAAAATAATTAAGCTATAGCATAATAAAGGAATAAATAAATATTCGTTTCTTATTATTTGCATAATGAAGTGAGCTGTAGTGCTTCCATTGTACACATTTTTTTTATTGTCATCACACTTACTGTATCATTTATTGTACATTACTTTATCATTAATTGTACATTACGTACAACACAAGAATATTATTGTATTTCAGTGTCAAATCTCGCAGCTCTCCAGCAACCGACATTTCAAATATGGAACCCGCAAACTCGATCTTCGGTCAAAACTTCAAAAGTACGTGTACTTGTCACCAAAAGGATTCCACAAGGCAAATGATGATGGACAGTTGCAATTCGACGCGGAAGCAGGTGCTACCATTTACCAGTAACTACCAATAGCACTGAATTTGATCAAAAGTAAACTGTCACACCGAGAGCTTTTACACGTGTCAAAATTGCAGTTTTCTATCGTCATTTCACATAATCCGCAAATTAGAACGTACCTATGCATTTAATCCCATTTCTATTCCTATAACTATTTTCTTTTCGACCTTTTTACAGCGTTGGAAGGCGACAAATCGCCCTGCAACGTGCAAGATCGGATTGTCAACACTGCAAGAAAACTCCAAACCACAGTGTCAAGCCCTCAACCACAGGAAAACTCCAACCACATCAGCCAAGGTATTCCGCCACAGCAAAGGTCCAACTGCTATAAAAACTCTAACCAGTGGCGTGCCCAGGAATTTTTCTTGGGAGGGGTTTTCAAATTACAAAATTACATGTATATAAAATGGTGATTTTTTTGACAGAAATGGGAGGGGGGAGGGTCAATCAGTTCGTAAGATGAACACGGTCCTTTACAGTCAATTCTGCGCCAATAGTCAATTCATCTTTTAAGTGCGAGAATAGCCAGTTTGGCAATTTTTTCGGTGCAGCATGGCACAAATCGTCATTTAAACCATCTATACAAAGCGCGAATGATCAGTTCCGGGTATTTCTAAGGCACGAATTGTCCGCAGTTTCACCGTGTTTCAAGCCGCGGAGGATCAGTTTTTTTTTTTGGGTGCCGATAGCCACTTTGAAGACACGCAGTAGCCTCTGTAGGGCGCAAATGATCTGTTTAGCTAATCTTTGGACCGTGAATTTCTGGTAAGAGTATGCAATTTTTAGGACTTAAATAGTCAGTTTTATTTTTTATAGGGAATGAATCGTCAGTTTAGACATTTTCAGGGCACGAGGTTCAGTTTGTCCATTTTTGATGCTGATAATGGTCGATTTTGCATTTTCAGGACATGAATCATCCGTTTCGGACCTTTCAAAGCACGAATCTCGCGGGCCGCTATATGTAGAGTTGGTATTGCTGATTTTAGGACGTGAATAACGAGTTTGCCCATTTTTACGGCGCAAAATGTCAGAATGGTCATTTCTAATAGTCAGTTCGATATTTTCAGTGCTCGAATCATCAGTTTTACCATCGAAATGGTCAGTTTTGCTGTTTTTAGAGCGAGACATTTCTATTTTTCTAAGCGCTAATGGTCAGTTTGGCCAATTCAAGGACAGGAATCGTCTGTGTTTAGGCATTTTCAAGGCGCAAATCGTCATTTGAGCTATTTTCAAGGAGCATAGAGTCAGTTTTGCCGATTTCATGGCTTGCATAGTCAGTTTTGCCAATTTTAGGGTGCGTAGTCTTGAAGCTCGACATTTATGTAGGGCGTCAAATCAAGGCGATAATGGTCAGTTAGGGCATTTTTGGCGTGAGACTGGTAGATTTTGCCTTTTTCAGGGCGCGAATCGTCAGTTATACTGTGCCCATACATAGCAGCATAGGCGGGTTCAACTAGTCCCTGCTAGCCAATTACGCACGAATCGTTATTTTGACCATTCTTGCCGCGCAAATGGTCTATTTTGCAGCTTTCAGGACACGAATAATCTGTTAAGGCATTTCCAGGCTGCCTAGAGTCGTTTTGGCCATTTTAGAGTGAGAATCGCCAAATTTGGCTATTTTTAGGGCGCGTGAAGTCATTTTGGTGGTTTTATAGAGTGGTAAATGCCAATTTTTAGGGGCGCAAATAGACATTTTAAATGCAAGAATCGTCAGTTTTGCCATTTGCGGGCGCGCTTATAGTCAGTTTAGCAGTTTTTAGGTAGTGAATTACTTTCCTGTCAAGCCATTTTTAGTCACTCTAGCGAAGAACACAATCTCTCAAGCCCAAGCCCCTCGCTTGAGCAAATCCTGGATCCGCATCTGAGTACGAGTATGCCATGTTTAGGGCGTGAATAGCCAGTATTGTTTTTTGGGGGGGGGGGGCACGAATGTTAAATTTAGACACTGTGAAGGCTCAGTTTGGCTATTTTTGACGCGCGAATGGTCGTTTTTTCCATTCTCAGGTCAGGCATAATCTGTTTAGGCCTTTTCAAGGCGCGAATCGTCAGTTTATTGTTAAACTGACTCTATCTGCCCTTGTTCTGGGGCACATAGAACCGGTGTTGCCGATTTTGTGGCTTGAATGACCAGTCTGGCCATTTTTAGGGCGCGTAAAGTCAGTTTTGCCATTTATATAGGGCGTGAGAGTAGTACGTCAAATCAAGGCGCGAAAACCCTCAGTTTGGCCAATTTTGGCGCGGAGGTGGTTGATTTTGCCATTTTTAGAGGAGGAATCATCTGTTCAGGCACTACCAGTGCACAAATTGCCTGTTGATCCAGTTTTATGACTCTTAAAAAAGTCAGCTTGGACAATTTTAGAGTGGGAATCACCAGCTTGGCTATTTTAAGCGCACTTATGTATAATCAGTTTAGCTTTTGTCAAGGCGGAATCAGTTTTAGCCATTTTCAGGGCGCGTGAAGTCAGTTTTGGCTATTTTTATGGCTCAAATAGTTAGTTTTGCCATTTTGGGGCGCGAATATGGTCAGTCTAGGATTCTGTATGGTGGGGATAGCTAATTTAGCTAATTAGCTAAATTATTCGAATTTCTCAAGCCCCTCTCACTTGAACAAATCCTGAATCCATACCTGGACAGTGGAATAAATACCATTATGCCGTGGATAGTTACTTAGCGGGACTAAATTGCTAAAAAACGAACTTTTAGGGTCATACAAATCACGTTTTTGTTGTTTCTTTTGTTTGTTTGTTTTTTTAATTTATTACTTATTCATTTCATTTTATTTATTTATTTATTTTTTCTTTCTATTTCTTAACTATGGTGGGCTGAAGTACTCTGGGAGAGGTTCTGACCCCCAAAACCTTCCCCATGGGCACGCCACTGACTCTAACTACAATTAGAACAACCAACCACAGTAAACGTCCCAACCACAGCAAAGATCCAAACTACAGTAAAGCTCAGTGCCTGCGTTAAGGGGGCGGGGGGTGGCGAGCCAGTCGACCGCCCGGGGGGAGCCGTGTCCTAAGGGGCGCCTGCATCAAAATGAGGGGGGGGGGGAGTGGACGAGACAAAATAACCTAAGAAGCGCATGAATTATTTAAATTTGCGACTTTTCCTACATTTTAGCCGCTAGTCAGCGCTCTAGTGGCCTCCTGAGGGTTACCGTGCATATTTTCTCAATTTTCAGTGAATTAGAAATTTTCCTCGAATTAAAGCCCCCTAATTAGCTATTTTGCTTATTAGCAAATCACTTTTCAGCAGAAATAGTTTTCGTTAATTAGCACTATTTTCTGCATTAGCATTAGCGTTTTTTTTTTTCAATATCTGGCACGAAGTTAATTAGAAGCTGCATTTTATGTCGATTTTTGGCGAATATTTGGACAAAACGTCAAATTTGTCGCGCTTCTAAAAGGTAGCTTTGTGACAGCATAAAAAATTATGCTTTCAACGTAAATAGCGCCTAGTTTACTAATTTCTTTTCGCGAAGCGAAAATTGAGGAACTCAATTCGTGGGTTTGAAACGTATTTGTCCCTTTAAAATCGCAATTAGCGTTTTTTTTTAGTTTATTTCCCCCACTCAGCAATGTAGCGCTTTTCAAATTTTAAAATATTCGTGAATTAGCCGGATGCTTTTTCTAATTTAGCTGTGAATTAGCTTTTTTTTATTTTCTGAGTTTTTTTTGTTGTTTTTGCGTGTTTCTTTCATTTTTTTATTAATTTTAATTTCCATTTTCCCCGCTAATGAGCCTTTTTTTCATTCTTTAATAATTATTTGCTTTTTTCTGTATTTATCCGCGCGGAAGCTTAAGGAAACTTGAGCTCATTAGCGCTTTTTCAACTTCTGTCCGTGAATTAGTAGCGTCCGGAGACCGAAGATAGGGGAGGGGCATGCCCCGGGCTGATAATTCCCGGCCTCCGCCGCTGATGGGCCCAAAGTGAATTTAGCTATGTCTTTTTGTAGGTCCGTAAAACTTTTTTTGACATTAGTTGGATCAGAGATATTGGTTTTTCCGACGATTTTTAATCCATCGCCGGTAAGAAGTGTCAGGTAATTAGCAAGAGTACCACTGTAATATCGATTTAGCCCACAAAAGCGCTATTCTGAAGGCTCAATTTGAGAGAATTGACGGGTAACTTCGCGGCTAAAATAGAGAGAATACAATGCTCCCCAGTATTTTTTAGGTCCGTAAGCGGATAAAGATGAGATGTCGTACTAATATGCTATTCTTGCAGGAAAGTACCAACGCAACAAAAAGTTGGGGAAAATCGATAGTATTCGTGGTTAAAACTGTTCAAAAGCCTTCATTCGCGGTATCTCGATGAAACATCTAGACCGAAATTGAGAAAAAATCGCCGATTCGCGGTGTATAGATGCCACCTTATGATTGAAATGGAGAGACGCTAATTTGCTGTTGGTAAGATTGAGACGTGGCCCAGTTTTTGCTTTTCTGCAAGCGCTAAAGGGCAAGAGAACCCGCTAAGGGCTGTACAATAGAAAAAAAAAAAACACGCTAATTCGGGGCTGAAATTGAGAAAAATGACAAAGTCCCAACTGAAATTGCAAAAAATCGCCCATTCGCGGATAAAAAGTGAAAAGCCACTAATTCACAGCTAATTTTCGAAAAATGCTAATTCACGACTGAAATTGAGAAGAATGGATAATTAGCTGCTAAAATTGGGACATGCGCTAATCCACGGCAAAAATTGAGAAAAATAGCTAATTCGCTAATGAAATTGACAAAAAGCGCTATTTATTAGCGGCTAAACTTGGAACAATCCTATTTCGCGGATTTAATTATTAATTGGCAGCTGAAATTGTAAATAATCCGATAATTTGCGGATAAAGTCTGGAAAAAACGTTCATTCGCGGATTCAAATGAAAAAAATCGGCTAATTCACAGCTATATTAGAGAAAGCGCCCATTCACGACTAAAATTTAGTAAAAACGCTGACTCGGGGCTAAAACTAAGCAAAAGACAATAATCTGTTGCTTCTGAAAGCAACTTCGTGCCTAAATCTGAAAAAAAACGCGCTAGTCCGTAGCTAAAAGTTGAAAACAAAATTGTATATGCGGGACCAAAATAGTTCGTACACCGCTAATTTGCGGCCAATATTGAGAAAAATCGCTAATTAATTATCGTGGCTGATATTAACGAAAAACGCTATGCTTGCAGCCCAAAGTGCTAATTCACTGCTGAAAAGGTTGAAAAAAAGCTAATTTGCAGCTTAAATCGAGGAAAATTTCTACTTCAAAGTAGACAATGCCAACGCTCCTTTTAAACTGATTTTTTTTCGAATTCTATTCGAATTGCCGATTTATCTCCATTTCAGCCGTGAATTAGCGATTTTCTGAATTTTTGCCGCGATATAGTTCGTATTTTCTCGATTTTAACCGCTAATGAGCGAATTTTCTCAGTTTCATCCACGAATTAGCACTTTTTGGAAAAATGTTAGCTGGCAATTATAGCGATTTTGAGCTTTTTCTCAATTTGAGCCACGAACTTTTTTTCCCCTCAGAAGCCGAAAATTGTCGTTTCTACACACTTCAAGCCGCTATTTAGCGTTTTTTAGTCACTTTATCCGCAGAAAGCTTCAAGGGAACTTTACCCGCAAATTAGCCAAGTATTTTTCTGGATGGCAACGAATACGCAGCTAAATTTGCGAAAAATCGCCCATTCGCGGATACAAAAGAGATAAACCTCTAATTCACAGCTTTTTAACTCACGACTGAAATGTAGAAAAATGGTTAATTCGTGGCTGAAACTGGGACAAACGCTTATACACGGCACAAATGGAGAAAATCGCCAATTCAGTAATAAAATAGACAAAAAGCGTGAATTATTTAAAATTAAGAAAAATTACTTATCCATGATTGAAATTGGGGGAAAACCGCTATTTAGTGGATAAGGTCTAGAAAAAGCGTTACTTTGCGGATAAAAAAAGAAAAAGAATCGGCTAATTTGCGGCTAAAATTGAGGAAACTCACTAATTTGCTGATAAAGTCTATATGAAGTTGTAATTCAAGCAGACTTTCTTAATACGTGTAGAGAGTGATTCATAACACTGCTTGACCAGTTGACCTGAGAGAGAAGAACAGAATATAAAATGTTTTGTTTTTGATTTTGCCCAAAATGACGTCATTTTTACCTTTCCCACCAACGCCCATATATAAACTTTGATACAAAACTTGTTTTCGATCACCATGGATTTTTTTTTTTTTTTTCATCCATTGGCATTGCGCCATACAGCCATTGCACTTAATACGTGAGATATAGGAACATTTACGTTGTGGTGGTGTTTGTGTTTGTTGTTGTTGTTGTTGTTTGTTGTACTTGTCGTCGTAATCATATGATTAGTGCCTAGGTATGTGTTATTGAGGGCTCTTGGATTTCTTATTGGGTAATAATATTGTTGGGGGTATTAGGTGTGTTATATTTTTCAAATAATTATATTAATGTTTATTATTATTTAACGTATTTACGTTTATTTTTTACTCGTGATACTATTGACAACGAATTTGTTGTTGTTACTACTTGTTATTTTCTATTTCGATTGCAATTTTTCATAATATGTATTAATAAATGAATATTTATGAAAAAATCAATCTATAGGTTAAATTTTACATTCTTATTTTCGCATCCTTTATTAATTCAATGATGAGTTCTTTTGTTTTTCCTGGATTCAGGAGGATGGAATTATTGGAATTAATTAATAACTAATTTAACTAATAATAATAAATTAATAATCATTAGAATTAATCGAACTAGTTAAAAAGAAATAGAGGTATAGTGGACGTCAATATAAAAAATTCTTCAAAAGTTCATTAAACCATCTTAGCGTATCAAAATCGGGTTTGAGAATTTCAATTAGAGCAATAATTTTTATAAAATGTTCATGATAAAGATGAGGGTTTAACTTACGCTTTCTTCGCACCCTATTAGGACGGTTCGAGCATTCTCGTATAAATGAAAAATGTCTCTAGCCTATCGACAGTAGCCAAAGCGATATTTTTCTTCATTTTTACACGGTGAAACTAAAGGGAAAAGACCAATACGAAAGTAAAAACCAACAAACAGAAGCTCAAACATGCCTCTCTTCTCTTCAATGGGTAATTAGCACTAAGAAAAAAAAACGGACCGTGAAAACATTTCAAAGCTTAAAGAGCGAATACAATTCCTGGAAGTTGGGTAGAAAAAAAACAGTATCACGACAAGTAGACGATGAAGGGGGGAGAGAGATTTTTCTTTCGTTTTTCACATAAGGTCAAGGTCCTCTCCTTCGGTCTCTAACGTAAAACGTTTCATTTTTATTTTTTAACTTGTTCTCATTCATGAAAATAAATTATTTCTTCTGAAGGAAGAAAAAGTACTCAAGATTTGTCCATAGCACCGATACAATGCAACTTTGTCGACACCTAGAACGAGACATTTTCGACAGGTTAGCTACAGTGCGGACGTAAATTTTTCAACGGATTCAGGAGGACGTATTTTTAAAGGATTCGCGCGACTTGAACGGAAAGTGAGGAACAACCGTGCCAGAAACCTTTTTGCCATAAGTCGCCCTGCAATGAAAGATTCACTATTCGAGGATTGGTCATAGAAAGGACTTTATAGAATCTCTGCCGATCCCCCCACGTAGGCCACAATGGCATATGGCATTGTGGCCACAATGCCTTGTGCACGGTGAGCCTTGCATTGTGAGGCCACAATGCCATATGCCATTGTGGATTCCCGCAAGGAGGGGGGAAGGGACCGCAAGTGAAGGCCAGCTAATCCGTAGAGCTCTAATTAAAGTGTATTATCTTATAACTGCTTTTTAAAACCAAAAAGAAAGAAGGCCGGGGTCGACAACTTGAGTTTAAAGCGAAGTTTTGAACTTATAAGCCTATAAACCTCAATCCAAATTTTGTCCTTTTGATTATACTGAATTAAACTTAAATTGTTGGCCACACTTAAACGATCCCGAAGCTGGCAAAGCTGTTTTTGAGGGGATCACCGCATGCGATGTCACTAATAAAACCGCATCGTCTGAACAGGGCTTTAGAGCTTATATAGAGGTGTTTATTTGTGGACAAAAATGATTCGAGTCATTTACTGAATCCACAGCGATGAGTGTTCCTATAGCCGTTGGAAATCGTGAAGATATTGCTCAACTTGAGTTATCGACATGAAATGAGTGATCGACCCTCCCTACTCCCTCCGCCACAGTGTCGCCGATGGCACAGAAGGACTCGTAAAACGATGGTATTTATTACTTTATCAAGGTGTTCTCTATTTATTTATACTGCGGACGTTTACTATTTCATTCCAATAAAATTGTTTAATAACTACAATAAGTTTATTGAGCGCCTATACGCATAAAAGTGACTTTTTCAAGGGGCGAGTACAAAATTGGACGAGCGAGACGTAGCCAAGCCGGGTACTACCCAGACGTGCCAGCGTTTTCACAGGGGTCGACGAAAAATTTGTCGTATTCATATAGAGTTCAGGGCAGTCAATTTTGGGATCACCACCCCCCGGGAATATTCGTGCAGTCCCTGAAAACGAGCGCAAGTGGCCGAAAAATGGCGCGATCAGCGGTGAGCGGACCCCTTCGATGATTTGTTTGATCGAAAAAATCCGTTTCGATTTCCGGATCCCCCGTGTCGTGTACCCAATTTTGAAGGGTATTTTTTTTTAATTGCCCGCGGAATACCAGGAACATTTACAGACGATTTTCAATGCTTTTTTGTTCAACTTGTTGCATAGGATGCGTCGAGCCCCGGGACCCAAACCCCGAAAACTCACCCAAAAGGGTGGAAATGAGCGTTTTGCGATGTCGTAGGTTTGGGGCGATTTTAACAAGTCGGAAGCGGCTCAGCGAGCTCTAGCGAGGGGGGCGGACCGCCCCGGGCTCCCCTTCGGATGGGACCCCTGAATAGCTTAAAGATGAAAAAATCGTGGTTTTTAAGTAGATAAAATGTGAACGAATGGCTAAACTCGCTTGTAAAATTGAGAAAAATACTGATTCGCGGCTGAAATTGAGAAAAATTGCTGACATTTACGGCTGATAATATTGAGAAAAAGCGCTAAATTCAAGCTGACATTGAGACAACGCAAACCCAACGAATTGTTGGAGCAAAATCGGGACTGAAATTAGGAAAAATCACTAATTCACGCAGCTAAAACTGAGAAAAGCGCTAATTCAAGGTTGAAAAAGAGAAAACCACGAATTCGCTTCTTAAAAAAACAAGAAACACGCTAATTCACAGCTATGATTAAGTGCTACAATTTAGCAGCTTTAAAATTTGAGAAAAAGCGCAAATTCACAGCTAAAAGGGAGAAACGCCAATTCATGGATTCTCGGGGCAATATTGGGACTAAAATCTAGAAAAAGCGCTAAATTCACGGGTGAAATAGACAAAAACGCGAATTCGCGTCTAAATAAAAGTAGAGAAAAACTCAGCTATTTAACGGATAAAATCGATAAAAAACGCTAAAAATCGCAGCTAAAAGTAAGAAAATATGCTAATTTACTGCAAAAATTGCGAAAAAAACGCTAATTCGCAGATGAAAATGAGAAAACGCCCACACGCCGATTCTTGGGGGCAACTTCGGGTCTGAAATTGAGAAAAAGCGCTAATTCACGCGGCTAAAACTGAGAAAAACGCTAATTCATGGATAAAAAAGAGAAAAACGCGAATTCGAGTCGGAAAATAGAGAAACACGCTAGTGTGCTAAAGTGTTACAATTGATTGATTGGGAAAAAGCGCGAATTCACTGAAAACACGCCAACTCACGGATTCTCGGGGCTGGGACTGAAATTGAGAAAAGGCGCTGATTCACGGCGTGAAATGGAGAAAAACGCGAATTCGCGTCAAAAAGTGGAGGACAACTTTAATTCACAACTAAGGGACGAAAAATTTCAATTTTACGGATAAAATCGAGAAAAAACGCTATAATTCGCAGCTAAAATTAAGAAATGTGCTCATTCACTGCTAAAATTGAGGGTAAAAAGGCTAATTCACAGCAGAAATTGAGAAAACACCAACTTGCAGATTCTTGGGGAACTTGGAGAATAAAATTGAGAAAAAGCGCTGATCCAAAGCGGTTAAATCAGAAAAGGGGGAAATTCACAGCATAATTTAGAAAAATTGCTAATTTGCGGATAAAATTGGGAAAGAGCACTAAAACGCTACCTAATTTGCGGATTCTTGAAGCAACTTCACGGCTAAGAGCTTATAAAAAGCGCCGATTCGCCGCTAAAATTGAAAAAATGAGCTAATTCGCGGGTCAAATTAAGAAAAAAGCTATAATTCGCAGTATTATAGCTACTAAAATATGCAATTTTAATTGCACATTAATAAATTATGCAGATACGCAGTTTTCGGAGGCAATTTCATGGCTAAAATTGAGAAAAATATGTGCTTCAACGCTGTTGAAAAGTATATTTCTAGTTTAATTAGAGACTAAAGGGCCTCCTTGAGATTTCCGCCCCGGACCCCGATAGGTGTTGCTCCGCCACTGTCAGCCAGGTCCGCGTGCTGCCTCGGAATTCATCAGAACTGTCGTTACAACACCTCTGCGCCTTTCTAACGCGAACTTGCAGTAAATCACGTCTGACTCTGTAGGCTAGAAATGACAGTTTTCTGCTTGAAAAGTCAACGTCAGTTGCAGGCACTGATCCAGTGGAAGGGGTTCAGGGATCTTGAGCCCCCAATCCTTCAGGCGGCGCTCTAAGGGCTACGGAAAAGGCGAGGAAATTCGTTTAATCCCCAAAAATTGTTATTAATTTCACGCTATAAACTATCTGTTGAGTCGTATGCCTACTATCACTCGACAACGAAACTGTATTGATTTCGTAGCTCAAGAATCAGTTAGTACTGAATAGCCCCCGGCCGAAACATTAGGAGCCCGAAACTGGCTATTTAGCAGAAAAACTAGTAGCAAGCTATTAAATTTGCCACCCGAAACCGGTCGTACGGCCACGAAACTTGAAACGTGACACCCTTAATCCGTCGAAGAACTGGCACTCAACCGCACAAAGACTCTGGGCGTGAAACTGGAAGTCATTTATAGGGCTCAAATAGCCAGTTTGTGCCATTTTTTTGGTGCAGTAAGTCGGAAGTCGGCTTGAGTCGTCAGTATAACGCCATCTGCAATAGAGATGCGCGCGGGACGGGACGGGACGGGAAATGAAAAGTCCCGTCCCGTGTCCCGCATTTTTTGGCAAAGTTCCCGTCTCCACACATCGCACCACACGTGGGACCCAATTGGAGTCCGTTTGATGAAAAATCCTGTGCCCCCTTCCCCCCGGAGCACCCCTATTCCGTCGGGGGACGGAATAGGGAAGTCCCGTCCCGTAGCGTTAGTTTATGCCAGTTTGTCCAGTCCTAAGAGTGCGTGTAGCCAACACTGTGTTGAAGAGGGGAGGGGGGGGGTCGATTAGCTGGTAAGGTGAGAGCGGACTATTGCTAGGGGCGCAAACGACAGTGGTCAGTTTTGGCGTGAATAGCCATGCTTCGCCACTTTTTGGTGCAGATAGTCACTTTGAAGGCGCGAATCGTCATTAACACCATCATAAATATATAAATAATCAGTTATATAATCATATATAGATAAATAATCAGTTTGGCCATATTTAGAGCGTGAGAAGCCAGTACGAGCATCCCGTTTTTATGGCTTGAATAGCTATTGTTGTTGTTTTTAGGGCACGAACCGTCAATTTAGACATTTTCAGGACAACAATAAACTTGTTCAGGCCTTTTCAAAGCGCGAATAACTATTTATATGCCACATACTTCAAGTCATTTTGCCGGTTTTATGGCGTGAATTGCCAGTTTGGCAATTTTTACGGCGTTAACGGCCAGTGTGTTCATTTCCAAAGCGTGAATAGTCACAGTGATATTTTCAGGACCCGAATCGTCAGTCAGATTTTTTCAGTTTTACGCTGTTTTTAGAGCGGGAACTGCCTGTTTGGCCATTTTCCGGGCGGGAATTGCCATTTTGGTCATTTTCTGCGTGCAAATGGTCATACAGACCATTTTCAGGGCAAGAATTGTCTGTTTAGGTATTTACAAGGCTCAAAATGTCAGTTTACCTTTTTTTTAAGGCTTACAGAGTCGCAGTTTTGCCATTTATATAGAGCGTCCAGCGCAGTGGTGCCCATGGGAAGGTTTTGGGGGTCAGAACCCCTCCCAGAGTATTTCAGTACAACATAGTTGAGAAATAAAAATAATAAATAAATAAATAAAATAAAATGAATAAGTAAAAAAAGTAAAGAAACAAAAACAAACAAACAAACAAAACCAACGAAGCAACGATAACCTGATTTGTTTGACCCTAAAATTTCGTTATTTAGCAATTTATCCCCGCTAAGTAACTATCCACGCCATCAATGCTATTCATACCACTGTACAGGCATGGATTCAGGATTTGTTCAAGATAGAGGGGCTTGAGAAATTCTACTGAAATTGACTTGACAGCCATTCCCTGCCTAAAAATAGCTAAATTAGCTATTCCCACCTTAAAGGATCCTAGGCTGACTATAATCGCACTCCAAAATGGCAAAACCAACTATTTGTGCCATGAAAACAGCCAAAACTGACTTCCCGCGCTCTGAAAATGGCTGAACTAACGGTTCGTACGGCCCTGAAAAGCCATGAAAATGGCTGGAGGACTATTTGCGCGCTAAAGAACGGTTAAACTGACTATGCGCGCCCCGGGAAATAGCCTAAACAGATGATACCTGACCTGTGAATTGCCACCATCGACCATTCGCGCGCCATGAATGGCTAAACTGACCGTTCGCGCCTTAAAAATGGCAACACTGACGAATTCCGCTTTGAAAAAAGCTAAACTGATTATTTGTGCGCTAAAAATAGCGAAATTGGCGATTCTCGCTCTGAAAATGTCCAAGCTGACTTCAAGAGTCCTAAAAATGGATCAAACTGACAATTTGCCCGCTGAAAATGCCTTAATAAATTGATTCCTCCTCGAAAAATGGCAAAATCAACCACACTCGCGCCAAAATTGGCCAAACTGACGGTTCTCGCGCCTTTGCGTACTATTCACGCTCTGTAAATGGCAAAACGGACCCTACGTGTCCTAAAAATGGACAGACTGGGCATTCAAGCCCTAAAAAGGCGAACTGACAATTTGTGCCTTAAAAACTCCCTAACTGGCTATTCACGCCATAAAATTGACTTTATGTGTGTGGTCTATTTAAAAATAGTTAAACTGACGATTCGCGCCTTGAAAAGCGCTGAACAGATTATTCCTGCCCTGATAATGGCAAAAACGAACATTCGCGCTTCAGAAGTGAACAAACTGAGCCTTCACGTCTTAAAAATGTCTAATTCGTGTGCTAAACAAATTTTAAAAAAATAAAAAACTGGCTATACACACCCTAAAAATGGCTCAAGGGATGGGCTGACAGTAATTCACTTCCTAAAAATAGCTAAACTTACTATAATCGCGCCCAAAAATGCAAAACTGACTGTTTGTGCATTGAAAATGACTATTTGCGCCCTAAAAATTGGCATTTACCACTCGATTAAATAGCCGAGATGACTTTCACGCACCCTAAAAATAGCCAAACTGGCGATTCCCGCTCTTATAATGCCCAAAATGACTCTTAGGCGGCCTTGAAATGCCTCAACAGATTATTTCCGTCCATATTGACCATTTGCGCGCCAAGAATGGTCAAAATTCGTGCGTATAATTGGCTAGAATTGCACCTTGACGAATCACGCCCTGAAAATGGCCCTAACTGAACATCATCGTCTTGGTTTGACGTCCTATTCGCGTCCTATAAATTTCATACCCCCATGAGAAGTGCCCTCAAATTGACCAAGCATTGCAATCGGCAAAACTGACTCTATGCGCCCTAGAAATAGCTTAACTGACTTTATTTATCGCTTTAAAAACAGCAAAACTAATCATTTCGACTGGTAAAACTGATGATTCGAGCACGGAAAATATCACACTGACTATTGACGCTTAGAAATGACCATACCAACAGTTTACGTAATCAAAATGGTCAAACTGGCTATTCATGCCCTAAAATTAGTAAAACCAACTCTACAGCGGTTCATTTAATGGTTGAACTGACGATTCGCGCTTTAAAAGGCCCTAAATGGATGATTCGTGTCCTGAAAATGGCTAAATCGACCATTATCACACGTCAATATTGGCTAAACTGAGCTTTCTGTGCCATGAAAATGTCTAAACTGACGATTCGTACACTAAAAATAGCCTAGACCTAAAAATGGCATACTCGTACCAGAAATTCACTGTCCGAAAATTGACCAGACTGATCATTTGTGTCATACTGAGGCTACAGATGATTCGCGTCATCAAAGTGGCTATCCTCCGCACCTTGAAAACCGTCGAAACTTCGGGCAATTCATGGCTTTAAAATACACCCGAACTGATCATTTGTGCCTTTGTAGACGGCTTGAATGACAAATCGTGCCATGCTGCTTGCTCTATAACGTGGCTTGACGCATTTATGGTGTGGAGCCCGAATGTGTTGAATTTTTTGGGGACCCAGTGAAGCACCCGGGCATGGCTGGGAGGTCTACGCGTACGCCAATGACAATGCGTCGGTCCCCAGCTAAGCCTCAGGGACAAATGAATTCCTTGAATATTGCGTACCTCGACAATGTCAGTTTAAACGTTGCTAAGGGTTTAAACGATTTTGTATTCATAATGCCGATTTCTGATTGGGGTGTAAGCTCTTAAACACAGCTTAGTGTTAAACGGAACTTTAAACCCATGTGGTCGACCCGGGCCTTGTACATATATACTTTAGTAATTTGAAAACCCCTCCCAAGAAAAAGTCCTGGGCACGCCACTGGTCCAGCGTCCACCAGCAAAGGCCCAAGGCGAGAACAGTCAGCTCGGCTATTTTTGGTGCCCGAATGGTCAATTTTGCCATTTTTGAAGCAGGATTCGGGTATTATGAGGGCGCAAAATAACAGGTAGGTCTCTTAAAGACAGTTTGGACAGTTTTAGGGCCGGAAACGACAGCTTGTCTATTTTTGAGCGAATGATTTACGCTCAACAATAATTGTTGACATAATTATTCATAAATACGCAAAGAAAGTTGAATAGGGGCAGTGTTATAGGGGCTGATTGCTGAAATTCATGAGATTCAGACAACTAGAAGTGCTTGCATAAGTGTTTTACCTGTAAATTCGATGAGAACTGTATTGTCTCCAATGTCTGTGCTTCATTTCACGATAGCCAGAATGGTGTATCTTTGGATTTCTTTCACATTGACGCTTGAGTCAACTGAAAAACAACGAGAAAAATAGTTAAAAGATATAACGATAAAACGAAACTTATCTACTGCACGTAAGAACGTCACATTTCAATGTGTTTTCCCCAGTCATAAGCTGTATAGTTAAATAGCTATACGTATAGGCCTTAAACGTCTCCTTCGAACATTCAAGATAACTAATACAAGCCCTTTCAAAACATCACGATAGAAGCCGAAAATTCATTGTTTCATAATACATAAAAAAAAAAAAAAAATACATGCGTATTCAACAACGATAGATAAAATGCTATTATAACTACGTTGCACATAAAGTACATAGGGGGGACTCGAGTAGAGTTGATCTTCGCCAGTAATGATTATGGAATTCGCCTTTACACGTTTACCAAGAAGAAATAAATAATGAAAAGAACAAAAAAAACATGCCTATACTTTAATCCTCATACTTGTCAAAGGCTTACAACAATAAAATTACTATGGCGCCGATAAATCTCTGAATTGTGGGAAATCCCTAATTGGTTATGATCTTTTAATCTGTTCAACGGAGCTTAAGAGTTCAAATCTTTCATATTTTACCCAGCGTCAAGTATTTTAAACAAATGGAGAGGAGAGAAAGTGTTGGAGAGCAAAATAACGGAGCTTATACGCGACTACTCGGTACCAATGCCCCCCTTGTATATTCAAACAAGCTAGTTATTCCTTTCGCTTTTTACCGGTTGACAGGAAAGTGTTATAATTGGTTTATTCGAGTTTTTTGTTCTTTAATTTACACAAAAAAAAACAAAAAAAAAACTCTTTATCTCAAGCAAAAATAACTGCGAGCTGGCTTCTCTGAAGAAAGTCATGAGATGCGAACGAGTTAGGTATTGATTATAAGAAGAAAAACCTACCAAGGAGCAAATAATCGTTCAAACTGTGTTTATTAACTAATAAAATGTTCAGTTGAATATAAAAAATCTCAACAGGTTGATAAATAAAGGAAAAAAATGGACCCAATCCGAATCAAGATGGAAGACCTCGCTCCTTAAGGCTGTTGTGGGTCATGGGCGACAGGCATCTCATGTAGTGAACGGGGTACTACGATCTCTTAGTCTGATTTTATTTAGTGGTTTCATTTTCTTCCAGTCAGTGCGTAGTTTAAAATTTGTTCGCTAATCAACTATAGTAGGAAGCAATGTTTACAAAACATCTGTAAATTTTTTTTTTTTGCGTGGGAAACAATGGATTAATTCAGATTGTTCTTGACCTTATTAGCCTTTCAGTAGGAAGTCGGGATGGAGTAAACACTGTTCAGTTAGAAACTGTTGATTGATGACCTCTCCCAAACTATATTATGTAAATGATTTTAACATATTCTCCAAATAACACAAATACAACTTGTCTTGCGAGTATTCAACGTCACATCATACGTAACGAACGTAGTTTTGGCCAATTCATCGGCGCTAGAAATTAAAAAATCTTTAGACGGGAATTATAATTAAGTACTCTGTATACTTTATGTTCTGTACTGTACATACTGTTATGTAACTGTATATACTTTATTGCGACGCCAAAATTGTGGCATCGGTAAAACCGTCAACGTCATTGAGATAGAGAGACCGCGTTGGCATTACACCATTGCCACACTGCTGCTTGTCGATGAGAATCTTTGTCGTCAAATAAGGGAAATACGACTGATATGTTGTCGTCGGCATAAAAGACACACCCGAGATTGTAGTTAAGGACGCCTGGAAGACCGTGAGGGACAACGCAGCGGGCCGAGGATCGATCCTTGGGGTACACCAAGGGTCACCCCTGTCCGGGGGGCCTGACAAAACACTCCCGAAATAAAACGTCAGGAGCAGGCAGACGTGATATATATATATATATCCCCCCGAAGCGTTTTTAACAGAAAAATACTGTCTCTTAAAGGGTTCAGAAATGAATATTTGATGTCAAGGTAGTCGGTATCAGCCGATTATATTGACTCCAGGGTCACTAGTACGAGCGAACGGTGACAAAACGAAAGTTTAGTTAGTTTTGTCTCAATTTTCGGTTTCCCTGCGTAGAGAAACCCCAAAATAGAAAGATTCAGCCACCGATCAGACTTGCTAGTATTATATGAGAAGCTTGAAAAAATGTGTGTTTCGCCCTTCTAGAAATGGCTTGACAGCCTAAGCAACTTAAATAGCCAAACTATGGCTATTCCCACCACAAGAACAGCTAAACTGACTGAAAGCGCACCCCAAAGTGGTTAAACTAACGATTATAGCGCCTAGCAAATGACTAAACTGACTATATTCGCGCCCTAAAAATGGCTAAGCAGACGTTGAAAATGGCGTAATCAACCATTTGCGCGCCATATCAATCGTGTCTCTGGCTTGACGGACAATATTCACGTTCCAAAAACGACTAAACTGACTATTCGCACTCAGAAAATGCCTAAACAGGTAATTCCAGCCCTGGAAAGTGCAAAATCGACCATTCGCGAGCAACGAATGCCCAAACTGACCATTCTTTGCTTTTGGCTTGACGTGACTATTTTTTATGGCCTGAAAAATTGCAAAAATGACGATTCGCGAGCCTTGAAAATGGCTAAACTGACTGGCGATTCACGCTCTAAAAATGACAAAACTGACTTTACGAGCCCCCGAATTTGCGCCCTGAAATGCCTGAACGGGTGATTCCAGCCCCAAGTAGTACGGGCAAAACTGACCGTTCGTGCGTGGAAAATGGCTAAACATGCAATGCCTGTATCGCACTGGCTAATATATTCACTTGTTATATAAATGACCAGACATTTTGCACCTTGGAAATGGCAAACATGACCATTCGCAACCTAAAAATGGTATGACGGACTATTTGCACCACAGAAATGGCAAAACTGACTTTGTGTCCGAAATTCGACAATACTGCATTTGCGCCATGTATATGTATCTATACGGCTTAAATGACGCTATTCATGGCACGCCTGATGTGACTTGCTGCGCCAAAACAAGAGGCTATTCGCACCCTTAAAAGATTAATTGACTGATCCCCCCCCCATACCGAATAGCACCGTCTTCACGTTACCAACTGAAGTGAAGGAGAAGACTCAACCCTCCTGAGCCTGGGATCCGCGACAGCTAAAGTTGAACCTTTGCAGTGTACTGTGGTTTGGAACCTGATGTCACAGTGAAAACCACTTCAACCGCTCGTCAAAATACGCGGTTTTGCCAATGTTGTTTAACATTTTGGTCGTTTTTACCTGAAATTGCCCACGGAAGGTTTTTAGGCTGAACGTTTATGTTTTCAAAGTGTTTCTATTTGAACTTGATGGCTTGGGCATTTACCGCAACAATTTACCACTAGAAAACGTGCCAAAGAGGTGGTCAAAAGATAAGGACGGGAGCAAAGGTTGAACGCGCAGTTTTTCGAGTTCATCGCGTCCAAAACGGCGGTGGTACAGGATGGGGAGGGGGCATTTTTTTAAAGGGGCGAATCCTCATCGTTTAGCTATTTTTAGGGCGTATAGAGTCAGTTTTGCAATTAATAGGACGCGAAGTTAAAGCCGTGAATGCTCAGTTTCGTTCTTTCTTGGCGCGCTTTTGCCATTTTCAGGGTGGGCAGGAATCATTTGTAAAGGCATTTTCAGGGCGCGAATCGTTTGTTTTTAGCCATTTGTAGAGTGCGTGGAGCCAATTTAGCTGTTTTCCAGGAAGCCAAGCCCGCTTATAGCCAGTTTTAGGGCGACAATCATGAACTTTTCGGGTATTTTCTTGGCACCCTAATCGTACGACTAGCAATGTACAGGGCGCGAGAAGTCAGTTTGGCTATTTTTAGAGCGGCAATCATGAGTTTCACTATTATTAGGTCGTAAATAGTAGAATTTGTTCTTAGATGATGGCCATTTTGCGACAGAAATAACAATTTTCGTCGGGATCACTCCCCCCCCCCTTAACAATTATTTTAATTTCTCCCTAGAATTGACTGGCTGTTCAAGAATGAAACTGGAAATTTAGCCCCTTTAACTTGATTGGCGTTGCTATAAATCGTGTATCTATTTCAGCCCAGAAACCGCAATGTTGGGTCTATTACCAACCTTTAAAATCATTACCTGGCATAGGCACTAGTAGACTCTATCTAGTAACGGAAATGGTCAAATCTGCCCAACTCAGCCCCTAAAACTGATTATTTAGATAAAAAGTTGACATTTTATGCCCAGAAACCACATGGGCCATGCCCACCAGCCGATTTATTGTCACAGAATCCCGTTATTTGGTTAAAAAACTGGTAATTTTGCCGCTTAAACTGACCATTTGGCTCTAAAAACGTTCAATTACGCCCAAAAATGTGTCAATTCAGACGAAGAATCGCCCAGCCAAACTGTAGCGTATACCGAGGCAGGGGTGAGGGGCCCACTATCAGCCCCCAAAAAGGTGGAGTAGGAAAAAATGGAATTTTTACTTTCTATATTCATGGATATAGCCTACATCCATGAATATAGAACGCATACATACAATAATATAGGTACATCATGTAGGTCATGTGAAAGACGGTTGAACAGCGACTTGGCTCCTTTCTATTCAGTCTCTCCGAACGATATCAGCGAAGAGTATGGGCTGAATATATTCAATTGAGCCCCTGAGCACTTTTAGTGGCTCAAATTTTAGAAAATTCGCGGCTAAAATAGAGAAAATACACCGTCCCCTGTTTCGTTAGGTCCTTGAGCGCACTAGACCTCTGATCGTCAATGTGCAACTTGCTGACGCGGTAAAAAAAGTTGAAAAATAGCGCTAATATTCGTGGTTATAACTGCGAGAAAGCGCTGATTCGTGATCTCATGATCCAGCTTTCAGGCCAAAATTGTTAACAAATTCGCTGATGTACTTACGCGCGATGTATGGAGGCCACATTCTACGGCTACAATGTGTTAATAAACGCAAAAGTGTAGTTTTTGGGCTCAGACCGCGGTTAAAATTGAAAAAAAAAACACGCTACTAATTTACATGACAAAAGCAACGCCAATTAGGGTTAAAATCGGGCAAAAATGGCAAATTCCATATAAAAATTAGCATGTATATCGCACAATTCACATATAATAAAGAGAATAGATGCTAATTCACTGCAAAAGTATCAGAAACCGCTATTTAACAGCTAATATTGAGAAAACAAAAACCCGTAGCTTTCGGGAGCTTCAAGGCTAAAAATAAAAAACAGCGCTAATCCATAGCAAAAAGTAAAGGAAATTGCTAATGCGGGGCTAAAATATAAAAACAACGCGACTGAAATTGTAAAAAATCACTAATTAGCGCGGCCAACATTTAGAAAAACTCAAAATGTTGAACTCTCTGAGAAGAAATGCTAATTCGGATCTAAAAATGGAAAAATTGGCTAATCTGCGGCTAAAATTGCGAAAACCACTAATTCGTGGCTAAAATTGAGAAAATTCGCGAATTCACGGGCTAGAAGCGCTAATGCGCTGCTAAAATTAAGAAAAAGTGCCAGCTCGCGGCTAAACTTGAGTAAAGTCACCAATTCGCGGACAAAATTGTGGTAAAATTTCCAACTTGAATATTCGCGCGAGAAAATCGGCAAATTCACAGGGCTATAAAGTGAAAAAACACCGCTGATGCTCGAACTGAGAATAAACGCTGATCAACAGTTAAAAGTAACAAAAAATTGCTAACGCTGTGCTAAAATGTAAAAAAAAAAATTGTCAATTTGCAGCTAAAAATGCGAAAAACGCCAATTCGTGGCTAAAATTGAGAAAATTCGCTAATTCACGTGTTAGAAACGCTACTACGATGCTAAAAGTTAAAAAGGCGATTATTCGCGGGTAAAATTCAGGAAAATCGCTAATTCGTGGCAAAAATTGTGAAAAATTTCAATTTGCATCAAAAATTGAAAATATGACAACTCGCGGTATCTGAAGGCAACTTTGAGGCTAAAATTGAGAAAAAGCGCTAATTCATAGCGCATGATGAACAAAAAAAAAAAAAAAAAAATGCGATTGTGGCCTAAATTCGGAAAAACCTGATATTTTGCGGCTATTATTGAGGAAAATAGGAACGTAAGAAAACTCTAATTTTCAGCCCAAACTGAGAACAGTGCTTAAATGTAGGAAAAGTCGCTAATTTGCTGCTAAAGTGGATAAAACTCAACTTGGGGGGGGGGGGGGCCCTTGAAGATTTCCGCCGGGGGCCCCGAATAGGCGTAGGTCCACCAGTGCAGCCAAATATGAAAACTGACTGTTCCGTGGAACAACTTCTGGTGGATAAATTTAACGAGAATGCAGTGAAAATACGGTCCGCCCCTGACAATATCCACCGGCTGTTTAAGGAGCTCCCCGATAGTTCTCGCCTAGGGGCCCCGCGAGGGCTAGAAATGGCCCTGGGCCCGCTTGAATCGCTTAGTTTTTGCCATGGAGGAAGGAATAAAATGGAGGAGGCACGAAGCTAACATTGCACGCTAACCGGAGGGTACCTACCCAGACCTAGACGGCATTAGTAACAAAAAAAAAAAAAAAATGTAACGTGACGCTCAATAATTTGTCTACAACACAAAAGAACAGCCAAGCTTTCTGCGCAATATCGCCAGAAAATAATAGGAAATAACAATTCATGAAAACAATTATTGGGGCTTGACGAACTCGCCGTCTAAACACTGACTATATTGTCCCCCACCCACCTCCTACACCAACCGCCTTGAAGGTGGCTAAACGCTATAGGCTAATTTCATGCACGCGCTATGACGCTAAAAGTACTCGAACTGGCGATTCCCAGCTGATTCCTGCCTTGAAAATAGCTTCAATCGACCATTGGCGCACCGAAGAATATGGCCAAGCTGAGCATATTCCACGCGGCTTGGCTTGACGTACAATTTGCAGCGTATACGTATAATTGAATAGAAAACCCCAAAATGGGCGGCCAAATAACCCCAAAAATAGTTAAACTATCAATTTTGTTGTTACGTTATGCAGTTAAACCCCTTTTACTTCAGTTTTTCGGAATTGCGTAGTGCCGCAGTGGTTTGGCGTACGATTTCAATTGTCTGTTTCAATAAAACGACACAAGTAAAACCAACTCAAAGATTAATATTTTTAGCCTTTCCTGCTGTTCAAAGTTAGCACTGACTAACCATAACTTTAGCGAAAGAGAGAGTCCCTGCGCTTAATAAGGGAAAAATAGTATATTATGTACTGTGCACCGAGAGGAGAAAGTGGTTGTTTTTTTCCTCTTTTTTTCCGAAAACAAAAAAAAAAGTTGGATACCCGGGGGGGCCAGTCACTTTTTGAGGTTTGGGGGAAAACACCGTTTTTCCGAGTTTCACGCACATTTTTCTATTTTTCGTTCCCTGAAATTTAAATTAGTAATCTTTAAAAAAAAGTTGATCAAAAAGCTCTAAGGAAAAGTGGACTTTTTGAAATCGGAGACCGGGGCATTTTTTCACCTCGAGAAACGATCACATAGCAATACGTCTGGGGGGGGGGCGGGGATACGTTCGGTATTCGAGGAAGCAAAATACATGCCCATGGTTACTGGACAAGTGTAGATGAGGTGAAACAGAATAAATATTCCGGACTTTTTTTTTTTATAATTTGTTGATTCAAGTGTATTTGAAACGTTTAGGTGCTGGTTGCCAAGTGAAACAGCTAGCAGCCATCTCGAGGAATTCATATACCCACGGCTACAAATTGTACATATACGTTATATTATACTTTGTACCGTGAACCGAACAAATTATATGTATCTAATTCTGTTATTATTTAAGTAGAAACAAGTTAATAGGGTTAATAATTACCGGAAGCACGCCTCCCCATCCCGCCCACTGATGGCATTTGAGGACTCATTATAGAAAATGAACTTTCTGCAAATCGACAAGACTTTCTAAATCATTTACGGTTCATTTTTTTTTTTTTCAAATTTATAGTAGCCTGGAATACCTAAAGGAATCTTTTTAAATGACCATCAGTTAACGCCATTTATGACCCTGAAAATGGTTTATAACTTTTCTGTCCTCTTTGCGGGCTACGATAACCGAACAATTTCGTTTATTTTAACGGAGAAAATGAAAACTTGTTACAAACCGGAAAATAATTCAAGTTCGGATCATTTCGTTCACTGTTCCTGTTGAGTGGTGTGGAGGAGAAGAGACAGCCTTATTCCCATTATTTTAGGAAAAATAGGCGACAACAAAAAACAGGCAGAGCTGTTCAAATGGCTCAGTGGTTTTTTTTTTGGAAAATGTCACGGTTTAAAAAGCAATGAAGAGCAACTTGCTGTTCATTGTTCATTAGGTTTTTCGTCACAATACCATAAAAAGAAACAAAAAACAAAAAAAAAAGCGTGGGAATTAAATAAAAGCTCTATTTTAAAAATAATGATGAGCACAATGAAAAACTGTTAAAACAGGAAACCGACCGATTCCGTAGACAAATATGGCGCTTTGAAGCAAGACAGACGCGCTCGGTCACCAAAACTTGCAATTTCTCCAAAATTCAGACTCTTCAACTTCCAGTTCCGTTGAAATTAAGACTCTAGACCATTCCTTCCTGCAGTGGCGGCGGAAGTCAGCCGACATTGGGGGAGCAAGAATCTGAGCAGTTCAGATTTACCCCCCCCCCCCCCCGATAGAAAATACCATTTGGCGAATCAATTATGTATACATCTTCAAAAATACATTCACCAAGTTACCGTCTCTTCATGAAATTCTCTTATTTCTGGGTTAATTTTCCTGGATACTTTGAGTCCTAAGACACAGTTTCACTAGATAAATGACGTGTTATAAGCTACATCGGCCAGAAAATGGCGAATTCACACTATTCAGAGCAGAAAATTAGTGTGAAAGAGCAAGGGTGTGCCGTGAAGAGTAGCGTCCGAGGCAATGGCCGAGGGTGGTGCACCGTCCCGGGCCACCTTATCAGAGAGGGCCCCCGAAAAGCTTAAATATGGAAAAATGATGACTTTTAGGTTCATGTTCGTAGATTTAAAGCACGTGAAAAGGAGTTTTGGTATACGATTGGTCAGTGACTTGGCTCCTTTCGACGATTTTCAGTCCATCCGACTTTACAGGATGGGCCGACAGTGGTGGCCACTCAATGATGTTGGGAAGGAAACCGCGTACATCTCCACGGGACTCATATTTTCGTCTCAAATCGAAATACTCACAGAAAATGACCCTAAAAATCTCTCAGTTGGGCGATTTTTTAAGGAAACGGCTAAAATTTAGAAATGGATGAAACCGCGTATCGTGGGGTCGCTGGCGGACCTACACATATCGGGGCCCAATCGCGGAAATCTCCAAGAGGCCCCTAAGTCTCTGTATGAACAAGACATATAATTTTAACTTGGCCTTTTCCTTATTTTAGCCACGAATTACAGCTATTTCACCTTTTCTATCCGCCAATTAGCGCTTAATGACCAGTTTAACCCATGAATGAGTGCTTTTTGCCAACTTTACCCGCAAATCAGCGCTTATTTTCTCAATTTTGGCCGCGTTTACCTTCCTCTCAATTTCAGCCACGGATTAGCAATTTTGTCCCCCCCTCCTCCCATAACCATGGATTTGCGCATTTTCTCAACTTTAGCAGCAAAGTAGCGTTTTTATCCCGTGAGCGAGTTTCTTAATTTACCACGAGTTTTGGAGCTTTCCTCAATTTTAGCAGCAAATTAGCGATTTTTTCACTTTTCTTAGCAGGGGATTAGCACTTTTCTCAGTATTAGCTGAAAATTAGAGGTTTTCTTAAGTGTTTTCCTCAATATTAGCCGCGAAATAAAGGGCTTTTCACAAATTAGGAATTTTTTGGTTCACCATACGCTATGCATGAGCGATTTTTCTCAGTTTTACCCGCGCATTAGCAGTTTTTTCACCCATTGCCATGAATTCGCGCTTTTTCTCAATTCGTGCCTCAAAAGTTGCATTCAGAACCCGCGAATGGCGCATTTATTCAGTTTTGACGCATATTAGAATGTTTCTCAATTTTAGCCGCGAATTAGCACATTTTATCAATTCAGGCTTAAAATCAACTTTTAAAATCTCATAATTTTGGCCAGACTAATTTTTCATTTTCTAAATATTACCCGCAAATTAGCGGTTTTTTCACATTTTAGCACCGCATTAGCAATTTTATATTACTTTTAGGTATAGCTTATTGCTACCTCTCAGTTCTAGCCCGTGAATCAGGAATGTTTTTACTTATAACCGTACATGAATGTGCGGTTTATCTGAATTTTAGCCACAAAGTTGCCTTCAGAGGCGCGAATAAGGCGCGTATTTAAATTACAAATTTCACCAAACTTAATTCGAAAATTAGTGATGTTCCTGAATTTTAGAAGTGAATCGACGCTAAGTTTTAGCTGCCGTGGCGTTTCCAATTCGTGCATTACCGACTTCTCTCAATATTCTCCAAGAATTGGCGTTTTCCTCAATTGAAAGCTGTAAATTAGCCATTTATTCAAGTTTTAGCTTAGAATTAGCACTTTTCCCCAATTTGAACAGAAAATTAGCGTTTTTATCAAATTTAGCTGTGCTATTTAGTGATTTTTTTCAATTTTAGCCGTGAATTAGTGATCCGGGAATTAACGTTTTTCCTCACCTATATCCGCCAATTGCAAATTAGCGATTTCACCCAATTTCAGCTGTAGAATAGCGTTTTAAGCTAATTTTGCAACGATTTAGCATCTATTCCTCTTTTTTATACACGAAAGGGCGATTTTACGCAATTTAAGTTATGAATTTGCCATATTTGTCCAATTTTAACCTGAAAGCGTATTTTTTTTTGGTCAAAATTATAGCTTGTTTTCTCAATTTTAACCGCGGGGTTGGCCCAAAAACATCACTTATGCTTTGATTTCCACGATTTATTCGTAGAATGGCCTCCATGCACCGCGAGTCAGCGATTTTTCCTCAAATTTAGTCTGGAAGTTGCATCGCGAGGGTACGAATAAGCGCTTTTCCGCAGGTATAGACACGAATATTAGCGATTTTTTTCAGTTTGTGCCTTCTGGAAGCAAATTCGCGGCTAAAATAGAGAGAAAATACGCTGATACCTAAGTTTCTTTAGGTCCTTAATCAGATAAGAAAGCAGGAGCGAGTAGGCGGCAAAAAAGTTGGAAAAAGTGCTAATATTCGTGGCTAAAAGTGCAAAAAAGCGCTCATTCCAGGTTTCTCGATGCAACTTCCAGATCATAGTTTGGAAAACATCGCTAACTCCCGGTGTATAAACTAGTGGCAATTTTACGGCTAAAATGTACCTAAAAACCGCTAATGTGCTGTTTTTGGGCCAAGCCCGCGGCTGAAATTGCAAAAATTGGCCTAATCCGTCGATGAAATTGTGTAAAACCGCTAATTCGCGAATAAACTGAAGAAAAAACGTTAATTTGCGAATAAAAATTTAAAAAATCACTCATTCGCGACTAAAATTGAGAAAACGCCAATCCGTATCTTCTGATCTAAAGGATATTTCGAGGAAACAACTAAGAAAAAGTGCTAATCCATAACTAAATTGAATTGAAATGGCCAATGTGGGCCTCACTGACGTATGACATGACTGCACTGTCCCGATAGGTGCAGTTTGAGTTCCGAGAGGGGATTTCCCCTGGGTGGATTCGCGTTTTGCGTCGACTCCCGGGATAGCTCAGTTGGTTAGAGAACATGGCGCGAAACTAGGAGGTCGTGGGTTCGATTCCCACCTGCTGGTGAGCAATTTTTTCTCGGAACACAAAACAAGTGAAGAATAGTAGGTATTTAATTTAAGGGTTCATTTCTTTCTTTTCAGCCTCCCCACTCCCTCGAATTCACAGTCGTGACTATGGCGGTGAGGTGAGGAGGGGAGTAATCCCCTAAGTTGTCCGTAGAAAAGAGTCTTCTAATCGCAATTAATTCACTAAATATAAAGGAATTGTGACGTAAAACAAACGCCTTACTCACGGCTAATATTGAAATATCACTATAGTGCGGCTAAAGTTAAGGAAAACTCAAAAATTTCAAATCAAATTGAGAAAAAGGGCTGTCTCACTGCGCGTGCGCCGCCTAATGTGGGGGGTGGTGTTGGGATGGGAATGAGGGATCATGCTGAACTGCCAGTGGCCAAAGCCGCTTTCAATCTTTATTACTTTTTAATCTTTTAATTAGTTAAAATATTTGTCGACTGCTCTGTTGACGGCTCGGAAAGAGAGAATGTCCAACAAAGGCAATACTGATGAGCAGGAGGTGTTTTTTTAACTCAAATCCATGCATTTTCCGTTTTCCCCAATTTTATAGCTTCAAAGCTGCCTTCAGAAGGCGCGAAGGCGAGTATTTAACTTGAAATTTTACAACACTTTGTCCGCTTAGCACTTTGTCAAGTTTAGCCGCGAGCTAGCTCTGCTTTTTCTTAATTTTATCAGCTTAGTAGCGCTTCTAACCGGTGAATTCCCGAATTTTATTCAATTTTAGCCACGAATTGGCGTTTTCCGCAAATTTGTACTGCATATTAGCAATTTTGTCCATTTTTAGCAGTGAGTTAGCCCGTCTTTTTCTCAATTTGAGCTGAAAATTAGAGTTTTAATTTCTTAATTTTGGCCGCGATTTTTTCAGTTTCAGTCGCGATGTTTTTTTAAATTTCGCATTAGCAATTTTTTTTATGTCTCCTATGGATTGGCGCTTTTTTTTCAGTTTTAGCTTTTAAGCATTAAAAAGTTAAGGAGCAATATCGCGAATATTCAGTCAGTAAACTTCCAATTTCGCGCAATATTTTGATTTGAACACGTTGCAATTTTGCAGACTTTGAACACTGAGTCGCGGCCCGGCTTACAATGAGGAATGTGCTAATCATCGCTAATTCGCTGGTATAGCATAGAAAAAAAGCGCTAATTCACTGATCAAATTGAAGAAATCGCTGATTCGCGGCTAAAATTAAAAGAAAAGTGCTAACTCATGGCTAAATGTGAAATAATTTCAAAAAAGTTCTATTGCGCGGCTGAATTTTGCTAAACAAGTGATAGTTTGGGGGGGGGGGCATCTTAAATTACTGACGCACACAAAAATCAACCCGGAGTTAGCGCTTGTACCTCATTTTATCAGCCAATTAGTTATATTTCACAATTTTAGTAGCATAAAATCGCATTTTGCTACCAAATAAATTTTTAAAAAATTGCTAACTCGCCGTTAAAATGGGCAAAAAGCTCTATATCGTATGCCTAAAAATGTGAAAAAATCGCCCATGCATGGCCAAAATTAAGAACAAGCGCTAAATGACTGCTGAAAAAGTGAACAAGGGCTCATTTAAAGTTGAGAAATTGGGAGGACGCCAATTACGATTTTTGGAAGCAGCTTCGTAGCTGAAATTGAGAAGAGAGGCTAATTCGTGACTAAAAGTGAGAAAATGTCATACTGTCGACAAAAATTTGTTAAAAACGCTAATTGCGAAAAAGCGCGCATTCACCAGGTAAAGTTAAGAAAGCACCAATCGCGAATAAAAATAAGAAAGATAGCGAATTCGTGTCTAAAATTGAGAAATAACGCTAATCCTTGGCTGAAAGAGAAGAAATCGCTAGTCCACAGCAGGGGCGTGGTGGGCAGCTTAACGTCGGAACAAGTCAGATGCATCCTAATACCTATTGCAGGCTTATATGCAGAAAGAGAGCTCAGTAGCTCATTAACGCGAGGCATAAATCGACGCGAGAAATCGTCAATTCGGCCTCAGAAACTGAATTAGCACAGATACCGTCCAAATCTAACATCTCTGCTGTAAAACTGTCTTTTTTGCCTTCTCTTTTCCAAATTTCCGTCGAATAACTGACAATTTTCCCCCTAGAAAGTGATATTTTTAGATTCTCGTCTCCCGAGTACGAACTGCGGTATTTTAGTCCCTCAAACTGGACTCTTCCATCGTAGAGGCGAATGGGTTTTCAGCAACAAACGCCCGCAAAATTGATTCTTCGGCAACTGAACAAACGCGGAATTGGGTTTTCTGTGAGTCAGAACCGCGAAAATGGGGTTTAAGCGGGGAAAATCCGCGAAATGGGTTTTGGAGTGCGAAATCAGGGAACAGGTTTTTTTTTTTTTGTTTTTTTAGCGATTGAGACCTGCAAAAATGGGGTTTTAGTGCACGAAATGAGTATATCAGATACAAAGTTTATTTAAGTGAGCGAAATTTGGTAAAAGAGGGGGCCCAATGTTATCCCGGGCTCGGGACTCCAATGTGATCTACTGCCCAGCGCCCACCCTTGTCCCTTTCCTAGCTACGCCCTTGGGTGGGGTAGGAGGTTCTGCGAGGGCTAGAAACGGTGTGGTACTGTGTGGGAACTGGGACCTCCAGTAGAGAGTTGCTTGAGGGGCGACCCCATTGCTGCCGCATGCGGTGTGGCGGGAAGGGTACAGCACCGTGTGCGTTGGGCTGCTCGTGCGAGCAGTTCGGAAGAACACCGCCTATTGCCTAAAAATTCGGGGGCACTCGCTTCACTATTATTGAGAGCAGACCCCCACTATCCACTACCCCCCCCCTTAGCATCGGTTTTCAGTCATTCTATTCGAAGAAACTAGCTCGCAAACTGGCAGGGAAACAGACACCGTGAGCTGAAATGATGCGGCGATATTCAAAAATTGAAGCAACAACTTGAGTGGCCGGGGCGGCCACCTGTAGATCTTGTTTCTTTTGTTTCTCAGGGTCAAGATCAAGTGACATTTAATCTCGGCGCGGTTCAAGGTTTCTGTAAAAGAAGAATATAAGAGCAACCAACTATATAGGTGCCCACCTTGGCGTTACGTGCGAATCGGCCTACAAAGAATCCCCCACCCCCACCCCCTCGCCACTCAATAATCCTACAGGTATCCGTATAGCCACTCCCGACGCGTTCTTTCGTATACAATTTCATCCACCTGTTTTTTCTCTTAATAGCTCCACCACGCCCGCCTTATAGTTGTTTCAAGAGCCGAAGGAGACCAACCAGCCTCGGTTCGAGTATATAGAGAGAGGGTTACCCACTCAAGTCATTTACTCACCCTCTCCCTCTCGCTGCAGCACCCCTTGTCCCAGGATGTAAAACTGAGAAAACAGTGCTAATAAATTTCAAAGTCATATGCAACGGTCAGAAAAAACCGAGACTTTCGTAATAGGAAAAGAGCCTATATAAAGGAAAAAACCTTAACAAGCCTTAAGAACCTTAATAAGGATTAATTACTAATTAAAAGCTTATTGTATCAATTTCTAGGTGGCCGTAATCTTAATTCACAAGAAAACTTGAATAAAACTAACGGAATATTCCCCAGCACTAAGCTTCAAACTGTTCTTTACTTAATTTAGCTACTGTTTCGTGTGTGTTTATACTGTTCTTTAATTGTAGCTTGTTAAAGCTTATAATAGACACTTATCTAGCGAGTTTGCCTCGCTCTTATGTAAACGCGAACTGAAATATATATAAACCCTCTTCAGAAAAGCCCTATGATTCGTCCACTTAACCCCGACAAAAATACCGTTCAAGTTTTAACCACCAAGTTGCTTACAATGCTTAACTCATTAATCAACACATCCTCAAATGTTCTATCCGGTCCATCATCCCTTTACAAAACCTCCCTCAGACTTAATTGTGTAAAAATTAAGCATTTTATAACTTCCTCGCACCCTTGTGCTCTTCCGAACACTCGAAGATGAATAAGACAATATTTTCCCGGTGTACATTTGGCCAAAGCCAATCGTTTGATATCCAAGACCACCACCTCCCTCGAATATCTTGGCCTAATTTTAAATCTGAGCGTCATTGACCGCTCGTATCTTAACGAATAGCAAACGTCGTAAGTTTTGATTTGGAATAAAATCCCCAATTTTGTGGATTATTGCTCGTAGAACGAATTTCAAAGGTTTTCGCCTCACTCAAAAAGCCGCGCAATGTCACGGGATTGACTATCTAAAAAAAAAAAAAGCCAATTGCACGGGGTTGACTCATTCAAAAACGCAATTTAACTAGTTAAGACACTTTCGAGTCCAAATATCACGGATTTGACGCTCACAGAGCCCAATTTGACGGTTTTGGCTAATTGATAACCAAATTTCGGGCTGGCCCTTCCCTCGAGTAACCAATTTTACAGGCTTTGCTCGTTCAAAACAATTTCGGGGTGTTGTGGGTCATTTTACTTCAACGTTCCTGAACCTCAGAATTCAGAAAAAGTGGGTTTTCAGCGTGCCGTCGGCACTATACCGTAACCATGGTAGGGGCGAGGGGGCGGACCGCCCCCGGGCCGCCCTGTCAGACGGGGCCCCCGAAAAGCACACGCAAATACAGTAAAAATGAGGATTTTTAGGTTCTATATTCATGGATGGGTACCTAGGTATGTGAAAAGGTTTGGACAGCGAACTTCCGTCCATCCGATCTGTGAAAGAATATAACGGTGCAGGTGATGTCAGCAAAGAGTATGGGCTGAATATTCGATTGAGCCCCCCAAGAGCGCCATTCTGGAGGGCTCAAATTGAGAAAATTCGCGCCCTCTTGAAAAAAATTCGCAGCTAAAATAGAAAAAAACACGCCGTCCCCAGTTTCGTTAGATGTGCTGATGAGCAATTTGAAATTTGTTGGCGCAAACTTTTGAAAAAACGCTGAAAGAGTTAAAAAAAAAAAGCGCTGATTCGTGGTCTCACGATGCCATTTCCGGGCAAAAAACGAGAAAAAATCGCTTATTCGTGATGTATGGAGGCCATTCCTACGGCTAAAACGTAAAAATAAACGCAACAGTGTTGTTTTTGGGCCAAGCCTGCGACTGAAATTGAGAAAATACGCTACCGATTCAAGGCTGTAAGTGTAAGTGCGAACCAAATAAAAACTCTGGTTAAAATTGGGCAAAACTTGCTAAATCACAATTGAAATTGCGAAAAATCGCAGATTCGCAGATAAAAAAAGATAGTAGACGCTAGTTCGATGCCAAATTAGCAGGAAACGCTATTTCCCACAACAAATCGCTAATTCGCGGATAAAATGAAGGAAATCGCTTATTCGCGGCTTAAATTGGGAAAACGTAAATCCGTACTGCGTCCTCACTCAAACTGAAAAACAGCGCTAATCCATAGCAGATAGTAAAAACAACTGCTTATGCGGGCAAAAATCTAAAAAGCAACGCGGCTAAAATTGAAAAAAAAAACTATTTAGCGCGGCTAAAATTAAGAACAACGATAATGTTACGCTCAAATTTAGAAAAAGAGCTAATTCGCCCGCAAAAAATGGAAAAAATGACTGATCTACAGCTAAAATTGATAAAAATCGCTAATGCACGGGATAGACACGCTAAAATTGAGAAAAACGCATTAGCAAAATTGCTAATGCGTTGCTAAAATTTGGTTGGAAAAATCGGTAATTAGCCTGGCTAAAATTAAGAGAACGTTTAATTTTGAGCCTAAATGAAGGAAAAGGGCTAATTCGCGGCTAAAAACGGATAAAATCTCATTCCAATTTTCGTCAAAATTGAGAACATGCCAATTCGCGGCTTCTGAAGGCAACTTTGATGCTAAAATTGAGAAAAAAAGCGCCAATTTATGGCTATATAGGTGAAAAACCTAATCGCTGAGAATCGTATGGTGAACAAAAAATCCTAATTTGTGGCAAAAATTAACAACAACCCGTTATTTTGTGTCTAAAAGGAGGAAAACACTGATATTCAGCCCAAACTATAGAAGTCCGGGTGCGTCGAGTCTCTTCCTATGGACTTACGGCGACTATCGTTACAACACCCCCGGGCATCTCTCTGCGCCTTCCACTCTTGGGGAGTGAGAAATGACAGTTTCCTGCTTGAAAAGCCATCGTCAGTGGTGGTCGCGCGGATCCAGGGAGGGAGGGGGGGGGGCTTGAGCCTCCTCCTTCCGGCAGCGCTAGATGCGGGTTCGAATCCCTGGTGTCACGTTGGCTCCGGATCGTGAAATCCCAAAATTTTTGAAATTGATTTCACGCTATAAACAGCCTATGCACGTGATCATTGGATAACGAAACAGGTACTTTTGAAGAATCTGTTCTGAAACCGGTGAAAACCCACGACGGAACTTAAAAACCCTTAACCCCAGCCTTAATCCACCGTATATCCATTTTTAGGCTGCGAATAAACAGTTTTTCGGTGCCACAAGTCATCAAATTAGGCATTTTTAATGGGATGAGTCGTCAGTTACTAGTGATGGGTCAAGGGAAAAAACCCATTGGGAATATTCCCGTTTTTTGGGAAAAAACCCGGTTTTTTCCCAAGACAGTATTTTCCCACCCGAATTGGGTTTTTATTAGTTCAATTTGAATAGAACTTATCACTGCAGAAATTGAAGAATTCAGCCTCGAAGCGTGAGTTTTTTTCCTCGCGCAGCCTCTTGTAACCTTTCCCTCAACTCTGAGAAGTCTCTATCTGCTCCATAGAGATAATTCATCTCGCATTACGCCACATTGAGCTAAAGGTCGCTGAAAATTTACCTCGGTCGTCACTTTCCAAGAATGAACAGTCCCTGATTCTACGAAAACTGAAAGACAGAATTGACTCCAGCGTTAAAAGTAGTATTCATTACGCTGCGACACTCCTGGGCCCATCATCATAGGGGACGCTGCTGAGCAAGACGAGCAAATAGAAGGCATTAAAAATTCATAAGGTTGCCACACAGATGAAGGTTAATGTCGACAAAGCGATGGTGGATTTGGCCAACTATCGTTCCAAGGATGGACTCTGGGGGAAGACATTTTTGTGGGAAAGTGCCTCGGCGGTCACGCCAAGTGTTTGGTGGCAAGGACTTTGTTCGACTTCAACTTTGTCTTCCGTTGCGGTTAGAATTTTATCAGCTGCGACAGAAAGATCCTTTAGCACGTTTTCTTGAATGAACAGCAAAAAAAAAAAAAAAAAAAAAAAAAAAAAAAAAGTTTAACGACTGATCAAGCCGGAAAACTGACCTATCTGTCCCACAATTGGAAAATTCAAAATCTTCGAAGAAGCAAAAACAGAAAGCAGTGACTCCTCAAACCTTCTTGGACGCTGGGATACCGAAAACAGGTTCGGCAGGCAAATTCGCACTTCATTTTTCAAAGGTCCAACGAAACTGATGCAACGGCATCTGAATCATCATCATCATCGTCAACAAACGAGGAAACCTCTGGCGATGAATTCCAATAGAAAAATTAATCGATATTTGGTGGCAAGGCTCGGCTTCAGCTTTGTCTCCCGTAACGGTTAGAATTTTAACCATTTTTGTGTAAACAGAGAGTTCGTATGATTCTATGGGTGCAATAAATACCTATAGTCGTTTGTTTATTATTCATTTGCTGAGTCTGTTGCAACATTCAGTGAAAAACGGATAAAAACCCAGTATTTTCCCAAATTGGGTTTTTTCCCGGTTTTTTCCCAGGGAAAAAACCCGAAATTTTATTTTCCCGGTGTAAACCCATCACTATCAGTTACGCCATCTGCAAGGTGCAAATGATCAATTCGGCTATTTTTACGGCCCGCGAGTCGTCTATGGTGTAGTTTAGCCATTTTCAAGGCGCGAAGGCTCAGTTTTGCCATTTTAGAAGAACGAATTGCAAGTTTCGTCATTTTCGAGAGTACGAGTGGTCCATTTATAGTCATTTTGGGGGCGCGCGATTAGCCAAGTCAAGCAATTTTTGGAGTGGTCAGTTTAACCAGTCCTTAACCAGTGCGTGTAACAAACGCAGGGAGGGGAGGGATTCATCAGGTGGCCAAGGTTAGGGACGGCCCGTGTTCGGTGCGCAAACTCCAGCGGTCAGTAAATCGTTTTAAGGCGAAAATAGCCGTGTTGGCCATTTTTTAGTGCTGATAGCCATTCTGAAGGCGCGAATCGCCATTAAACACCATCTGTAGCCTCTGTATAGGGCGCAAATGAACAGTTTGACCATATTTCTAACGTGAAGCGTAAAATTGCCAGTACGATTATGCCATTTTTAGAGCGTGAATAGACAGTTTTGCTATTTTTAGGACGAGAACCGTCAATTTTTTAAGCGTGAAGGCTCAATTTGACAATTTTTGACGCGCGAATCGTCGGATTTGCCATTTTCAGGACAGGAATAATCTATTTAGGCATTTTCAAAGCGCAGTCAGTTTAACTATTTATATAGGCCACATTTTATTGAGTCATTGTTTTGCCAATCTTAGGCCGTGATTAGCTAGTTTGGCCATTTTTATGGCGCTAACTGTCAATATGGCCATTTTCAGGGCATAAATCGTCACCTTTGTTTTTTTTGTTTTTTGGTCTGAACGGTCAGTTATGCCATTATTAAAGCGAGAATTGCCAGCTTGGCCATTCATAGTGCGTGAATGTTCCATCCACAAAATTCTCCAGTCACAAAAAGCTTGACCCCCGCAGTGACGGATCAGAAGCTGTATTTACGGCAACGATAAAATCTCAATTTGAGCCGCAAATTACCGCATTTCCACAATTTTAGCCACTATAATACAGCTCGTTTACTCAATTTTGGCCGCGAATTAGCGGATTTTCTCCAATCAATCCGCGAATCTTACTTAGCCGTGACTCATGCAACGTTTTTTCACTTATTTAGCTGCGAATCAGCTGGCTTTCTCACATGTTTCCACGAATCAGTCAATTACAGGTGTCAGTAAGCGTTTCTCCCTCCCCACTTCTTAGCCGTGCGATATTAGAGTTTTTTCTCAAGTTTAGATGTGAATTAGCGGTTTTTCTCAATTTTAAATGGGAATGGGCAGATTTCCTCTGTTTCATATTAGCGAATTGTCGCAAGTATATGGCCGTGAATTAGTTTTTTCTCAATTTTAGCCGCATATCATGGCTTTTCTTCAGTTCTTACCGCGCCCAGCGCTTGAGTCAATTTTGGCCAAGAATTATTTCCCAATTTCAAACGAGAATTACCGTTTTTACTCAATTTTAGCCGCGTATTAGCGGATTATCTCATGTTGATCAATGAATTAGCGTATATTTCTCTATTTTATCTATATGAATGAGCGCTCATTCTTAATTTCTTAAGTTTGGTTGCGATTGAGCGCTTTAACTCTGTTATTAGGGACATAAGTGTTTTTTTTCACTTTCACCCACGTACTATAGCGGTGCCACGAATTACCGGTTTTTCTCAATTTGGAAGAGTTGCCCCGATCACAGGTCACCGTTCTAACCACAAATTGCTCGAACCACATTTCTGCGGCGACATTGTGGTTTGAATGGGCCAAAATTCCGGCATTTTGTTTTCAAAAGAACCATTTGTTTATCGCAGTAGCCAAAATTATGGAAATAACTAAAGCCGTGGATTTCTCAAAGCGTAAATCGTCAAAACTTGGCTTTGAAAGAGCAAATGACAGTGAAATTGGGGTTTGAAAGACCCGAACTCGCGAAATGATGTTTTTGAGAGATATAAAATCACTATCCTGGAATTGCGTTATTTGGTTTTTGAAAGAGCCAGACGTGCATGATTCGATGTGAAAGATCTGGGGTCGTAAACGTTCGGGATGAAATGCTACAAGCGGGATCCAAGAACGCCGAATAAGACTCGTTTCACACATACGCGGTTTCCCGAGGCGCGGTTGCTACGCGGCGCGTACGCGGTGGGTGCCTCGGCGCATGTGTGAACCCTAAATTCGGTTTCTAAGCGGCAGCGGTTTGAAGAGGTTTCTGGGAACAAATCACGCACCGCGTGGTAAATCGTCCGGGGAGAGCTTCGAAATTCGCTGATGAAGGGACATCAAGCTATAAAAAAGCGCGCATGATCCCAAAAACATAAATGACTACTTCATCAACGTCGCTGATTATTTGTCCAGGGATCTGCCCGAGCCAGTTCATAGCTACGAGAGCTATTTACCCGTCACGTGTAGTCCGGTTGAACCTCTCATATTTGCGGATTTTTCGGTTGAACAAGTGTACTCAGCAATAATAAACCTGAAACTTTCTGTCGTCAAGGATGTGTATGGTCTAGACTCTCGCGGCTTGTCACCATCATTGCTGCCGAAATCTCTGAGCCTGTGATCGATCTGATCTTTCTCCTGCACAGGATATCGGGGTTAAACAGGGTTCCATAACTGGGCCTTCGTTTTTTAACGTATTCGACAATGATCTACCGGTGAACTTGAAGTCCCCACTCGCGGGCCTTCCTGTGATCCAGATAAATGATCCAGAGAATCCTCCGATAACACAACTCCATTTTAACAACTTCCTGTACGCTGATGACGTGACCGTATAGTTAGTGCAGGATCTGATATAGACGAGGCTTCCCGTACCTCGGAACGGACCACCGTTATCATCGGTGATTGGTGCCTGGCGAACCGCCTTCTTCTTAACAAGGCAAAAACCCAGGACCTGAAACTGAGCCTCACCTGTGCGTCGGTATCGTGTGACAGGGTTGAGACTCTCGCCTGGTCGTGGGCACCTCAGGTTGACAAGTTTTGCCGGGAACTCTCTTGGTCCCTGTTCGTGCTCCGGCGCCTATCTCTCTCCGTATCGAGTTGTACTTTGCGTTATTTCACTCGAGGATGGTATATATGGCATAGCGGCTTGGGGGAACTCCCCTCACACCGGTAGGATCTTCAAGCTCCAAAAAAAGGCGATCCGAATTCTAGCGCGGGGGAAACCTCGTACGCCTTGTCGTAGTGTTTTCAGACAGCTGAAGATCCCTACCTTTTATGCCGTGTTTTTAACCGAAATATTATGCCACACTAAAGATCTGTTCGACCGTGAAGAACTTCGGCCCTCCTCGCATGAGCACCTCACGAGGGGCCGGCCGCAACAATATAGACGTGGAGAGATGCCGCCTCAGCTGTTCACAAGCGCTTAATCCGCGTGTGCTTAGTCCGCAGCTGTTCAATGGACTCGACGCCAGCCTCAAAAAATTGCCACAGGGGAACTTTACCTCAAAACGGGCAATTTTATAACACAACTGACGAGTTTCGACCCAAAATTAGAGTTCATTCAGTTTTGTTTAGCCACTTTTAGGGCGTGATTAGCCAGGCTCCAGACAAGCAATTTTACAGCACTGATAAACTGACAGTGGTCAGTTTACCAAGTCCTTCACGCTGCGGGTAACCAATGCTGGTGATGGGATAGGGGGGGGGGGCAGACAATTAGTGATGTGAGAACGGCCCATGTTCAAGTGCGTAAACACCAGTGGTCAGCTTACTGTTTTAAGCCGCGAATAGCCCTGTTTGGCCATTTTTTGCACCATCTGTAGCCTCTGTGAAGGGCGCAAATGATCAGTTTGACAATTTATAAAGCGTTAATTTATAATAATATGCCACGTTCCCCGCCAATTTAGAGCCTGAGCAGTCAGTTTTACCTCTTCATAGGCTGAGAATAGCCGGTTTGCCATTTCTAGTGCGCAAATCGTCATCAAGGTCATTTATATGGAGAAATAGCTAGTGTCAAATTTTCATGGCATGAATAGTCAGATTTGCCGGGTCCGAATGGTCAGTTTTGCCGGTTTTAGAGCAGGAATTGCCATTTTAGCCATTTTTTAGAGCGAGAATGACCAGCTCAATACTTTTCTGGGCGTCAAGTTCAGTTTGGCCATTTTTAAGCGCGGGAATTGCCTGTTTAGGCATTATCAAGGCGCTAATAAATCGCCTATTTAATTGTTTTCGGGGCACATATGGTCAGTTTTGACGATTTCAAGGCTTGAATAGCCATAATTGTCATTTTTAGGGCACATAGACTCAGTTTTCCCTGTTATAGGCGCGAATAGTACGTCCCAAGCCAAGGCGAAAACGGTCAGCTTGGCCATTTACGGCGCTCGAATGACCGATTTTGCAATTTTCAGGGCCGGAGTCACCTGTTCAGGCATTTTAGAGCGCGATTCGTCAGTTAATCCAATTTTTAGAGCTCGCGAAGTCAGTTTAGCAATTTTTAGGGTTCAAAACTTCAAATAGTCCATCAAACCAAGGCCATGGAAGTTTGACCATTCGGCGACTGTCGATTTTGCCATTTTCAGGGCAGGAATATAATCTTTTTAGGCATTTCCAGGGCGGGTGAAGTCATTTTGGCCGTTTTCAGGACCTCGATAATTAGTCCGCCAAGCCAAAAGCGCGTATTTGGTCACATTGGTCACGAGAGTGGTAAGTTTGGCCATTTCTAGCGCGCTAATGGTCGATTCAGCTACTTTCGGAGCGCGAATATTGATCTTTAGAGGCATTTTTAGAAGTTCACCAATCGCCAGTTTAGCTATTTTTCGGAGCGTCAAGTCAATTTACCCACTTTCAAATTCGAATCGTCGGTTTTGTATTTTTGGGTGCGAGTTTAGTCAGTTTATAGTGCCGTTTTTATAGCGGGAATAGCTAGTTTTAACTACTTTTAGGCAGCGAATGGCTGTCAAGCCATTTTTCTAGAAGATGGAAGCACACCATTTCTCTAGCCTCTCCCTTGCCAAATCCTGAATCCGGATCGGTCTGCGAAAGTGGAATTTTATGACGCAAAAACTGCGAAATTGGTATCTGAATATGATGGCACCCTTGCGAAATTCGTGAAATTGATTTTTTTAATAGCGAAATCTGGGAGATGGTTGTCCTTAAAGATTTATACTTCCATGATGTACTTAGGAGTGGCTACTGCCCCACTAAATCTGCGCTTTCGAGTCTAGAGGAGGGCAGCTGCCTACCCCGGCCCCCTCTGGCTACGCTCATAATTGTTTCCTTGTTGTTATAGGTCCGTTTCATTGTTTCTTGAGTGCTACACTTTTGAAGAAAATCATCTGGTTTCATTTAATTTTTTAAAATAAGTCAATGAGATCACATTACTTTCTACACTAGTGCAGCACTTGCAAAACAATGGAACGGACCTAAAGTTGTTTCCTATTTTTATACACGTTGTACACAGATTTTTAGGTCCCATTGATCTCTTGAGAAAAAAAAGTCACTGTCGTGCCTAATTTCATAATTCGCTATTTAACCCTAAAGCTGGCGCGTTCATCTGAATAGCCCTACCGGGCGCGTGCCAGCCACATTTTTGCCGTTGATTTATGACTAATGGTTCCGATTTGCCAAAAGTGAACGTTTTTGGGCATGAAATAAGGAAATAAAAGTTGTATATGTGCAGGGGGGAGACTACTAGGCAAATTGACCCACCAAAGCTGGCGCGATTGCACCAGGGTCACAGGGTGGCTAATTTGAGCCGCCGACGAACAAGTTAAGCATTTGCTTAATAAATTATTCACTCATTTGGATATATTATTGATAAATCATGTTGACTCATCATTTCCCTTCGAGCACTCTTTATTACGACGGTATTTTTCGAAGCTGTTCAAGTGATGAACTGCTGGTGATGCTGGTTCACGCGCCCTTTTTTTCTCAATCTGGACCAGTAACTGACTTATAAACCCGATTTCAGCCGGGATAACGCCGCATATCAAACCAAGAGGACATGTCAGGTACAAAGTTCACCAACGCGCCCGCTTTAGGGTTAAAGGAACGTTTCCCTCTCAACCTCCGGAACTTCAACAATGATTTCCTGAAATCGACGTGGCAACACCGCATAATGTGACAAGTGACCTTGACCGCTAGTGCAGTGATGAAGTATAGCCCGGCCGAAGACTAAAGAAATCGACGGTAGCGCTACTAGCGCCGATTAGTATGTACTTAACCCCCCACCAGTTTTTCGTGCAATCGATATTTTCCGATATTTCTATCAGTGATATGAGTGTTTTTTTTGCCTCAACGGTTTTTTTGTCGTGATTAAAGTAAGTAGACATGAGATAATATTAATGATTTTAATACTTAGAAAGACAAGATGTTGTATTTGATTTCAGAAATGAGTGAAAGACCGAAAAGAAGAACTTTAGGAAGCCAAAGCAAGGCAAATCGTTTTTTCAGTTTTTCAGTATTTTACCCGGCAGAAGGTAGAGGAAGAGCCTAAGCCCGACATCAACAGTTTGGTGGCTGAGGCGACCGGTGTTTCCCGGTCTTCTGTTTTCCGCATCGTGAAGGAAGCCGAACGATCGACCTCAGAGGGCTCGAGTACGAGTCGGTCACTTTTCACCACACCTACGAGGAAGAACATTCCACATAAGAAGCGAGTCGAGTTCGATTCTTTTACTGACAGTGCCATTCGTTTTAAAGTTCGCGAGTTTTATGCTGTTAAAAAGCAGTGCCCGTCAATTAGGCTTCTCCATAAGGAGTTACTAGAGCAAGGCGTTGTAGACTGCGGTAAGGAGTACATTCGGCAGCATCTACATCACCTAGGGTTTAGGTGAAGAAGTGTCAATCCAATCGTAAAATTCTAATTGAGCGGCCAGAAATTGCTGCCCGTAGGGTCTCCTACCTGAGGGAGATAAAAAAACATCGAGAGGCCAACAAGAATATTGTCTTCCTGGATGAAACGTACGTATTCTTGTCCAGACTCTTTGCGCCGAAGTTTCATCTAGGAGACGTCGCCTCCCCCTCTTTTGTGCTGCTCTTTCTGTTACTGGCATTTCAGTTTTGGTTCTTTGTTCTTTCTCCGATGACATTGAGATTTCTTCTGCCAAACTCAAATGGCATTTTTTAAGCCTCAGGAACTTTCATTCGGATCGCTGTCATCCGTTTCGCATTTCGCTGCCATCATTAGTCAGTTAATTCACGTAGTTGCGTTGAAATGTTGGCTGTTAATTTCGAGGTGATCTTCCTTCACGAAATCCTATCAGGAGCGGCCCTTCGATTTTTCCGACACCTTCTGCTGGTAGTTATTTAACAGTCTTTAGCAATTCTTTTTCGTTTTCGTCTTTTCAACATTTCACTGATTTTTATTTTATATATTTGTATTTATTTATTGTTTTGAGGGGGAACGTGCATGGATTTTTTTCGTAGTTTCATACAAGCCGTTTTTTAAATTTAAGAACTATATTTGTAGTTTAACCTAGCCTTCAATATTATCCGTCCTTTGTTTAGCAAAGGGAACATGCACTTTCCCCAACGGGGGCAAAAAGTGGTCAAGCGGAACATATGGCTCCATAGACGATTTCCGTGAAAAAAGCGAAGGTTTAGAACTGCAGGTTATGGGTTTATTTCTAGTTGCCGAGAGTCTCTTTAACAGTATTATTTGTGTCAAATTGCTAGCATTACTACGAGTATATTTCGGTTTCAAATACTACATGATTTTTGAGTTTTACGGTTATTTCGAGTCTACAATTACACTTCCTTCGCGTGCTTCTCATCTAACGTCAGAAAAATGCGATACTATTGCTGCTTCGGCGACTGTACGAGTTCTTCCGTTCCAGGTCGACCTGGTTTCGTTCCAGCTACTAAATTTATCCCTTTCCCTCATCCATACCGGCACTTGACTGAAAGCGTCCTAAATTGAGGAAAAAAAGAAGAGGAAATACATGTGAAGGCGTGTGATAAATGCGCAACTATGATGGGACTTCATGTTAAGGTGCCGCCGGAACGACGAGTTTTCATCGGTACATTTCGTGTGTCGGTGGCTGAAGAATATAATCAGAATTGAATAACTGCAAATGTGGTTTTAGTTTGACGGAAATAAGAGAGAAGTAAGTTCACTTTACACAACACAAGACAAGAGTAACCCATAACCTGGCCTAAGCGGGTTGCAAAACTGTTGAAGTAGGACTGAAGAGCGCATGAGTGGAAATCGTCTATTTATAGGTTGGAAGAAGAAGTGTGAAAAAATATCATGTTTCGTAATTTTTACCGCGAATTACTGCTTTTTTTTAACACTTTATCCGCGATTTTAGCGCTTTTTCTCAATTTTGGCCGTTAAGTAACGTTTTACCACGCGAATTAACTATGTATTTTTCTTAATTTTAGCCGTAAATTCAGCAATTTTTCTCGCTTCTGTCCGTTAATCAGAGATTTTTTTCAGTATGTGTTGCCATGAATTAGCCATTTATCTCAATTTTAGCCCAAAAATAGTGTTTTTTTTCCATTTTGGTCTGGATTAAGAGGGCACGAATATTAGCACATTCAGAACTTTTATCCGCTTACTTGTCCCAAGAACAGCACATAAGTGCGCCTTCTCAATTCTGGCCTCCCACGAGGAGGCGCGAGTTTCAGCGTTTTCCAGGGGGCGCCAAAATCCAACATTAAAAAAGATAATTTACCACTGCAGGCCACGGGCGGGCCATTGTGAAAGGCTCAGCCGTGGGTTGGCCACCCCTGATGTAAAGCGTTTTCGGACTGAGGTGTATTCAGTGAGTTGGATTGCAAATCATTTCTGATTTCACTCTTGCCTTCTTCCACCCTATATTTGCGAGCGACACCGAGCCTATGCCACTCAACTCCTATCTCCAGCCTACTCGGCATCTAGTTGATGTGTTATGGGTCGAGACGGTGGGCTTGCACCAGGCTCGGATAGAATAGAACTTAATTAGACGACAGGAATATAATTAACATACGTAAGTTGTAATCAAGGTGAGAGGGGTAAATGTTGACAGTCGGCGTGTTAAGTTATCAACAGGTATCGACCGATGTGTGATAAATAATCCAGGTGTAAAGGCGCCTTATCCAAGTCCAATCCAGTTTTGTTCCCCACTCCTGTGGTCCGCCGAAAGGTGTATCCTTCCGCTGCAGAGGCTGAGGTCCAGGTGTGTCTCCTGTTGAACGCCGCCACGATGATTCTCAATTTGCGATTACCGTAAGCTTTTCCCTTTTCGCTTGTTGTTGTGATTTCACTTTAGGAGTGTGGAACAAAACTGGATTGGACTTGGATAAGGCGCCTTTACACCTGGATTATTTATCATACATCGGTCGATACCTGTTGATAACTTAACACGCCGACTGTCAACATTTACCCCTCTCACCTTGATTACAACTTAAGTATGTTAATTATATTCCTGTCGTCTAATTAAGTTCTATTCTATCCGAGCCTGGTGCAAGCCCCCCCGTCTCGACCCATAACAGATGCGCCGCCCCATATCCGTTGACCATATATACCTTGGTTGGAGCGGATGGCTGCCCCTGTTACGTAGGTTCTTCCTACAAACAAATGGAGGAGGAGTACGGACTGTTAACATTCACTCAGCGGTCCTTCGCATAAAACAAATTACTTTTTAGTACTAATTTACTATTTATGCATTTCTTTGTGTTTCATGTTGCTGAATTCAACTTCCGAGCTTCACAAAGAGACATGTTGCCAAACTGAGAAAAAACGGTTCCGCTATGTGCAATGATGAAACCGCCCCCCCCCTCCCTTGGTGGATGAACTGCTCTGGCTTTTCGACGTTGGTCTTTGTCATATAAATAAATTTATAATAAATTTTATGTAATAAAGGTTCTGAAAGAGAAATTTTTTTCTCAATATGGCTCCCTATTCCATCTCGGAATTCACAACGACCCTTTCATGTTAATTATTGATCTGGATTTTTTTGACGTTGTTTTACTAGTGCATCTAGTGCTGACAATAAATTATTATTATTATTATTATTATTATTATTGAAGCTATAGCGAATTTGGTAAAAACATCACGTTTTAAAAGCTAGAAATTTTTAAAATGATTCATCCAACTCGGCGAGTAAATACATTTTGCTAGGTTATTATTAACTTTAACTGCGAACCTTATTCATAATATAAAATGCAACCGATAAATGCAGCGTTGGTGAAAAAGAAAATCTATAGAACGGGCAAGCGATCAGAATGGACTCATAGTCATTTTCCCCATGGCCCTTTCAAAACTAATAATAGACCCCGTAAATAATCGCTGCTGCCCTATACCAGTAGAAGTTATTTTTTGTTTTTGTTTTTTTTCTGGTTTTTCTTTCTAATCTTATCAACTAATAAAAATGATCAACAAATGGGCTAAACCCTCTCGATCAAAAATGTCTAGAGGGTGGCACAAGTTTAAGTTATTTGTTTGCACAAACCTTCGGGCCCGACAGATATTACAGAAATAAAGCAAGCATTTATGAAATACATTACATAGTTATTTTTTAAACGTATATGGTCAACGTCCCCTTCACACACTAATGTCTCAAACTTAAAGTTCCAAGGCACACGCTACAAAATATACGTGAGCAAAAATTAACCAACGGTGTTGTAATCATTGAAAACTTTTTTTTTTTTTTTTTTTCTGTAGTTGCGAGAAAGAGCTACAAGTGGCTTGTCCAGATCGTGACTCTCATAAGGATTCTATGTGGGGTGGGAGGGGGGGGGAGGGGAACTATTTTTGTCCACAACACAAGTTCAATCGTCCGTGCAGTAATCGCGAGCTTGGAAAGAGGAAGAGAGGTCATAGTGTTCCCACATTTTACCCATTTTATTCTTTCAACCAAGCGGGGCTTATTTTCTTTCACGAGAATCTTAATTTAAATGGAGTTTTTTAAATAGTAAACTACACCGATAGGTCAAAGGTTAAAAGCAGGCATGAAATTCTAGAAGTTTAAATTTATTATGGCTTCTCATTGAATTCACTATCGATCACATTTGATAAAAAGGCCCAATTAAGGAAATGAAAATTATGTTTTTCTCTCTCTCTTTTTTTTGCATGCTCTCCTTTTTTACGACCTCGTCCTCGAAGCACAAAGAATAAACTATTCCATTACATATTTCCCGGTTGTTGTTTATTCTTACCTACCTAATCTTTCCAAAACGTCAGCTTGCGGCAAACAATGGGCTAAACGGGGCATCCTCCCAAGGAATAATAACATGCAATAATGTTTTATAATAATGCCTCAGATTTAAGGAAGAAAAAAGGCTCACACTCTATCCTGTGGAGGGGCTTTATTAACCTTTTTGTGCGTAAACTAAAGTTGTTTCTTTCATTAATAAATTAAGAGGCACGTAGTTCTTTTTGTAGCATGAACGGAAAGAAACACGCATACATGACAAGGCGGGAAGCACGTTGAATGAGAAAGTAACGAAGAAAAAAAAAACACTTCCTGTCCACTACTATACGCTTGTTTTATACAATAATTTGTCACCAAAATAAACGATTCGGCATTTCTGTACGATAAAACACGAAATGAGGGGTAACTCTATAATGAGCGCCAGAAGTCAAAACTCGGAACGAGGAAGCAAGTCCTCTAATTAACTTGATTATGCCGCGCTTTACCGTCATCAGATCCTCTTCAGAATGCAACGTGCTCAATCAAAGGTCAATTTCAATTAAAACTGGAATCAGCGGTATACTTTTATTGTGTTTCCAGGGAAATTTTCTTCGAACACGTTTAGATAAGAAATAAAACGAAGAAAAGAATTTGGGGGAGTTCGCGTTCAAAAATAGAAGGCCTCGTTAAAGTGATATCAGCACCGTTTCCGCAGTAAAAATTGAGTGTTTTCGCGACTTTGTGGAATTTCTTCCCTCTTTTTTATGATGCTGCGCTGCTAAAAGAGATTAACCAGTTTAAACTAATAGCGTTTTCCAGGCACTGGCGGGCCTATGCGTATCGGGGCCCGGGGCGGAAATTTTCAAGAGGCCCCTAAAAGCCTCAAACTATACATAAAAACCTCAAAGGCCTTTTCCTAATTTTAGCCAAGGCCTTTTCCATAATATTGTAGGCAAATTTCCCCTATTTCCACAACCTATCCGCTAAAAACAGCGCTTATGCCAAGTTTGAAACCGCGAAGTTCTCCATTTTAGCCGCGAATGAGTGCTTTTTGTCAACTTCAACAGCAAATTAGCAACGGATTAGCGGGGTAACCCCCCCCCCACCACCTTATAGACAAAAATATGCGCTTTTCCCCAACTTTAGCAGCAAAGTAGATTTTATATCCTGTGAATCAGCGCTGTTTCTTTAACTTTCCTCGAGTAGGCGTTTTCTACAATTTTAGCTGCAAATTAGCGTTTTTTTTCTAGCGCTTTACTCAGTTTGAGCTGAAAATTACTCAATACTATCCGTGAAATACCGGTTTTCTCGAAATGTTTACCACAAATTAGCATTTTTTGTTCACCATAACAATACGCTGCGGAATAGCGATTTCTTCTCAGTTTTTAGCCGCGAATTTGCGAGTTTTTCAATCGTAGCCATAAATTAGCGCTTTTTCTCAATTTAGCCTCAAAGCTGTCCGACGAAGCCGCGAATTAGCGTATTTCCAATTTTTGACGCAAATTGTTGTCTCAAATTTGTCTAATTCAGTGAACTAGCGCTTTTTCGTAATTGTAGCAGTGCAGTAGCTATTTCTAGCCCGCGCATTAGCGAATTTTGTTCATTTAGCCACGAATTGACGTTTTCCGATATTTTTACTGCAAATCGGCAATTCTTCCATTTTTGACAGTGAATTAGCACTTTTTGTTTCAATTTAGGCTGAAAATTAACATTTCTCTTTATTCTAGCCAGAACAATTACTAATTTTCTCAATATTAGCCACAAATTGGCGGGTTCTTTTACATTTTGGCACCACATTAGTAATTTTTTTTCAATTTTAACTATATGTAGAATAGGGCTTCATCTCAGTTCTATCCGTGAATCAGTGCTTTTTCTTTTACTTATAGCCATGAATTTGACATTTATCTCAATTTTAGCTACAAAGTTGTCGTCAGAAGCCGGAATTGGAAATCCCAACACACTTTATCTGCTTATTTCCCTTAATTTTAGCCGCGAATTCGCGTTTTTTTTTTCAATTTTAGCTGCTTTGAAGCGTTTCTAGCCTGTGAATTCGCGAATTACCTTAATTTTAGCCACGAATTGGTGATTTCCTCAATTTTTAGCTGGGAATAACACTTTTCCCCAATTTGAGCTGAAAACGAGAGCTTTTATTTATTTATGACGTGCTAATTATAGTGAATTTTTCAATATCAGCTGCGTTTTTTTTTTGTTTTTTTTACACTTCAGTCCCATGTCGGCATTTTTCCTTCAATTTTTGCTATGGGTTAGCGTTTATTGTTTAGTTTTAGCCTCGAACAGAAGCTACGCATTGGCATTTTGTCAATTTTTCAAGATTTAGTGATTGTAACCAATTTTGGCCACGGGTTAACGCTTTTAATCAATTTTAGCAGCGCAGTGGGGATTCTTTCGTTTGTACTGGCGATTTTTCTCCATTTTAGCCACGATTTGGCGTTTTCCTCATTTTCTGCCGCGGATTAGCCATTTTTCCATTTTTACCAGCGAATTAGACCTTTTTTTTCAGTTTGAGTTGAAAATTAGTGTTTTTCTTAATGCTGGCCGCGCTAATTAATATTTTTGTCAATTCTAGCCGCGTTGTTTTTTTGGATTTTAGCCCCGCATGAGCAATTTTTTTCTACGGATTAGCGCTATTTCTCAGTTTGAGTCTTGATTCTTTCAGAAGATATGCAGTTTTTCGTTTTCTCAATTTCAGCCGCGAATTAGTGATTTTTCTTAATTTCAGATGTGAAATAGCGTTTTCTGATAATTTTGCAGCGAATTAGCACATTATCTATTCTCTTTTTTTTATTAATAGGCGATTTTTCACCATTTGAGTTGTTAATTTGCCATTTTGGTCCAATTTAACTCGAATTAGCGTTGTTTTTGGCGATAATTGCCACGATTTTTGTTTACTTGTACAACCTTGAATTAGTAGCGTGTATTCTCATTCTCAATCGTAGCCACGGGCTTGGCCCAGAAACAACATTTTTGCATTGATGTCTACATTTACGATTTTTTTCTCAATTTCGGTCCGGAAGTTGCATCGTGAGACCACGAACCGCAGCGCTTTTTCGCAGTTATAGCCACGAATATTAGCGAGTTGCAAATTGCGGATATCAGTACAGTAGACTAGCGCGCTTAAGGACCTAACGCAACTTGGGAGTGGGGGCGGTGTATTTTCTCTATTTTAGCCGCGAATTTCCCTCAAGGAGACGCATATTTCTGATGTATTTGAGCTACCAAAATAGCACTCTCGGGGGCTCAATCGAATAGTCAGCCCACACTCTTTGATGATATCACTTTTAACGTTGTATTCTACAGGTCGGATATAGATTGAAATTCGTAAGAAACCAAAAAACAAATCGTAGTCCAATCTTTTCACATGAATGGACCTAAAAATCCTAATTTTTCCGCATTTAAGCTTCTCGGGGGCCCCGCCTGACAGGGGGCCAGGGGCGGTCCGCTCCTCTCGCCCCTACCACGGTACGCTAGTGTTTCCAGGGTAAACTATATAGATCATACCCTAATTCTTTAACTAACTATAAACGAAGGTAAAACACTCTTACGATAGATAGAAATACTGTAAGTACATTATATCTTATTTTTCATGTGGCACGCGACACAGGTAGACACACAATCACGTTACATAAATTGTCTGCAATTTTTTTTTACATTTTTTCAATTAATAAAGTGTGAATCGTAATCTCTCCGGCTTAAAGGATTTAGAGGGCACGAATCTGGAAATATCGGAAGACCTTCTTTCTTTAGATAGGCCTCACTACCTACTTTCCGCACTTTTTCTTTACGTCATTATGTATAGAGACGACTGGCTGGCGAAAAACAGGTTCTTTTAACTCCAGACATGATGCTGGAAGAAGCCGGAGTTCAAAGGAGGAAAGGAAAGGAAGAAGAAAAAAAAAAAAAAAGAGATAGAAAGGAAAAAAAGGCCTCGTCGACAAAGTACCGTAAGATGTGGCTCGTTTAGGTGCAATCTCTTAATTGCACCTGCGAGCGTATTAACCCGGACATCTCCATTGATCTTTTACGGGTCGAAGGGTATTAATGGGTTTGAGGCGCTTCACGAGGGGTCATGATTCAGTACCAACGAATGAAAAAGAACAAAAAAAAAAAGAAGAATAAAAAGTAGGGGAGGGGCAGGGATTATTTGACAAAAAACGAAAGAAAATACAGAATTGCTCTTTTCAATGAGGTTTAAAATTATTAAAACGATACGAAAGCCCCCCAAAAACCAGAATGTTGCCATTCAAACACATTCTTCTCGTTCAAACCCCGATATCATGGATCATGGGGTTGCTCTTTCCTAAACCAAAATTTCGTTGGTTTTGGACTTTCAAAAGTCAATTTCACGAACTTTAGCTCTTTCAAACCCCAATTTCGTGAACTTAACTCCTTTAAACCCTAATTTCGACAATTTTCACTCTTTTGAAAACCGAATTTTTTTGATTTGACTCTTTCCAGTGGCGGCGGAACCGGGGGGGGGGGGGGCAGAGTGGGCGGCGGCCCCCCCGGAATTTAGTCTGGGGGGGCGTCGCCCCCCAGGCTTCAATGCCAATCTTCTATCCCGAATACTGCACCCAAAGTTATTATTCTATCCTTTTCGCTTCTTATTCGAGGACCAAGCGACCGTCACTCAGATCGAAAACCCTGGATCATTTGCGAGAAGATGAAAAATAGCAATGCCTAGAACATTCGCCCCCCCCCCCATCTTTCACTTTTCTGCAGACTTTTTGTTAGGTATATTATTGATTCTTCTTCTACACTTTACCCCTGCCATCTGGCAAAGGAGGGCGATCCACCTATCGGCCACCCTCCCCGGAGAGGGTTTTAGCCCAAATTTAAGCAATATGAAGCACAGGCGTAGCAAGGGGCGTGCGGCGTGTGCGGTGCGCACCGGGCATCTCTACCCTGGGGGCATCAAACCCGCTGTTTTGTTATGCGATCACCGCTACCCAGTGGCGGAACAACACTTGTCCGGGGCCCGGGGTGGAAATCTCTAGGAGGCCCTTTAGTCTCTAATTAAACCGTAAATATATTTTTTTGCAGCTTTGAAGTATATATTTTCCTCAATTTTAGCCACGAAATTACCTCTAAAGTGCGTTTTCTCAATTTTTTCCGCGAATTAGCTCATTTTCTCATTTTTAGCTGCGAATCGGCGCTTTTTACAAGCTCTAACCGTGAAGTTGCCTTAAGAATCCGCAAATTAGGTAGCGTTTAAGTGCTCTTTCCCAATTTTATCCGCAAATTAGCAATTTTTCTAAATTTAAGCCGTAAATTCGCGCTTTTCTCCATTACAAAAAAAAACCATTTGTGTTTTTCTCTATTTATTACCCTCGAATTAGCGCTTTTTCACAGTTTTAGCCGCTTGAATTAGCGCTTTTTCTCAATTTTATTCCCGAAGTTCCCCAAGAATGTGCAAGTTGGGGTATTCTCAATTTCAGCTGTGAATTAGCCTTTTTACCTCTAATTTAGCAGTGAATGGGCACATTTTTTAATTTTAGCTGGAAATTATAGCACTTTTTCTCGATTTTATCTGCAAAATTGAAATGTTTTGTACCTTAGTTGTGAATTAAAGTTTTTCTCCACTTTTAGACGCAAATTCGCGTTTTTCTCTATTTCACGCCGTGAATCGCAGCGCTTTTTCTCAATTTCAGTCCCAGCCCCGAGAATCCGTGAGTTGGCGTTTTCTGTGAATTCGCGCTTTTTCCCAATGTTTAAAGCTGCCAAATTGTAACACTTTATCATAATAGCGTGTTTCTCTATTTTTAGACTCGAATTCGCGTTGTTCTCTTTTTTATCCTTGAATTAGCGTTTTTCTCATCTTTAGCGCGTGAATTAGCGCTTTTCAACTTCAGCCTTAAAGTTGCCCCTAAGAATTGGCGAATAGGCGTTTTTTCTCATTTTCAGCTGTGAATTAGCGTTTTGTTTCTCAATTTTAGCAGTAAATTAGCACATTTTCTTAATTTTAGCTACGATTTTTAGCGTTATTTCTCGATTTTATCCGTAAAATCGTAATTTTTCATACCTTAGCTGAGTTTTCCTCCACTTTTATCTAGACGCGAATTCGCGTTTTTGACTATTTCACCCGTGAATTAGCGCTTTTTCTAAATTTTAGTCCCAATGTTGCCCCGAGAATCCTTGAGTTGGCGTTTCTCCCTTTTAGTTGTGAATTTGCGCTTGTTCTAAATTTTGAAAGTTGCTAAATTGTAGCACTTTATCACAATTTTAGCTGTAAATTAGCGTGTTTTTTTTTTCAAGACGACGCGAATTCGCGTTTTTCTCTTTTTCATCCTTGAATTAGCGCTTTTCTCTGTTTTAGCTGCGTAAATTAGCGCTTTTTCCTAATTTCGCCCCAACAATTCGTGATTTTGCGTTATCTCAATGTCAGCTGCGAATTAGCTAGCGCTTTTTCTTAATATTAACAGTCATAAATTTCAGCAATTTTTCTCAATTTCAGCCGCAAATCAGCGTTTTACTCACTTTTACAAGCGAGCTTAGCCATTCGTTTTCATCTTATCTACTTGAAAATCCCGATTTTTCATCTTCAAGCTATTCAGGGGCCCCGATCCGAACCCCGGATCCGGATTTCTAGTTATGCCCCTACCTGCATTCCCACACTTTGCTGTTTTATTTGAGTACGAATGATTATCGTTTATTATTTAAAACGAATACTTGCCATATTCTTGTGGCAAAAAAACAACTAAGAAATCAATAATAGTATATGTATACGCAGGAGCTAAAGTCGTGGCTCTAAAACGCCGTAAAATTTGCCGCGGTACATTACATTACAAGCTCGGCGGGCGAGGCGAGGTAAATCCCCTTCCTACGAGTGATGTACGACTTTTTTCACGCGACAGCAAGGAAATGATAAAACTGACTTTGACAAATTGACTACTGACTTCTCGTGTCTTTAGTTTAAGAAGACCTTAAACGAGGTTATAACCCGAGTTCATTTACTCTCCGTACTAGGACGGAAAATATTTTCTGGACTAGTACAGAAAATTTCTCGAATGTCACTGTGCGGTAATGGTCACTTTCCCAGACATTTTTGGGTACAGAAAACGACTACTTTCGGAGCATGTCGCTTGAAAAATACTTTAGTTCCTAGGCATGAAAAGAGACACTTTAGGGACTCATTTGCGGCCGTAAAATTCGGTTTTAGTATCATGTAGGATAAAAATAGAATATTATTAGTCAAAAACCTATCAAGAATCAGGCCGTTGTATACCACATTCAAATCATTCCCTAAATGCTGAAAATTCAAGACTATTGGGCACCTCCATACAATACCTTGCCTCCTCTATTTACTTAAAATTGAGAACTACACTACACTTCACCTTCTATTGATGAAAACTAAGGAAGTGATGGTAGTGTAGGGTATGGTGAGGAAGGGAAGGGGAGAAGCGCCTTAATTTTCGCCCCCCCCCCCCTGAACCAAAATAATTCCGCCGCCACTGACTCTTTCAAACCCCAATTTTGGCGATTTACGATTTATGATAAACTCAAATTTTAAGGCAAAAACTCTCTACCATTTTTTTTTTTCAATACGAAAAACTAGCTTGGCCCATTTGAAAACCAAATGGCGTGACTTTGGCATTTCCAGGCAACAATGTCCTGCTCGTCCGTAACCAAATGGCTTGGATTCGTCTTCTTCATAACAGAGTTGGCCATTTCAAACACCAATTTCGCGGTTTTTCCTCTTTCAAAAAAAAATCAACTAAATTTGTGTGGCTTTAGCTTTTTTTAAACTCGTTTTTGCAGCTTTGACTAATTCGAAAACAAATTTATCTTTTTCAAATACAATTTTTTTCATTTGGGTAACTCAAAAAGCCAAATTTTGTTATTTTGGCTGTTAAAAGCACCAGTTACACTGATTTCCTGAATAAAAACCTCCGCATTCGTCTCCTTCAAATCCCAAGTTCCGGCGATTTCACTATTTTATTCCGAAAGCTACGCTTTTCAACAGCCAACTTTCGCGGATTTGGCTCTTACAAAACCACAATTTCGCATACTTTCACTCCTTAAAAGCCAATTTTTTTTTTGGATTTGAAGGAGTCAAATCCAACTTTCGGGGTGTATTTTTAAAACAAGTTTTCATGGCTTCATGAGATTAAAAAAACTAATTCGGTTCATATCAAATGTCGAGATTTTGGCTCTTTCATACCACAATTTCTCCCGATTTTCGCTTTTCCATAACCAAATGTCTTGGATTCGGTCCTTTCACAATCCAATTTCACTAATTTTTCCGCAAATGGTGTACTACCAAGTAATACTAAAATAAGTCATTTTCTTACTTCCTAGGATATTCTATAGTATCTACCTAGATACTATTTGCTTTCTCTAACATTTGTATCTTTTCACTTTCCCTTCCTTTGCTTATCACCCCCCCCCCCCTCGAATCACTGAGTGTGGCTGAGCTAACAGGGAGGGGGGGATCGCCCCTATCGCCCCCTCCCCATAAAACCGCCCCTGCGCTTTAGACACTACTCGGATAACGCGATATGTGTCTATGTATATAGGACAAGACGTATGCAGTGGCGCCGAAACGATTCTAATGAGGCGAAGCAAAATTGGACATACGCAGTCAGTGTGTAGAGCCCCTGTAGCGATTTATAGATGTGGGAGGCCAAAACACGAGGATAGGTGCACAACGCCGTTTCTATGTGTGAATTGTAAGGGAGAGCATTCTAGCGAACACAAGAGAATGTGGTACCTCGAAGAAAGAAAAACAGAGATACAAGCTTTGAAAACTAAACTAAAATGCTCCTATTTTGAAGCGAGGAAAAGAATAGAAGGCGGACATGTAAGGGAAGGTAAAATGTATTCTCTCACATCGTCAAACAGGGATCAAAGCCGAGTTGTGACGTACGCAACTCCCCGACTCGTTACAACGAGCCGAGTTTCTCAGGACAGAATATATGGTCGTGTTGGATGAATGAGGTCAGTGTACAGGGGATCCTCTCTCGACCTGGAGTGTGAGAGGTCGGGTCATCCATCTATAGCGATTTCAGTGGAAGCGAACAATCGCTGACGAATAAAAGACCCGCTCAATATCGCTGAAGAAAACGTCAAATAGGGCTAACGAGAAAACAAAAAATAGACCCAGGAGGAAGTAGTTGCGCGCCCCCGAAAGAGCTGAGGATAGCGAATGAATAAGAATAAAAAGGTCGGCTGAAAGGCAGAGTCCGTTCGAAATCAAAGGATAGGGAGGTCGAGTCCTCTTAATATCAAAGATAACCAACCTAGAATCGAGAAAAAAACAAAAATTTCCTGATTATTCAGTATTAATTTTATATATATATAGTTTTTTTGGTATTTATTTTATTTCTTAATGCATTCATTAAAAACATATATTCTTTGTTTGATATTTATTTAGTTAATTATTTGTTTTTGCAGAATGAGTTGTCATTCATTCTTATTTAAATATTTGTTACTTTCTGGTACATCTCTTCCTGTTTTTGTTTGCCAATTTTTATTAACTGTCCATTATTCAATATGTACCTACTTTATTTATTTATTTTTCTACTAATATTTATCGTTCATGAAAGAAAACGTATTTTGACAGTGGAATATTCGTCCACTGTCTGGCACAACCTCGCCTAGCGCCTTATTTTGACTGGAGAACCCACGATGACGTCACAATAAGCGTGTGAAAGTCAAATTTTGGGTTTAAACGTTGGTCATTATACACTTTTCTGGGTGTAGCTTATGACGTTGTCAAGATATGAAAAATGACTTTATGTTTCTTGAAAATAGCTAAAATGACGATTCGCGCCCTGAAAACGTTTGAACTATCACGATTCATTCCCTGAAAATGGCAAAGCCATGCATTCGCGCTCTAAAACTGGTCAATTAGACCATTCTGTGCGGCCGCACATCATTGAAAATGGCAAAACTGACAATTCGTGCCCTAAAATAATTGTCAACAACCCCCCCCCCCCCCTAAACGCCCGAACAATTTCAATCTTCAAAATTTTTCGCTATAAAACTGGGGCAAACTGGTCACCCTCGCCCTCCCACCAATTGGTAAGCTAGCTCAGTGGCAGAGCGCCTGGCGCGAAACTAGGAGGTCGTGGGTTCGAATCCCACTTTGGGAGCAGTTTTTTCTCGGAACTCAAAACAAGTAAAAATAGTAAGTATTTAACTTCAATAAAGTTTAATTCTTTATTTTCAGCCTCCCCACCCCCTCGAATTCACAGGCGTGACTGAGGTGGTGCGGTGAGAGGGGAGTAATCCCTTGAAAAGTCCCAAGACGGGGGTCGTCTGGATTTCAATTAATCAATTGGTAAGCGTTTCACCCCCCTACCATATAGTGTAGTATTAACGCCATAAAAAATTGACTAAACTGACAGATTCGCACCTCAAAATGACAAAAACAACCCATTCGCGCTCCAAAAAATGGCCAAATTGGCTGAACTAATGATTCGCGTGTCCCTTATTACGATCCCCAAACTGACTAATCACGCTCTAAAAATTGTAAACCCAAATTATTGACGAGAATTCGGGTTCAAAAACGATAGATTTTCTAAGCCCCCTCTCTCGAAAGCTACAACTTTTTTTCTAGGATTTCATAATTCAAAACTGTCAATTTCGTCCTTGAAACTCTCTATTTCCTCCTATTTAAACTGCCAATTTCGCCCTAGAAACTGTCAATTTCTATGTTCAAAACTGCCAAACTGGAAACTATCAATTAAAAATGTTGGAGAAACTGTCAATTTAGTCCTGGAAACAGTCAATTTCGTACTTTGAACTATAGACCGACATTTTGGTCATAGAAACTGTCAATTTCATCCTTCAAAGGTTCAAACTGTCAATTTCGTCTTCCTAACTGTCAATTTAGTCCTAGGAACAGTCAATTTCATCCTAGTAATGCCAATTTCGTCCTTTAAAAACGTAAATTTTGTCGCTCAAAACGTCAATTTCATTCTGGAAACTATCAAAGAAATTTGTCCCGGAAACTGTCAAGTTATTAGTCGTTGGAACTGTCAATTTCGCCCTATAGATGTCAATTTTGTCATTCAAAACTGTCTATTTTGTCCTATAAACTGTCGTTGCATTACAGGAGATTGCCGATTTCGCCTGTCGTATGTTTCAGCCCGATAATTATAAGCCCAAGGTGAAGAAATGAATGAACGAAGAAGACCAATTCGTCATTATTAAGAAATATTGTCGGATTATACGAGTAATTTTCTAACGGTCTGTCAATGGGGTGATATCGCGGTTTGTACGATCGAAAAGGAGAACTCGTGCCCACCTGTGTGGCATCGGTACCTTGGTTACTTTGGGAGCATTCCTGCTGAGTTTCTATGAGGCGATGTTCACATTTTGAGGGCAAGAAGCATCTGCAGGCGTTAAAATGGCCGATATTGGTGTAAAATGTTCACTTTCTAGGTTTCCTTAATTGTAAAATGTAATGTAAATGTTAAAGGCCCGTTCACAAGCCCTGTGCTATGGTCTGTGGAGTACATGCATCCTATCAAAATGCTTCACTTTTCGAGGGAATGAATAAATTATGATACGTTGCATAGACTCCACAAACGCATAGCACAGGCTTTAAGTGTTCACTTTCTAAATTTCCAAATTCCTGGCCGATAAGTCAATTTTAGAGGCAAAATCTGCTACACCAAGGATGTAGTGTTGGCGTTACTGGACGTATGACAAACATTCGCAACATACGATTGGGTTGTGGAGTTAAAGCTGCACCGTCGGGGGGGGGGGGGGTGCACAATTCATTTATTTCGGGGCTTCTGTGAATGCTTCAGCACACAATACACCCGCCGAGGGTGGCGAGGGGGGAATATAACTCAGACTGAGCTAGAAATAGGAAACTCAAAGTTTGATTGATGGCCACGTTGAATCATATTATTTCTCTTCTCACTCTCGCTCAAGTGTTTATCGAAATGTTTACAAACAAGGGCAGGTCAGGCCGCTCGTGTATATTTAGAAATCTTAAGCTTGTATAATGTTCTCCTTGCTCTTCAGTGTTGTTTTTGTTTGTTTCTGTTGTAAGTTTCAGTTTGAAAGTAATATATTCATGGTAAATAATTACTATTAAGCCACGCAATTGATTAATAAACAGCCTCAAGATACTCGCCCATCATATTTTCCTATCCTACATCCACGCTTACAAAAAAATCCATTCGTGAGACTGTGTTCACAACTCTAAACCATTAGGAGCACAAAGCATACAAGCATACTGTTCTCCGATAAAGTTGAGACAATAAATAGAATCGTCCAAAATTTAAGCTCTTAATAACACTAAAATAACAACTTAAGGTTGGAAATGGCTGCGAAAAAATATGGCACTTTTGAAAACGATCGCGAGCTCTCAAATAAAAGCTTCAAAAATTGGGGAATCACGCGCACCTGCAACCAGGGACGAAGTTACGGGGGGATGAGGGGATATAGTTTATATTTAAAAAAACAAAAAACAAAACAGTATTCGACTCACGAATTCCGAAACCCGATAATTCACGGATAAAACAGTGAAAAAACGATAATTCACCAATGGGCTGGAGAAAATGCGTTAATTCGCGGCTACAATTACGAAAACATGAATTCTCGGCTTATTCAGATCGCCAAAGTACGGGGATCAATATGAAAAAAAGTGCTAATTCATTGCTAAAAGTGAGAAAAACGCTAATAATTCACGGGAAAAATGCAGAAAAAGTGCTAATTCACAAATAAGGTAGCGGCTAAATTAATGAATTCACGGCTAAAGTGGAGAAAATCGCTGATTCCCATTTTATTTATTTATTTTATTTTTTTTTTCGGGGGCGCCGGGCTTTGAACCCGGCAAGCGCCTAAGCCTCCCTTGGGCTCCTACGTCATACCCAGATCTAATTGTACACTTCAGGGGCGTTGGTACAGAGGATAGATCCCCGCCCCTCAGAGCTACAAGTATACGAACAAAGGAGCACTAGGAGGTTAAGCTAAAGGAGGTTGAGGTTAGGTTTAGCAGATTTTCTGGACTTAAAGCAACCCGAAAAGGTCCGAGTACGTCCAGCTTCTTCCTAGGACTTCAGACCCAACGTAGTAGTGTACTGAGGTACAGGGGTGGAAGGGGGTTCGCCCCCGGACCCATTATCAGACAAAAATCGGTAATATTCGTGGCTATAGCTGCTGTAAAGCGCTGATTCGTGGTCTCGCGATGCAACTTCCAGACTAAAATTAAGAAAAAAATCGCTGATTCGCGGTAAATAGAGGCCAGTCTACGAATAAATTGTGGAAATCAACGCAAAAGTGTTGTATTTGGGCAAACCCCGAGGTTAAAGTTGAGAAAAAACGCTATAATGATGACGAATAAAAGACACTTTCAGGTTAAAATTGGACAAAAATGGCAAATTCACAACTGAAATGGCGTAAAATCGCCCATTCCCGAATGAAAAAGGGAATAGTATGCTGAATGGTCGCAAAATTAGCAAAAAACGCTATTTCACAGCTGAAATTGGGAAAAATCGCTAATTTGCACTTTGCAGATGTAAAGCTATGGAAAAACGTTAATTCGCGGATACAAAATGAAAAAAATCACTAATTCGCGGAAAAAATTGAAAAAAAAAAAAAAACAATTAGCGCAGCTAAAATTAAGAAAAACGTTAATTTTCATTTCAAATTGGGGAAAAGTGCTAATTATCAGTTAAAAATGAAAACAAATTGCTAATTTGCAGGTTAAATTGAGCTTAAATTTAGAAAAAGCGAAAATTCGCAGCTAAAATTGAGAAAGGTCACTATAATTCTCGAATTAAGTGTTGTAAAAATTTGTAAATTGAAAATGACGAATTTTTGACAGACATGGATAGATAGAAGTAAATTCTTTGGTTTGAAAAAAAAAAAATCATTTATAATTGAAATTCGCACCTTCTGAAAGCTTTTTTGTGGCTTAAATTCAGAAAAATGGCCAATTCATCCATGACTATAGTACAATGTTAAAAAATACGCTAATTCACGGCTAGAACTGAAAAGAAGCAATAATCTATACCTATAAAAGTTATATAAAATTGCTAATGCCGTGGTAAAATGTGAAAAACCGCTAATTTGCGGGTAATATTTAGAAAATAAAATAATCAGCCTGGTAAAAATTAAGAGAAAGGTTAATTTTAAGCCTAAAAATTGAGAAAATTACTGATTCGCGGCTGAAAATTGAAAAAATCGCCAATTTACAGTTTAAATTGCGCCAGACGCCATTTTGTGACTGAAATTGAGAGAATTCGCTAATCCACAGGTTTGAAACGCTACGACGCGTCGCCGCTACAATTATAATAAAGTGCGAGAAAAATTCTAATTTGCGCCAAAAACTGAATATACCCAATTTGCGGATTCTGAAGGCAACTTTTCAGGCTGAAAGTGGAAAAAAAAGCGGCTCTTCGTGGCAACAAGTAAAGAAATCGAAAATTCGCTCATGCATTGCGTATGGTGAACCAAAAAAATCCTAAATCGTGAAAATTCCCCCTATTCCGCGGCTAATATTGAGGAAAACACTTAAGAAAATCGTTAATTTCCAGGTGAAACTGAGAAAAGTGCCAATCCCCTGGTAAAAAAAAAAATTAAAAAATCGGTAATATGCTGCTTGAATTGAGGAATACGATTAAGAATCATCGTTCACGGGATAATCACGATACTTTTCTGCTAAAGTTGAGAAAATGCGTAAATTCATGGTTATGAGAGGAGGTGGGGCAAAACCGCTAATGTGCGGCTGAAATTGAGAAGAACGATACACTCGGCCAATATTGAGAAAAGCGCTAATTTGCGAGTAGAGTCCAAAAATCGCCCTTAACTGAGAGATTGAGGCTCTATGATGAGGCCAGCAAGATGTCCAGATTCAAGAGTGTGCTGTCTCGGTGGAATGATGACTAAAATGTGAAATTAGCCCCCTCCCCTCACCCTTACAAGATTTCAATCCTACGTACAATAATTCCTAGATTACGAGATTACAAATTCCTACCTACGCCACTGGCTCCAATGAACTGACAGCGGTAAATACTGAAAAAAGACTTTGTGCAAACCACAATAGCTTTTAAGGGCTGAGAGACTTCAATGCCTCTTTAACTGTTCCGTACAAGGTTGGAAAAACCAAATTCACATACACAAGAGCCACGCTATAATTGGTTCTTGATCTTTGTTTTTATTTTCGCCTATAAAGTCTCTTTTATACGAGTTTAAGTTTTCTAATCGCAACAGTCATTTTTTGGTGGGAACATTAGCAAGTCTCGGCCTATAATCATTAGTTTGAAATCAGACCCAACATTTATTTTTGAACAAAAAATGCGGGCCACTTTTTTAAGGAAATTAACCTTTTTTTGAATAATTCAATTAATTATATGAATTAAACTACTAAATTACTATACTTCGCTGCAATATTGCTTATATAAAAAGGGATTAATGTTTTTGTTTTCTTTTAGTAATTTCTCGGCAAGTTTAAAAAAGTGTCTACGTTGAGCGTTCATTCTTTCACAATAATTCCTTCATATTTACAGTAACTTCTAAAGCACACAGTCATTTGCCTCATGTTGAAAAGAAAGTCTTACGGACCAGGAAATTATCGAGTAGATTCTACAGATTTATTAAGAGAAAAATCCTAAATCGTTAGGACGTTTCAAAATTAATTTAGGACTATCATAGTACAAAATACTAATTAAATTAAACGTAAATTGACAGTTTATTAAATAATTTGCCTCACCTGTCTAATGAAATCCCAAGGAGTAAAATGCAATTAAACCCAATAAATTTGTTAAAACCAGAATTGTACAGGTTCACTCCACTTTTTTTTTAAAAAAAACAAAAAAAAACCACACTCCCGCACCGAAGAGAGTCAAAACTCGAACTGACAACTTCCACCAGTCGAAAAAAGAAGACTCACTGAGCTCTGAGCAGGAATGAGGGAATGAAAAAGAGAAAGAGGGATAATACTGATCCCCCGCTCGCTGCAGAACAAGAACCGTGCTGTCCCTGTCCGTGTCGTAGTGTAATTTAAAGGGGAAGTAGTCTGGTGTCCGGGTCTTTGAGATAGTCTTATAGAGAGAAATACATTTCTATTTATTTAATATTTATAAAAAAAAAATGGAATAGGGTAAGATATTGGGAAGGAAGTACCATCCAGGAAAGGCCAGTCACAGTTCCAAACCGATAGTAACGAATTGTAGAGGGGGTGGTAAAATATAAACACAATCACAAGAGAAAAAAAAGAGGAAAGGAAAAATGTTTAAAAGGGACTCCTGATGGTTAGGATATTAGAAGGCTGAGACTCCGGTAAAAAGGTGAATGTTCTAGCTTCGTGAAAAGGTAGAGAGACTGAGAATAGAGTGAGAGGCACTGATTGAGAGAGGTCGACTGAGTCCAGTAGAGGGTCCATCTTCGTCAGAATATAGAATTCACTATAGAAGCGTTGTAGGATTTTCTTTTGATTACTCGGAGGGACGAGGAAATACGACGGAAGCCATACTGGGTTTTGCAGAATCAAAATCAATCTTTCTAATGCTATACCTTCTGAATCTTTCCAAGCCCTAAGCTTTCAGCGAAATTGATTCATTAAATTAAAACTGAAGTAAAAATTTAATGAATTATACGTTAATTTAACAAACAGCAAAGCTTTTTTCTGCTTTATGTAATAATGAGCAACAACCAGCAACCAAGAAACAAAAGGGAGTTGTTTTTTTTTTTCTCCAAGGATGCAAATCAACGAAATATTCCTGAAGAGTCAGAAGTGGAGTAAAGCGCCGAGATGGCCGGTCGAGTTTTATGTGGGCCATACTTTCGTTGAAAGGTCGAAGAAAGTTGTTTAACCAAAATGTACGCTACTTACCTATACCCACACTTGAAAAAAAAAAAAAAAAAAAAAAAATACATTTCTTTGATTTTAATCCTACCCTCCTCCTCCTGCAATTCTCACTCCGCACCCTCTTTCTTTGCTCAAAACTCTTCTTAATTGTTATTATTGTGATTGTCTTTATTTTAAAGATTTTATTTGCCAACGAAATTGAATAATGGAAAAAAGTTTAAAAATCGTACGATCTCAACTAAAATAAATAAACAGTGGAGGTTCGCGAACTTCCTCTGGGGGCAGTGGTGGGCAAGATACTTGAGTATTTAAAATACTTTGTATTTTAAATACTCAATACGTATTTTGTAATTAATTGTATTTTAATACTTTTGGAAAAGTATTTGTATTACTGTATTTAAAATACATTTTTGAAAGTATTTTGGGCTTTGTATTTGAAATACATTTTCAAAAGTATTTTGTATTTCACACTCAACGAAAATACGAATACAAATACAAATACAAATACTTTTTATTTCAACGTTCTTTAGTTTCCACTTCTTCGCCACCATTCACCAGTAACTAGCGTCTACAGACAGATTATGTAGAAGGCGAGCGCTCATGTTTTGCCTGGTTGCCGTACTGCCGCAAATTTCAACTTCTCCACATGTCTTCCGCTGCGTTCTATTTTAACTGTAACTTTTGGTGCGACTTTATTTTCATTTAATTTTTGTCGTATTTTCATACGGGTAAAGAAATAATTTTCATTCTTTTATGACTTCTAAAACAAAAGAAAAATGGGATTTGCTTTAGCAGGGGGTATGTAACTGCGAGTTACTTCGTTTTATGCATAATACAGCACTCTTCTGTAGTTTGACAACTTGCTGAAGAAACAGCGAGGCTCAAAAATCTATTATCTTCTTAAAATATGTGTATAAACATGTAGAAAATAAACTGCATCAGAAACAGGATTTTTTTTTTGTCGAAAAAGGACAATTTCGATATGGGTATTTGAATAAAAATATCAAAAATAAAATTATTGTTTAATTTTGACTCTCCATTGAGTCTTAACCATCCTCGGACCATTTTTAATCAATAAATTTATTTTTAAGATTTTTTTTTAATTACCCTATCGAAATTGGCTTGTTTTGACAACAAATTCCCTGTTTTGGAGCATACATAACGAGTTTTCAAACCAAAGGAGTACAACAGTCTAAAATTAAATTTGGGGAAAAAACAAAGAAACAAACAAACAACAACAATCGAAAGGTTAGGGAATGGAGATGTTTTTGTGAAATTGACCAGTCTTCAGAGCAAACTGTTGAGCGACATCAATTTATCGTAAAACAAGCGAATTACAATGTTGCGTTCATTTTAAAATAAAACACCAGATTCCTGGAATTTTTGCACAACTTCGTGGACTCAAATTGCCCTCATCCTGTAGGAAATTTTCCGCAGATTCCGAATCTCCCGTCGTTTTGTGCAAAAGTCTGAGAAGTGACGAATTTTCGAGAAGGAGTACGCCTCACTCAATGAAAAATCACTTGAAGAATCAGAACTCCTGAATGGTTTGAGATATGACACTACTTCTAAGGACGTTTTTATTCCATTTTTCATTTCCTATCAACTATTTTTTTTTTATAAGCACTCGAAACCCGACCACCCTGTATGCAGGGAAAATTTCCTATAGGATGAGCTCAATTTGAGCCCTCTAAGTTGTTGAAAACTTCGATTACTCTGGTGTTTTTTTTAAAGTGCAAAAACATTGTAATTCGCTTGTTTTACGATAAATTGATGTCGCTCAACAGTTTGCTCTGAAGACTGGCCAATTTCACAAAAACTTCTCCATTCCCTAACCTTTCGATTATTATTATTATTTTTTTTAATTTCAGGCTATTACTCTCCTTCGTTCTGAAAACTCGTTATGTGTGCGCAAAAACAGGGAATTTTTGTGAAAAACGTCAATTTCGAGGAGGGCATTAAAATATATATGTATATGTATTTGTCAAAAATAAAATTGTTTAATCTTGACCCTCCACTTAGTCTTGGCCATCCTCAGACCATTTCAAGGTGGTAATTTTATTTTTGGGATTTTTTTTTTTTTTTAATGCCCCTCGAAATTGACGTTTTTCGACAAAAAAATACCTGTTTTTGCGCACACATAACGAGTTTTCAGAACGAAGGAGTTCAAATAGTCAGATATTCAAAAAAACAAATCGAAAGCTTTGGAAATGGAGAAGTGAAATTTGCCACTCTCCAGAGCAAACTGTTCAGCGACAGCAAGTAATCGTAAAACAAGCGAATTACAATGTTTTTGCACATTTTTGAATAAAACACCAGACTAATTGAAGTTTTCCACAACTTACAGGACTGAAATTGCGCTCATTCTATGGGAAATTTTCCACAAATTCTGAATCTGCCATCGTTTTGTGCAAAAGACGCAACTGGTGCCGAGAAATTGCAGATTTTCGTGGCCGAGAACAGTCTTCTTAGAAAATCACTTAAAAAATCGTAACTCCTAAATGGTTTGGGATAGGACCCTACTTCAAAGGACGATTTTTACTCCATTTATCACCTATTTTTTTTTTTTTAAGCATTCGAAAACCGATCACTCTGTATATTATAATCGTAGCTACCCTAACAAAAATCGTATCTACCCTAACAATAACATACTAAAAATTCAGAGCTACCGGTTTTTTCCCGATGCTCGATGTTTATAATAGCGACTGGCCTAATATTAGTACTTCTGGAACTCTCTTTCCATCCACTCTGCAGCCAGTTTGAAAATTCAGCTACTGCCAAGATCTGGAAAGCCGAAGAGGGTAGGAGGTTTCGAATTCTGGAATGGCTGTTATATTGCAACTGGCATGTGGATCGAGCATGGAGGAAGAATCTGGGCAAAATCAAGTCGCCAGAGGAGCAAATCGAAGTTTACAAAAAACTTAAATGTCTTACGCAGGAGACTGATGAGAAAGCTTTTCGTGCAATGGTGGAGAACATTCGGACTAGTTTTTTCGCTGAAGAATCCACCAAGACTTTTTCTTCGTACATCGTAAAAATTTTTCAGGAGCCTGAAAAGTGGGCGTTTTGTTTCCGTTTAAAAGCCGGGATAAACACAAATATGAGCCTCGAGAATCTCCACAAAAATTTGAAATACATATTTCTCAAAGGAAAAAAAGTGAAGAGGCTAGACAAGGGGATAAACGGAATCATGAGGTTCATAAAAAACAGATCTTTCGACCGCTTAATATCAATGAATCGCGGGAAAGTGACGACAAAAATAACTACACTTCGAGAAAGACACAAGACATCTTTAAACCTACCGTTGGATTCGGTAATCGCATTGTCCGAAAACCATTGGCAGGTGTTTTCGTCGTCTTTAAAATGATATTTACGATGTCACCAAGTCCGAAAATAACTGCGTATGCAAAGTACGTTGTGAAGAATGTAGTGCATGCATGCACAATTTTAATTGCACATGCATCGACAATGCGATTCGATGGCATATGTGCAAACATATTCACCTTGTGTGCCGAAATTTGGCTAAAAGAGGGAACGGCCAGGTGACGAGATCCGAAAATCAACCTGAACCAACTGAAGAACCACCATCAGCTGGAGAGATGTCAGTTCTGCTGAAAGATTTGTCTCGGCCTCTCGAAACCACCGATCTTGAAACTAAAAAACAGGTCCTTCTCGCTAAACTCACTGCTACAATTAATGGAATCAAGAGCGAGGAGGAATTTAGAGCTTTTGAAAAGTGTGTATAGCGCCAGTGGATAGCGTCGTTCAGAGCGTCAGAGAGGCTCAAGAAAAAGGATTGCCTCACCAAGTAACCTCGAAAGGTTTGAAAGAACCAGCGAACAAAAAAATTCAGCCGCAAATTCGCTTTTTGTCGACAAAGAGCAAACCTAAGGCGAAAAAACCTCGCTTGTCGCAGCCCACTCGTGATGAATGAGAGAAAATAGCGATTCAAATTTTGAATAAGAACTCAACTCTCAGCTGAATGCCTCGCGCGCATATTGGGATCCAGGTAGTGATGGTTTCTCAGTTGGTGTGGAATGAGAACAGTCTTCAAGATTTAGATTGCGTTCAATAACAACTAATGTTTGTTGTTTTATATTCCAATTATTTTTCCTGTTTTATAATTCAATTATTTTTCCTCTAAAACTCTTGGACGAAGCCCCCGGATCTAATAACTACCTCTGTAAATGTATATTGTATAAAATAATTTTTTTGAAGTGCAATACTTCTTTACGTACATTTTTCACCATAAAATTTCTCCGAAGAAGGTCTCCCCACACATATCCGAGTCTTCACTATTACCGCACCGACACACGGCCGTGTGACAGCGAAAATTACTAACGAATAGGCCTAATCCGGTTACGGCTCGGCCGCCCCTTAAGACGTAAAAAATTGTCGTCGGTTTCTCTTCATGAGGCCACGGCGTTGCTCAAAACATTTCAGTCTGGCTGGTTCAGTCTGGTTTCGAAATAAATAGCTAAATGGACCCGGACACACAGGGCGGGTTTACCCGCACGGGTGGTTAGTTCAATGTAATTTAATTGGGAAGGACACAATTTGTTTCATTTTGGAACAGACGTCGTGCAACACTAATCCTCCGTCAGTCCGGTCTAGATTTTTTCTGTGATACTATACATAGTTATCCTACGGGAACGTAGTTCATAAAAATGAATTACTATAATGAAAAGAGTAACACGAAGTCATGCCGAAAAAGCTGGTTATTGGTTAATAAAGAACATAGCGATTTGCGAGGGACATGAATTTGAAATTGGCGGCAGTACGGAAAACTGGCGAAACATGAGCGCTCGCCTTCTACATGATCTGTCTGTAGACGCTAGTTCACCAGTATAACCTAACTTAGTGACACCATAGTTGGCATAAAACCCCGGTGTAATAACAGCCTTCGATTGACGTTTTCATTTTTCGAAAAAGTGGAGAGGGAAGGTTAGTCATGGTGGGAGGTAGAAGTTCCGAATTCCTTGTTAGCACAACTTCCGCAAAAATGATGCTAGCGGATGGAAACTTGGCACAAAAATGGATCATACAGAGCCCTAGCCTACAAGTCTACACAAAGCTGTACAAGTAAACAAAACTCGTGGCAATTATTGCGAAAAACAACGCTAATTCGAGTTTAAACTGGACCAAAATGGCAAATTCACAACTTGTTGAAAATCAAAACAGTCAAAAATGAACGATTCAGATCTCCGTTTATTAAAAAAGAAATCACGCTACTTAATCAACAGCAAGACAGTTACTAAAAAAAAAAAAAAACCAAACACACAAAAACCAAAACCCCAAGGGTTCAGAACCTCCCTATTTAACCTCGTCAGGCTCTCGCGCTTGATTACGATTCGCAACATTCTCCCACCTAAGTTAAAGGAATCAAACAAAACTTTAACTTAAACATCTTATAGCGTAAAAAATTAAAAACAAAAGGTATAAAAATCTTATTCAAGTTAGAGATCCAGCTTCTGGGGTGGTATTACGGGGCGTCCACGCCTCGTTCGTAAAGGTGAAGTGGTGTGATCATCTTCCATTGCCTCCTCGATGTCGTTACCAGAGTTGGAACTGTTTTTATGACGGGTCGCCAATGCCGATGGTATCGAGCTCCCACAAGGACGCTATCAAGTCACCCTTATTCAGCAGATTGAGGGTTAGCATGACAGACGTACCTTTGATAGCGTCAGTTGACACTTTGCCCATCAGGGTCCATCCCAGCGACGTGTGAAGAGCTATGAGACCATTGCTGAGTTCTTTCTGTTTCCCTGTGAGTATTTTCCCATAGATGTCTGCCCCGATTAAAATATCTATGGGCCCAGAAGACGTGTCAAGGACGACTATATCATTGTCATAAAGTTCGCGTCGAAAAACGTCGACCAGAACGGGAGAAACGTCGTGACAAATTGTGTCTTGGCTGAGAGCCTCAAAATTACAGAAAAAAGTTTCGTTTAAATCGGAAACATGGAGCCTGAACACTTTACGGTTTTGAGTCGTCGTTTCGAGGCCCCCAAACAACGCATGGGCCAGCTGTTCGCGACGTAGAACTTCAAGACCCAGTTCATCTTCGAGATCTTTTCTCACATAGGTTCGTTGGGACCCGGAGTCAAAGAGAGCTCTCACCTTTTTCGATCCTTTGCTGCCGTTGACCACTAGTACCAGGGTTTGCATACAAACGCTGGTGCTGCAAAATGCTGAAAGCGATTTCTCGACACGCTTTTCGGGTGGCCCGTCGATCTCTCTGGCTGATGATTCTTTGACCACGCCAGGGCACATCCCTTTTCTTGCAAACCGAGCAGGTTATTCTCGCTTTACACCGTGGCCGAAGGTGCCCTTCCCTCAAACAATTCAAGCACAACCCCCTCTCAAAAGCAATTTTTCTTCTTTCTTCGAGCGACAAGGCCAACGCTTTAGGGCATTGGTTCGGCGAGTGGCACTCCGAGCAGAAAACACACTTCATTTCTTTGGTCTCAGTGTACAGTCCTGCCGCTGTGGGAACCTCTTTTCTCCCTGACCTCTCAGTTTTCTGAGCTCCCTCCGTCTTTTCTCAAGATCCAAAACCCGTCATAGCCAAGGTTATTCTCTCTTCGTTCTCTACTTCACGCATTAGAAAATTCATAAGACGGAGTAAACGGTCACGAGACTCGGACGTCTTTGACTCAGCATCTGACTCACCCAATCTCCGTAGGCTGGTTTCATCCTCGCTTGCACTCAGTTCGGGTTGGCTTCTTTGCCATGCTCTCAGGATGTCTTCGGGGAGGCACGACTCGACGAGTGATAGAGCATGGCCGCGCACGTCTCAGATGGAACGTTGAGAGTCTCGAGAGACCGTAACTGAGCGATAATTTTGTCGTACGGATTGGAGAGTGGCACCTTTTTTCCTGGGTGGCTATTATTTATGACTAAATTGAGTAGCTCACGTACATACACTTCGATAAGTATGCTGTCTCGTCCAAATCTCACTTTCAGAGCTTTGATGGCTCCCTCATAATTAGCTGCGGTAGGAGGGTAACTAGCGACTAAATCTCGCGCCCGTGATCCTTCAACTGTGGCTTGCAGAAGGTATTGAAACTTTTCCGCTTCATCGAGGGTCTGGTCGCTATCAATTTTCGAGAACTGGGCCCAGAAAGGGATCCACTCTTTGACGTCGCCGGAAAACTTCTTTAGCTCCAGTTTGGGGAGGTTCAAATTTCGTTTCGACGATAAACTGCTGCTCGAGTTGGACTGAACGTCGTCCTGACAACTCTTTTTCGCGAGAACTTCCGCGCCGATATTTGCAGCAGCTTGAAACGACTCACTACTTCTTCTTTCTCGGCGATTTCATTCGATAACTCGTCGTCCTCCAACTCTTCTTGATTCAAAAGCAGATCAAGTATTTCACTGTCAAGCCGCCTCAACTCTTCATAACTTTCGGTAGCGTGATCCAATCCAGCTTCCACGGCCGAACAGTCCGAATCGCCTTGTATTAGTTTCGCGGTCAACTCATTACACAACTTGTTAAAGTTTCGACGGCGTATTGAACGTACCTTTTTTAGTTTTTCCATTTTAAGAAGCCGCGATTACTAACACACAAAACAAAGTCCAGTTACGGTCGCCAAATGTTGAAAATCAAAACAGTCAAAAATGAATGATTCAGATCTTCGTTTATTAAAAAAGAAATCACGCTACTTAATCAACAGCAAGACAGTTACAAAAAAAAAAACCAAACACACAGAAACCAAAACCCCAAGGGTTCAGAACCTCCCTTTTTAACCTTGTCCGGCTCTCGCGCTTGATTACGATTCGCAACACAACTCAAATGGCGAAAAATCGCCTATTAATTAAAAAAAAAGAGAATGGATAATGTGCTAATTCGCTGCAAAATTATCAGAAAACACTATTTCACGCAGCTGAAATGAAGAAAAATCAATAATGCGCGGCTGAAATTGAGAAAACGATAATCTGTATAGCTTCTGAAAGAATCGAGGCTCAAACTGAGAAACAACGCTAATCCGTAGAAAAAAATTGCTCACGCGGGCTAAAACCTAAAAAAACTACGCGGCTAGAATTGACACAAATATTAAGTAGCGGGGCCAACTTTAAGAAAAACACTAATTTTCAACTCAAACTGAGAAAAAAGTGCTAATTGGCTGCTAAAAAATCGCTAAACTGCAGCTGAAAATGAGGAAAACGCCAAATCGTGGCTAAAATGGAGGAAAATCGCCAATACAAACGAAAGTACTGCACTGCTAAAATTGATTAAAAGCGCTAACCCTTGGCCAAAATTGGTTAAAGTTGTAGCGTGCCAACAGCTAACAAAGCCTCAATTTTTATTTTAAAAAAATAACAAATATTATGTTTAAAAAACCACATGTCAGTTTGATCGCGAGTTCGTAATTTCCCATTTTTCATTGTCGTTATAAAAAAGAATTCTAAATTTTTCGTTGGCCGTTATTTTGTATACTGAAGAGAGCGCGACCCACAAAGTCATTAAACCTTGAAAAATTGACAAAACACAAATGCATAGCTTCTGTTCGAGGCTAAAACTAAACAATAAACGCTAATCCATAGCAAAACATTGAAGGAAAAATGCCAGCGTGGGACTGAAGTGTAAAAAAAACAGCCAATATTGAAAAATTCACTATAATTAGCCTGTCGTAAATAAATAAAAACTCTCGTTTTCAGCTCAAATTGGGAAAAAGTGTTATTCCCGGCTTAAATTTGTGGAAATCACGAATTCGCGGCTGAAAAATTAAGGTAATTCGCGAATTCACAGATTAGAAACGCTTCAAAGCAGCTAAAATTTAAAAAAACGCGTATTCGCGGCTAATATTGAGGAAAATAATCGCGGATAAAGTGTGTTGGAATTTTTAATTCCGCCTTTCTGACGACAACTTTGTGGCTAAAATAAAGGAAAACGGCAAATTCATGGTTATAAGTAAAAGAAAAAACACTGATTCACGGCTAGAACTGATATGAAGCCCTATTCTACATTATAATTAAAATTGAAAAAAATCAGTAATTATTCTGGCTAGAATAAAGAGAAAAGTTAATTTTCTGCCTAAATTGAAACAAAAAGTGCTAATTCACTGTCAAAAATGGAAGAATTGCCGATTTGCAGTAAAAATATCGGAAAACGCCAATTTGTGGCTAAAATGAACAAAATTCGCTAACACACGGGCTAGGAATGGCTACTGCACTGCTAAAATTACGAAAAAGCGCTAATTTACGGATAAAATTGAGACCAATTTAACTTTGCGTCAAAATTGGAAATACGTTAATTCGCGCCTTCCTCGCGCCTCCTTTAGCCTTTGAGGCTAAAATTGAGAAAAAGCGCTAATTTATGGCTATGAGTGAAACTGTGGCTAAAACTGAGACGAAATCGCTATTCCGCAGTGTATGGTTACGGTGAACAAAAAATGCTAATTTGTGGTAAACATTTCGAGAATTTTACGGCTAATATTGAGTAATTTTCAGCTCTTACTGAGTAAACTGCTAGAAATAATCGCTAATTTGCAGCTAAAATTGTGGAAAACGCCAACTCGAGGAAAGTTAAAGAAACATAGCTGATTCACAGGATACCAATTCTACTTTGCTGCTCAAGTTGGGGAAAAGCGCATATTTATGTCTTTATGGTGGGGGGGGGGATTACCGCGCTAATCAGTTGCTAATTTGCGGCGAAAAGCGCTAACTTGCTGTTAAAGTTGACAAAAAGCACTCATTCGCGGCTAAAATGGAGAAATTCGCAGTTTAAACTTGGCATAAGCGCTGTTTAGCGGATAGACTGTGGAAATAGCGGTAATTTACCTACAATATATGGAAAAGGCCATGGCTAAAATTAGGAAAAGACCTTAGAGGTTACCAATTGAGGTTTTATGTATAAGTATATAGTTAGAGACTTTTAGAGGCCTCTTGAAGATTTCCGCCCCGGGCCCCGATATAAATCCACCAGTGACCTCACCTCCTTTTCAGCTCACGATCCACCAGTGCTTGCCGGTTCGGTACTAAATACTTGGTGACAACTTGCCTACTTTTTTTTGCGCATCGCGGCGCAGCGCCATTTCTCCCTGCTACATTTTGTGAACTTGTCTACTGAAGGATCTGATATTTTTGAATTATTTATTTTTCGTGTTTTTCGCCGTCGAAATCGAATTTTTGAAAAGTATTTTAAATTGTATTTGTATTTTATTCAAAATACAATTAAAAAAGTATTTGTATTTCAGTATTTAAAATACATTTTTGAAAGTATTTTGGGCTTTGTATTTAAAATACATTTTCGAAGTATTTTGCCCGCCCCTGCCTCTATGCCTTTAAGGATTTCTCGTACAATTTCCATGCGAATTGACTACAACGTTGCCGAAAACAAACCCCTTTCACTTCCATGTTCCCTACGGACATTTTTTTGCCATCTTGTATGTGTAAGTTGTTCGAGAAAAAAAATACTAACTCTGAAAAGCTCGTACAATTTTTTGCCTGCCCAAAAACCGAATTTTTTTATCACTTCTTTTAGTTTCTTCTAAATATCTCGAAAATGGGTTACTTTTGAGGAAAATCTTCACTCACAAAACTTGTTGAGCGATAAATTTCCAACAAATTCTGTATGTAAAGTAGTTTTCCATGATGAATATGGAACGGGCTACAGCCTTTTGAAATTATTGTTCCAAAATGGTCAAAGGTCCTAAAATTGCCTGTTTTCGACTAAGTATTTCATTTTGGACTGTTTTCTATTTTTTTTATTTTTTGGTATGAAAGAACGAATGACCCTGTGGGTTGGGGTGGAGGAGATAGAATACATCCACCGTATCCTCTGCGTGTCGTAAAAGGCGACTAAAAGAGGCGGGTAGGTGGTCCGTTAGCCAGGAAAGGTAACCACCTAAGGGAGCATACCCTAACAGAAAAGTCGGGGGTCGGGCCTCGACAGCTACAGGCACCCCGAACCTCGCAGGTTGGCACCTTGGTGTCAATACGGGCCTGGCAAACCCGGGGATCCTGTAGCCTGGGTGCAGGATCTCTCCAAACCCTGCGCTCATCCCCAAGGCCTTATTTGGCCTCCCCTCCCATCACCTCAATCCTCTTCCTCCCTTCTTATGTTCACGTTCCCAACATCCCCTCCCCCGACACACACTTGGACACGGTACTTGGACTCAGGGTTAGAGAAGTCTCGCCCGCCCTGGCAGTAGGGTTAAAATGCACACTTTTTTCTACAAATGGAGCAAACGAAGGAAAAAGATGGACTGATTTATGGCAACCCAGTGGGAGGTCAGGACCCACTGGGCGACTCTGGCGCGTTTACCGGAACCAATCCTGAACAATATTTTGGCAATGACGGGTGTGCTGGTGAGACGGTCACTAACACTACCCCGAGCACCCTTTAGTGGTTACACTGGGTGGCGAAGAGGAAGAATTACTGGCAATAAAAAGAGATAATCTCGTTTAAGTTCACAGTCGATAATAACTGAGGTGGAGATTAGAATAATTACAATCTTTTTCGACCATTCAGTCAGTCTGCGCTACCAGTGACGGGAACCATTTGGAGGTTGCACCCAGAGGCGAACGGTGAAGAGGCAGCATTACTGGCAATATAAAAAGGCCAATCTCATTAAAGTTCCCAGTCAATAATTGATTGTTGGTAGTAACTGGAATAATTACCATTTTGTTTTTCTAATTCGCGTGCATCTATTGAATTCATCAGTACTTCAGGAAACGAGTGAGAAATAGTATTTCCTACCGTAGTAGTTGTTTTGGTGCGTAACCCATTATGCGTGCTTTTGTCGCATCCTCGTAATCGTTAATCGTGAAATGAGCACTGCAAACTCGTTGAGATCCTAAATTGAAGACTTCAGCCTTTTTGCATTTTCTCAACCACTGGAGAAGGGTTTCTTCCCTCTTCAGGGAACGAAAGAACCTCAATTCCTCTCCATTTTGTTTTGTTTTTCTATAATTATTAGTGCATGTAGGAACGCTGCAACAGCTTCCTCCATCAGGCGCGGATCCAGGGTCGGCTTAAGGAGGGGGCCATGGCTCCAATCGGCCCCAAAATGATGAAAAATTTAAAAATGGACAGAACTGCGTGTTCTGAGGTTTAACGACACAGGGAATTAAAAATGTCCCACTCAAAAATGGCATTTTCCTAATAAAATTGACTATTCCCTTATGAAATTGACGATTTACTCATTAAATTGACACCTTTAAAACTGAAAATTTGCTCATAAAATCAACCATTATTTGTTCATAAGCTTAAGAATTCCCGTAAAATCGCAAGTTTTCTTATAAAACGGGCAATTCCTTTCTGAAATTGACAATTTCTTCGTGAAACTGACAAGTTTTTTCATGAAATGGACAATTTCACTACTCATAAAATTTCCCTTGGTGAGGCGTTTTGTACATTACCCCATTGACGTGGCCTTAAAATTGGCGGCTCGCGGAAGTGTTTCCCCGAATGTTGCGTTTTGCCCACAGTGGGGCATTCTGTGTAAAGTCCTCTGTGAATGCGACAATTCGCGTAAATACTGCCTATAGAATGTGCAGTTTTGCTTGGATTTTGACCTTAATGATCGTCCGAATGAGGCCTTACGCTTAAATATTGGCCTAGATGTGACGTTTCGGTCTGAAATGGGGAATTTTTCATATTCATGACGCCTTCGTTGTTCCGTTTTACGTGAATTATTTCCCATTTTCGGCTCCAAGTAAATAATTTCCTCGTGATAGCAACACAATTTTCTACGACAATTTTTGCGAGTTGCGCGTAAGTGTTTCTTCCAATCAAGGGCGGATCTTGGACCTCTCTCAGGGGGGGGTAATCGAAACCCCTCCCCTCCGCCAGTACACCCCCACCACCTGCCCACCACACCCCCTCCCCCATGTTTGAGAGATTTTCCAAGCTCCAGGGGGGGGGTAATTCTGCTGTTACCCCCCCCCCCTTAGATCCGCCTATGCTTCCAATGTTCTTGCGTTTTGTCCACAAAATGGGGCATTTCGCGTGAATTTTTCCCTTGGGTGTGCCGCGGCCGTTTCAAAACAGTTTTACTCTCACCGATGTGACGTTTCGCGTAAATTTTGACCTTGGCTTGGCATTTCACACGTCAATTTCTCGGAATTCGCTCACTAAAAAAGCAATTCGGGGACTTTCATTGTCGGATAACCGCTTATTTCGCTGGGGTGGCCCAATTCAGAGACCTGCTGCGGATCTTCTTAAGATGTACCTATAGGCCGTGGCAGGCCCTTACCTGGCCTGTAGCCCATCTTTCGGCCCGGACTCCCGAGCAGAGTCGGTCCCATCACTCAGCTCGACCCGTTAGCCATGACCGGTGGCCAGCCAGTCACGCCCGAGAGGCACCACGTGGAGGTGGGTCTTTCTGAGCTGAGGATGCTGGCGCAGGGAAGTTACCGGAATTCAGAGACCAATCTGCAATGGGCCACCCGGTGAAATTGGTTTTCGCCGGGTGTATGAGGTTTGAGGTTACAGGGAGGGAAATGCCACTTTTTTTTACTGGTAACGCGAAATAGTAAGTTTCATAACGAGAGAGGAAAGTTGAACTTCACCCGACTCGTTAACGTACGTTTACAACTCGTCGGAAAATTTCCACTTTCCTCTCTTGTTATGAAACGTACAATATTACTGGCCACAAAATCCCCGAAATTGGTTGTTCAATGAGCTAAATCCGAGCAATTTATTTTACAGTGAGCCAGATTCGGGGAAATGTTTTTCTTCTGCGAGAAAAATCAGCGAAATTTGGTTTCTTAGACAGAGAAATTCGATAAATTGTTTTTTTGGTGAGTCAAAACTGCGAAAATGGTTTTACAGCGCAGAAAAATCAGCAAATGCGGTCACTGAATTGAAGCTGCGCTCCGAAATTTGTCTGTCGGCGGCAACTAAATAAGTAATATTAATTTTTTAGTGAACTCAACAAGCAAAAAATATCAACAAAATCGATATTTAGAGAACGAAATCTGAGGAATTTGTTTTTTAGAAAGCCAGATCCGGGAAAATGTGTGTGTGTGTGTTTTTTTTTTTTTTTTTATTTGAGAAAAATCCGGAAAATTAATGATTTAGGGAGTGAACACCGAAGAAGTGGTCTTAATGTACCAACCTAGTTAATATGAAATTGTAGTGCGTAAAATCTTCGAAAACGGTCCCTGAATTTGGGCACTTGGGCACACTGTTAAATTTGTTTGATAGCATCAAAAATCCGTAAACTGATTGTTTTTAGTGAGTTCGTTACGTAAACATTTCTTTGTTGGTGAGAAAAATCCGCAAAATTGGTTTTTAGAGAGTGAAAACCGAGAAATTCGTTTTTGAGTGAGCCAGACCAAGGAAAATGGCTATTTTTCGACAAGAATAATCAGGAAAATTGGTATCTTAGTGATCAAAATGTGAGGGAATGATTTTTTAGTGACGCAGAGCCGCGGTAACGGTTTTTTAGAGTACGAAAACCACGAAAGTGGCTTTTGAATTAAGCCACTCCGCGTTTGGTTTTCACCGCAAAAGAAACTCGAAATTGATATTTTATTGGACGAATAATCCGAAAAGGTGAAAATTTGTGCATTGCTGGAGCAGACCTGCGAACATTTTCGCTATACAAAATGTGGCGATCCTGATGGATTTTAACTTTATTGGTGGTATCTGGGAGTTGGTAGCTGCCCCACTAAGTCTGCGCTTTAAAGTCTAGGTGAGGGCAACTGACCATGGGCGTTCGCAGCATTTCCATTAAGGAGAGGGGGGGGGAGGCAAAAATATTCGCGAATTGATTGATAGTTAGATACGCATACGTTCTCGTAGCAAATGTGATCTCCAGGGCATTCCAAATTTGAGGTAGTATCATTTTTTCAAATGACCTCGACTCCAAGGGAGGGGCCATAGCCCCTGTGTCCCCTCCCTTGGATCCACCACTGTCCTCCATGCTGTCGAACTCTTGTCGGAGCCATCCCTGAGAATGAAAAAATATTGAAAGGAACAGGAAATCCTGCATCAGTAAGTTCATATCGGTGGAAGAGAAGAATTATCATACAAAATTGCAGTGACCCTCTGACGGTTGTTTTGTATGTTGCCTCTTTTACAATTTTTTCCAGACGTAATATTTTGTTTTTTGTTTTTTTCATTCGTTGCCTGGACTACGAACAAAATCCAAGGGGGGAAAAACAGAAAAAAAAAAATACAACCACCCACAAAAATTGCTTCAGATCCAGGTCCCGGATTGCTTTCAGATGTTCGGTCCCTCATTTAATTTTTTACTCCCGTGACGTCAAAATTTACCAAAAATTCCCTAGTTACGAGCATTCCTCTTTAGTCTATTTACCTTGGTTAAAGTCCGTATAATAACAATAAAAAACCTGAGGGACGTTGAAATTCCATCATTTTTTGAAAAATAGCTCAGGTTTGTTTATATGTCCTTTGTACCCCCTGAATTGATGATTTTTCCCCCTAAAATTTGTGAAACGTTGTCTGGGCCTAAACTAAATTAGTCTCGAAATTGGCCAACTAATTTAAAAAATTAGCGTGACACAAATTTAGGGGGACTACGACGTTAATTTATCAAAATTCGTATTTTGGTCAATTTTTCGCAGCGTGAAATTGACAGAGGGTGGAAATACAAGGGTCGAGTTTAAAACATGGCTGAAGCTGGCTTTGATACCGATTCTAGAAATACGACAATCGTATTTATGAGTGTGACTGGGAGACTTTTTCTTGTTCTTCTTTTATGAAAAACATGGATAATTCTATCCAACATACATTGTGAGCCCCGAGGGGGGACATACATTTTCTGAAAGCTTGGCAAGCAGTGGTTTGTGTTTTATGAAGGCCATCAACATCGAGTCGACTAAAATTCTGGCCGAGATTAACTTTCACCTGTCTAGAAATTAAAGTTTCACGATGATTTGTCGGAGGGTGGAAAACCCCGTATTCAGACAAGAGCGTGGACTGTGATGAGAAAGCAGTTCGTAATTTGGCGTCATAAACCCAGCCCCGCCCATAAGCAGTGACGCATGCGTGCCATTTAGATACATTCGCTCTCTAGAAGGTCTCGTATTAAAGTTCTATGTGTTTTTATTGCAGGAGTCGGACGCTGACGCGCGCGTCGGCGTCTTTTTTCTCCTAGTGTGCGCGGGGCCTAAGACATAATGTTTCCCCTCCCCCCCAACTACCCTCAATTTGCGCCCCTGGGAACGTCACTAGTGGCATGGGTGGGTCGTTTTTCCAGAGTTCGGCTACATCTCGTTGAAATCATTTTGGTGCCACTGACCAAGCTTGTAAAATTTGCAATCACTGGAAATATTCTTAAATTAAAGTTAAGAATATAACAATACAGAGTCACAGTTTCTTCTTTTGATTCATCCAATCTGTGGATTAATACAGGACACTCACAACTCCTCTCTTTCTTACTTCGTTCAAAAAACGTATTCCCATCATCCCAAGATCTAACCACCCGCCTACAATAAACATTCCCCGGCGTTCCGCACCGAGATCCGAGAAGACCCCCATTGGAAATACCAGGGCGGATATACGTGATCTCGGTGGGAAAAAGCCTTCCCTTCTAGTAACGGAACAAAAGTGTTTTGGTTCACTGACGACTTCGCCGCTTCCACGTAGAAAAAAAGGCAAAGAACAATAATTTTCGTTGTCGTTATTCTTTAATCTTGGAGCGCGAGCGGTCCTTTACTCCGGTTGCCCCTTCAACAAAATTATGAACTCTTCTACCATTTTCGCTTGTATATTATAATATGTTACTTCAAAGTCTACTGCTTTTCCGCACATGTATTGACACGTTTTCGTTCATATTGGGTAAAAAAAAAAAAAAGAACTTCCTGGGCATCGTGCCCAGCCATAATACTAACTAATAATAAATGTCACGCGAAAACAGAGAAAAAAAATTAGTATGCTTTCATTCGCCCTTGGTTGACTAATGGAATGGAAAACTGTGGAAGAAAAGAAAAAGAGGCGGTCTGACTGAAAGCGTTTCGAAATGTTTTGGTATTCAACTATGGAAAGCTCCTTGGCCCGGTAATACTTATTAACATCACACAGAGATTAAACGGGACTGGGATATCAGAGAAATCAAGGAATTCGCAAAAGCGGATTAATCGAAATAGTCCTTGATTTTCCCGGCCTGATAAAGCCGATGTGATTTTATTTTCAATCGTAAAATTAGTTGAAATAATGTCTCCTTTGCACGGCTGATCTAAAACTTCTTCGGGTATTGGCTAGTCATAAGTGGGGAGCTTCTACAAAGATGCTACTTTCCCTTTTACAAAGTCTCATAAGACCAAAACTTGATTTTGCGAGTATTATTTATGGCTCTGCACGACGTTCCTGGCTGCGCCCATTGAATTGTATCTACCAAACGGGTCTTCGAATAGCCCTTGGAGCTTTTCGCACGAGTCCGGTCGACTGTTTGTATGCGCTTGCACATACCTCAAATCTAGAATTACGCCGCGATCACCTGCTACTGAATTATATGTGCAGCATAAAAATCAAACCAAGGCACTTTATGTATGATGTGATTATGAAGGAAGATCTGTGCAACGAATATCGTAATCTGCCTACAAGAACGCGGCCACTACCGATACGATACCGTGAGCTCATGGGACGGATAAATTGTATGGAGCAAGGAGGGAGAGCCGAAACGCGTAAAATTCCTCGTTAGCGTGGAAATTATTGGGAAAATATGGGTTATTCAGCTGTAATGTAATTCAGCTAACTGGCCCAGAGCTATCCCTCCCCCCGACATACCTTTTACAGTCGGCCTCACCTCCTTTTCAGCTCACGAGCCACCAGAGCTCGCCGGTTCGGTACTAAATACTTGATGATAACTGGTCTACTTTTTTTTTGCTCATCGGCAGCAGGGCCAATTCGCGCAGCTACAATTTGTCAACTTGTCTATTGAAGGTCCTAATATTTTTGAATTATTTATTTTTCGTGTTTTTCGCACTATTTGCCATCGAAATCGAATTTTTTAAAAGTATTTTAAATTGTATTTGTATTTTGTTCAAAATACAATTCAAAAAGTATTTAAGTATATCAGTATTTAAAATACATTTTTGAAAGTATTTTGGGCTTTGTATTTAAAATACATTTTCAAAGTATTTTTCCCACCCCTGCCCTCAACCCCCCTCAATTTGCGCCCCTGGGAACGTCACTAGTGGTATGGGTGGGTCCTTTTTCCAGAGTTCGGCTTCATCTCATTGAAATCATTTTGGTGCCACTGACCAAGCTTGTAAAATTTGCAATCACTGGAAATATTCTTAAATTAAAGTTAAGAATATAACAATAAGGAGTCACAGTTTCTTCTTTTGATTCATCCAATCTGTGGATTAATACAGGACACTCACAACTCTTCTCTTTCTTACTTCGTTCAAAAAACGTATTCCCATCATCCCAAGATCTAACCACCCGCCTACAATAAACATTCCCCGGCGTTCCGCACCGAGATCCGAGAAGACCCCCATTGGAAATACCAGGGCGGATATACGTGATCTCGGTGGGAAAAAGCCTTCCCTTCTAGTAACGGAACAAAAGTGTTTTGGTTCACTGACGACTTCGCCGCTTCCACGTAGAAAAAAAGGCAAAGAACAATAATTTTCGTTGTCGTTATTCTTTAATCTTGGAGCGCGAGCGGTCCTTTACTCCGGTTGCCCCTTCAATAAAATTATGAACTCTTCTACCATTTTCGCTTGTATATTATAGAGTGTTACTTCAAACTCTACTGCTTTTCCGCACATGAATTGACACGTTTTCGTTCATATTGGGTAAAAAAAAAAAAAAAGAACTTCCTGGGCATCGTGCCCAGCCATAATACTAACTAATAATAAATGTCACGCGAAAACAGAGAAAAAAAATTAGTATGCTTTCATTCGCCCTTGGTTGACTAATGGAATGGAAAACTGTGGAAGAAAAGAAAAAGAGGCGGTCTGACTGAAAGCGTTTCGAAATGTTTTGGTATTCAACTATGGAAAGCTCCTTGGCCCGGTAATACTTATTAACATCACACAGAGATTAAACGGGACTGGGATATCAGAGAAATCAAGGAATTCGCAAAAGCGGATTAATCGAAATAGTCCTTGATTTTCCCGGCCTGATAAAGCCGATGTGATTTTATTTTCCATCGTAAAATTAGTTGAAATAATGTCTCCTTTGTAGTAATCTACATTTTCTTTCTCCTTTTTGTTCTTTTATAGACAAAGGTGTTGGTCCCGTGAGAAGCTATGAATATAATTACCACGACAATGGACGCTCGAAAAGACCACCCTCAACTTCATAACAATAAAATTGTTCTATTTGACTGATTAAGATCATTCTAGGCCTGTTGTCAATTTAATCTCTCACTGATGGGAACATTGAAAGTAAATTATTATACCTACGACCAACTTTCGTCTCGCACCTGTAATGTGGCAACGCGTATACACTGAAAGAAATTTCGTTAACCATACGATGGTTGAAAGTTATTTAGTTTCTACAACCTAATTATCATTATAAATGCCAAAAAATGTGTTCCTTCAAAATTATAGTAGAAACCACGCCAGTGAGTTCAGTCAGATTATCGTTAGGTTCAGTATTTAGAGATGGTAAGTTAGCTGTAAAAATGAACTGGCTTTGAGAACTAAACAGTTCTGGTTCTTTAGCTGAAAGTATTTTACCTTTAACTTTACAGATAGGTGTTCGTTAATATAAAAACAGTTAACGTTTACTAAAAAAATAACCTCAACGATACAGATGGTAAAAGTAACTCAAGTTAGTTGTGTGAACTACGCTTGGTTGGCGAAGCCATTACAGAATTGTTGAATTCTGCTGAACTTGTAGTTTTTAACTAAACGAGATGGTAGATTCATCTAGAACCTAGCTAAGGGCAGTTCATGTGGAGGGGAGGTCTAGGAATTTGATACTGCGACTAAATTACCGCCAATTCGTAGCTAGAAATGAGAAAATTCGCGAGTTCACGGGCTAGAAAGCGCTAATGCGCTGCTAAAATTGAGAAAAAAGTGCCAGTTCACGGTTAAACTCGAGGAAAGTCACCAATTCGCGGACAATATTGTGGAAACATTTCCAACTTGAATACTCGCCTTCGTGCCTTCTAAAGGCAACTGGTGTGGCTAAAATTGAGAAAAACGGCAAATTCATGGGGCTATAAAGTTGAAAAAAACACCGCTGATGCTCGAATTGAGAAGAAACGCTGATCTACAGCTAAAAGTAACAAAAAATTGCTAACGCCGTGCTAAAATGTGAAAAAAAATGCTAATTTGCGGTTAAAAATGGGAAAAATAGCCAATTTACAGCTAAAAATGCGAAAAACGCCAATTCGTGGCAAAAATTGTGAAAAATTTCAATTTGCATCAAAAATTGAAAATAAGCCAACTCGCGGCATCTGAAGGCAACTTTGAGGCTGAAATTGAGAAAAAGCGCTAATTTTAGGCTTTATAAGCAAAATAATGCTGATTTGTAATTTTTGCAGCTAATTGCTTACTGACCACAAATTAGCATTGCTCTTTATTTACATTTTAGCATCGCATTGGCAATTTTGCTTTGCTTTTGACTATAATTTAGCCGTTTTTCTCAATTTTAGCCACAAAGGAGCTTTAAGAAGGCGCCAAGACGTGTATTTAAATTAGAAATTTTAACACTTTTCCGCGAATTAGTGATTTTTTTTTTAATTTTAGCCCCGAATTAGCGCTTATTCTCAATTTTAGCTGCAAAATATCCATTTTGTTTACATTTTCAGCAATTAATTAGCAGTTTTCCGTTTTTTATTATGCCGCGCTAATTAGTGATTTTTTCAATATTAGCTGCTTTTTTTACAATTAGCGAATTAGCACTGAGCCTAAAATGAGCGTTTTTCTTAATTTTAGGCGCGCTAATTATTATGTATTGTTGTTGTTTTTTTAATTAATTTTTTTTGTTTTCAATTTTTGTTGCATTGTTGTCTAGCATTTAGCCCTGCATGGGAATTTTTTTCTCTTATTTCTGCTATGGATTAGCGATGTTTTTCAGTTTCAGCCTCGAAGCTTTCAGAAGCTAGGGATTTGCGTTTTCACAATTTTAGCTGCGAATTAGTGATTATCTTTGTATATCCGCGAATTGATGTGTTACCTCAACTTTATCCGCGATTGTTCGCAATTTCTGTTGTGAATTTGCCACTTTTGCCCAATTTTATTCTGAAATTGAGTTGTTTTTCTCAATATTACCGCTTGCGACTTGTACTGCATTGAATTAGTAGCGTGTTTTCTCAATCTTAGCTGTGGCCTTGGCCCAAAAACGACATTTTTTCGTCGATTTCTACATTTTAGCTGAAGAATGGCCTCTATCACACTGCGAATCAGATATTATTTCTTAATTTTGGTCTGGAAACTGCATCGTAAGACCACGAATCAGCACTTTTTCGCAGTTATGACCACACATATTTGCGCTTTTTCCAAAAGTTTTTGCCACGTCACGTCAGCAGTGGGAAATTTGCTATTTTTCTCAATTTTATCCCCAAATTATGTTTTTTTTTTCCTCAAGCTTGAGAGTTTTTTTCACCAGTTTGGTATCCTTGAATTGGCGTTTTTTCTCAATTTTAGCCGCGGGCTTGGCCCAAGAACAGCACATTAGCGTTTTTTCTACATTTTACCCAGAAAATGGCCCCTATACACCGTGAGCCAGCGTGTTTTCTCAATTTTAGCTGCAAAGTTACCTCCAGATTCCAGAAGTCGCACATTTTTTCAATCAAGCCTTCAGAATATCGCTTTTCGTGGGCTGAATCGAATATTCGCATTGCACGTTTTATTCTCCAGATCAGATGGACAGAAAATCGCACTACCAGGGGCAAGCTTCAACATTGAGGTCTCCTTAAAACGTGTCACAGCTGGTGGTACATTTCAACAGATCAACTGATTCAGAGTAGTACATAGCGTTATCTATTGGTATAAAATTCTGCAACGGGGTCGTTCATTCCAACTAGTCTTCTCCGTTAGCGTATTATTAAAGAGAGGATGGGTAGAGATTGCTCTGGGGCAGATGTTTGTGCAAATGGAAAACGCTATAGGGGGTGCATGGTCCAGTTTGGGTGGTACAAAACATTTTGGGAGAAAGTACACCAAAAATGAAGTAAAAAATTGTTTTTTTGCTAGTGACCTATAATGCTTTGCTTTCGAGTTGCGACTTTTTAAGAGCTTTTCTCCGAGAGAACAAAATTGTATCCAAAAACCGGCTGTTCCCCAGCTTGAAATGCACTTTCTTGAAAAAGTGATGGCAGTTTTGAAATCAACGAAAAGTGTTCCACAGGAAAAGGGCAATATCAATCTTCAAAGTTGTCGAAGACTCCTCGAAATTATCAATACTGAGTTTCCACAAACATCTCTGTGGATTGTCAAACGTCACAAAAACTTCTCCATTTTCTCAGCTTTCTAACAGTGTATAGCAATTTAAATTATCCTACTTCTTCCATGGGAAATGTTGAGACAAAACGAAAAAGATCATGGCACATATTGTTCATTTTTGAACAAAGTTTAGGAGGGGGAGGGGGCTAAAAAGTTGATCCTCATGAGTAATGAATTTTCTGAGGACGACAGACGGCTGTGTGAGTCAAGAAAATCTTTAGTAGACCAAATAATTCATGAATTCTGTGATTTTTAATGTGTACCCATCACTTACTCGTTTTAAGCCCAAAAATGAATCCTGGGCCATGATTTGTTTCGTGTCGTCTCAGCGTTCCCCATGGAAGGAGTAGGGTAATTCAAATCGTGTGTAAACCGTCAGGAAGCTGAGTAAATGGAGAAATTGGGGTCAAATGGGGTGGTTATGCGTTGACGCCGTGTATTTCATGGCGTCTTTTAAAAATACGGCACCTTGCATTTTGGTGCAGCTAGCCACTGACCACCCAACTCCGACCTCCAGCCTTCCCGGCGTCTTTGACGCGCCGTGCTGTGGCATCCGCGGCACGGTTGGCGGCCCTGTTACGGAGAATTCTCTTAACAAATGGAGGAGGGGTATGGGCCGTGTAGTGGCGAGGGCACGGTCTTAAAAGAACTCGCTACCAACCCAAGGCGTTATGCGATCCGTGCCGAAGGGTGCGTGACACAGGGTGAGCTGTGTATTTAACGGAGCCTCAGGGATACCAGGCGACCTCCCTGAGTATTAAGCCTTCCCACGTCATGCGGGGCTCTGCCGTGGGTGACTTTTATTTCCCTAGCTGCTCGTGGGACCGTTTATGGATCGCGATCGTTTTACTTTGACAAACCCAGGGTTCATAGCTCTGGAGCAGGTTGAGGACGAGCTTCTCAGTAGCCCTCAGCCTGCTCAGCCCGGCACCGCGGAGATGACGGGGGAGACCACCTCAATGGAGGTGGTTGAGCCCGGAACCTCCGGTGGTGTCGCTGAGGAAGTAGTCTCCCTCTCGGGTTCGCCGGTATCCGGCGTACCCGAATTACAAGCGGGTCAGGGAACGGTATCCGAACCCGTCGATCCCGCAACAGCGGCGCCTGGAGACCAGGAGATCGCTGATTTTGACAAATACGTCTCTGGCCTGAACAGGGATCAGAGGCGACGCTTTTTGTGGCTGGTTCGGAAGAAGGGGGAGGAACCGGAAGCCGCCAGGGCGAGTGCTCTGCAGATGGTTGAGAAGAGGAAGAAGGGGAGAGCCTCTGCAGAGACGACTCCGGAGGGAGCCGTGAAAAAGAAGCGAAGGACGACCGCACAGGGTCCTTCGTATACCGGAGCGCTCAAGGGAAGGAAGCTTGGTGTGGTTCATAGAGACTACCCAGCAGTCCTCCTCTTGGACGACCAGCTTGAGGCCCTGGAAAGGAGCATTGAAGCTGCTATTGTTGCGCTGGAACCTAAAGTTGGAGAGGTAGTGCCCCAGTTTGATGGTCTGGTGCGAAGGAGGGGATGGCTATCCATCACCTGCGAGGAAGACGGGACGGCTGTTTGGTTAAAGTCGCTCGTTGAAAGTATCGTACCCTGGGAGGGGGCAAGGTTGAAGGTGGTTGAGGGGAGTGACCTGCCCCAGCCCAGGGTGGCGGTTGCATTTCTCCCGAAGTGCGCGGATCTGGGGAATGAGCAAGTCCTTCAGTTCCTCGTGCGCCAAAATCGGGGGTTAAATGTGGGACAGTGGAAGGTACTGTCCAGGAGTGTGCCTCAGGACACGCCGGCTTTGACGATGACCCTGCTCATCGATGAAGAGTCGGCGAAGATCCTGGAAAGGAATAATGTAGTCCACATCAGGTTCGGCAAGGGGACCATCCGGCCTAAGGCTCGGAAGGGGGAAGGATCATCCTCCGGCCCCCGGCAGCAGCCGATGGAGGTGGATCAGGTAGCCGCTGCTGTGCGGGGTCCCACCCTCGCACCGCGGCAGGAAGAGCTATCTGTGGGAACAGCGGTTGGCGCCACGGCATCCGGGCAGTCAACGCAGGTAGCTCCCTCATATGCTAGGCCATCGACTAGCAAGGCGGGGGAGAGAGGTGATAGTGTCGGACCAGCGGGGGGTGAAAGAGTCCCGAAGGCGGCAGGTCGGGCACGGAAACCCCACCCTACTCCGAGTAAGGCGATGCTGAAGAAGCAATCGCGGAGTGGGGTACATAAGGGGAATAAGTGACCGCTACGGGGTTGCGCTTCCTCCAGGTGAATCTGCATCGTGCGGCAGCGGCGTCGGCCGTCTTGAGCAGGGTGTTCACTGGGGGAAGCTATGACGTCGCCATGGTTCAGGAGCCATGGGCATGGGAGAGGCAGGTCAAGGGCCTCTCTGCGACAGCAGGTAAGCTGGTTTACTGTAGGGATGAGGAGCGGCCACGAACTGCGCTGCTTCTAAGTCCCGCAGTGAAATTTTTAACTATGCCAGAATTTCTGTGCAGAGATTTGACAGCAGTCATCCTGGAAGCCAAGGACGAGGACCGGACCCGGAGGTGTGTGGTAGCTTCCGCGTACTTCCCGGGGGACGCTGAGGTGACGCCGCCGGAGGAGCTTCAGCGTTTGGTCCTGTACTGCAGCGCGAGGAACCTGCAGCTGATTGTGGGTTGTGATGCGAATGCTCACCATACCATCTGGGGAAGTACAGATGTCAACGCCAGGGGTGAGTCACTCTTTCAATTTTTGATGACGCATGACCTGGTGGTGGTAAATCAGGGCTCGATCCCTACTTTCGTGACAAGTGCGAGGAGTGAGGTCCTGGATGTTACTCTGGCTAGCCAGTTTTTGGCCAATAGTGTCAGAGATTGGAAAGTCATGTCAGAAACATCAATGTCTGACCATAGGCTGATTTCGTTTGAGGTCGAGTTTCCTAGGGTTAGAAGTACAGAGTATCGGAATCCCAAGAACGCGGATTGGGAGGTCTTTAAGGGGCATCTTGAACAGGAGTTGTCTGAGATGGATCTGGACATTCAGTGCCACGCCGATCTCGATAGGGCGGTGGAGGCGATAAATTCAGCGGTCCTCAGTGCGTATGAGGAAAGCTGTCCTGTTAAGGTGAAGAAGGGGAACAGGGAAGTCCCTTGGTGGAACAACGAGCTGGAGATGCTCAGAAGAGAAACGAGGAGGCTTTACAATAGGGCCAGATCACGTGGGGAGTGGGAGGCTTATAGGCACTCCCTCACGGAGTATAACAAGGCCCTTAGGAAAGCAAAGCGGGCCACGTGGAGGACCTTCTGTGAGGGGATGGAGAATGTGTCCGTTATGGGCAGACTACAGAGGGTCCTGTCCAAAGAGAGCCCGGGCCAAATTGGTCTAATAAAAAAGGCAGATGGGGCGTATACCGAGAGCGCTAAAGAGACCCTGGAGGTCCTCCTGCGAAGTCATTTTCCTGATTCCAGGGATGCAGGGGCCTCAGATGTTCAGGGCGAAGTGGTGGCTGACTGCCAGCCAGCAAATAATGCAATATGGAGCGCATCGGGGAAATTGTTTACGCCCGCGAAAATTAAATGGGCTATCGGCTCATTTAAGCCCTATAAATCCCCTGGGCCGGACGGGATATTCCCGGTCATGTTACAGCGTGGCCTGGAGGTCCTGGAGCCGCGTCTCAGAAGGATATTTAGGGCAAGTTATGCTTTATCGTATATACCGAAGGCATGGAGGGAGGTCAGGGTTGTGTTCATTCCTAAGTCGGGAGCAAACTCCTCGGCCCAGGCAAAGGCGTACCGACCCATAAGCCTCATGTCCTTCCTCCTTAAAACAATGGAAAAGGTAATTGGCCTGGATATCAAGGACGGTTGCCTTAAAATTAAACCAATCCAGAGGGGGCAGCATGCCTACCAGGCGGGAAAGTCTACTGAGACCGCCCTAAACGAACTGGTGGGTAAGGTTGAGAAATCTCTGGAGGCGAAAGAAACTGCGCTGGGCTGCTTCCTGGACATAGGTGGTGCTTTTGATATCACCACCTATGACTCTATGGAGGCTGCAGTAAGGAGCAGAGGTGTTAATCCATCTTCAGTGAAATGGAACAAGGAGATGCTGGAATACCGCGTCGTGACTTCGAAGCTGGGAGGGGAGACTGTCTCCGTGTTGCCCTCAAGGGGGTGTCCCCAGGGGGGTGTGCTTTCTCCTTTGCTCTGGTTGCTCGTGGTGGACGAGCTTCTCGCTATCCTAAAGGAGCAGGGTTATGAGGTAGTTGGTTACGCGGATGACCTTGTGATTCTAGCTAGGGGCAAATTTGATGATACCATTTTCAGTAGGATGCATGGTGCCCTTAACATAGTGCAGCGATGGTGCAGCAGGCATGGTCTCAGGGTTAACCCTGAGAAGACCACCCTTGTTGCGTTTACCAGGCGGAGGAAGCTGGCATTAAAGGTAGTTCGACTGAATGGAGAAGTGTTGAAAGTAGGAAAAGAAGTCAAGTACCTTGGAGTTACCCTGGATCAGGGGCTCAAATGGAACTCGCATATCAAGAGGGTGCTGAATAAGGCCACGTTCGCATTGTGGGCTGGTCGGAAAATGTTTGGCAAAACATGGGGTCTAAAGCCAAAAATGGTGTTGTGGCTGTATACAGCCGTTGTTAGGCCTATCGTCACCTATGGCTCACTCCTATGGTGGTAGAAGACGAAACAAGGGACAGTCCAGGCCTTGCTGAGTAAGTTGCAGCGCCAGGCCTGTCTTGGAGTAACGGGTGCTATGCATTCGTGCCCGACGGCAGCCATGGAGGTGTTACTGGACATGCCTCCCCTGCACTTTCATGTGCAGGCGACCGCATATATGGCGGCGGTGAGACTGCTGCGGGCGGAGTACGTGAAGCGGGGTGTCCAGGTTGGGCACTTGCGTGTTCTGGAGGAAGTTGCATGTAGTGAGGCGGCTGAAGTCGTTATGGATCTCATGCATGTGAGGATGGATTTTGAGAAACCCTTTAAGGTCGACATAGGCAACCGCGACCTTTGGGATAAGGGTTTGCCGAGGTTTAAGCCCGGCACGCAAGTATGGTATACTGATGGATCTGTGAAGGATGGGGGTGCTGGCATTGGGGTCTTTGGCCCCAGGCTTCAGCATTGGGAGTCCCTTGGGACGACCGCCACCATCTTTCAGGCGGAGATCTATGCTATAGAAGCCTGTGCGCGGAAGATTAGTGAGAGGGGTCTCCGGAAAGCGAAGATCTTTATCCTGTCTGACAGCCAGGCGGCTCTTAAAGCCCTAGGCTCAAGCGTCGTGAACTCGAAGCTAGTTTGGGGATGTCTTGAAGCCCTCAGGCCTGTGGCAACGGCAAACAGCCTTACTTTGATGTGGGTGCCGGGTCACAAGGGGTTTGAGGGGAATGAAATGGCTGATCAACTCGCGAAGAGAGGATCAGAGATGCCTTACGTGGGCCCGGAGCCAAGTCTCGGGGTCACGAAGTCCTTCACGAAGAGGCAGGTGCAGGCGTGGTTGGACGAGAGGCATCGTGAACACTGGGTTAGACAACCAGGTCTCAGGCAGGCCAAGCTCTTTGTCACTCCAAAGGGACGATCGGAGAAGGGCCTGATCTCTCTGAGCCGAGGAGACCTTAGAATCTTGGTGGGACTGCTAACGCCCCATTGTGCCCTTCGATATACACTCAGACTAATGGAGAAGTCTGACACGGACATTTGCAGATTTTGCGACCTGGCCGTGGAAACAGCAGAGCACGTACTGTGTGAGTGCCAGGCTCTGGGGCGGTTACGCTTTCTACATCTTGGAAATGATGTGCTTCAACCGGAGGACATCTCCAGGATGGCTACGGCAAATATCCTCAACTTCGTTAAGGAGTGGTGGTGGAGGACGCTTGAAAGCTAGCGTCTTTCTTGGCAGGGCAACCTGAGGGGACACCACAATAGATCTTATAGGTCGAGTTTGGTAGGAGTTAGTTTCTTCTGGGCTTCCCTCCCCGTTTAATAATAAAAAAAAAAAAAAAAAAAAAATGGAGAAATTACCGTGAGGTTTGGCAATCTGCAGAGCTATTTGTGGAAACACGGTACAATTCTTTTTAAGCAGAAAAATTCTCGATTTTTCGCATTAGTGAGACAAAATCACCACGTTTCTTGGATAGGCTTTGACAACTTTGAAGATTGACATTTCTCTTTCCCCGTGAAAAACTTTCCGTAGATTTCAAAACTGCCACCACATTTTCAGAAAAGTGCATTTCAAGCTGGGAAAAAGCTGGTTTTTGGATAAAACTGCTCTTTCTCGGAAAAAATATTTGAAAAAAATTATAACTCAAAAGCAAATCATGATAGGCCATTAACAAAAAAGGATTTTACTCCATGTTTCGTGTACTTTAACCCAAAAATGCGTGTACCACCCAACATGGGCCACCCTGTATAAGTTAGGGTCTATGGAAGGAAATGGTTTTAAATCTTGGCCATAATGTCGTACTTTTTTATCACATTTGACTGTGACATTGTGTTACTATAGTAAGATATTTTGAATTCAAAACAATAATCATTGCACGTATGATGCATACAGGATCCTTTCAACGGTGAGTTATCCCCCTCTCGTGAGGCCTGCAACGATATTGTGGATAACATTAGTCAATCGACAAGCAGCGGAAGTACCGCGTACAAAGAATCTTCTGTAGATAGCGGAAACGTAAGTGATGCTTATCCGTAGTAATTTTGATATATAATTAGTAACCAATTCTACTATGTCCGTAGGAGCTCCGACGAATACTCGAGGAGACTCATTCGGGTCGACATCTTTTAGACGCATTTTCGGGGGCTGGGCAACTGGATCATCAGGACGTCGGGCTTGGAATTAATATTATTTTCCTGCGAGGTATTTCTAACTCTTGGTTTAGATTGTCATGTAGGCTCTCCTACGAGATCAGTGAAACTGAGAGAATTGAGTTGTTCAACCTAAATGATTTTCCAAGCCCCATTCCCAATACCTTGAATATCACTCCCCGAGGCAATAAAATGAGACCCCATGTAGACTAAAACAAGTGAAATAAAAATATATATTTATATTTCAAGATATTTGTGTCAATCGTTTTTAATTTTCTCATTTTAGTGATCTCCTTTAGTGAAGCTGAAGACATACGTCGCAATCCCACGTTACCAACACGTTTGGGTGTAAGTACTTAACACGAAGGAATTGGAACTGAAAAACACGGGTTGGATAAACCATCTGCAAAGTTAAATCTATTATAGTACCAGACAAGTGATAGTTGATTGGACTATTTGTTTCGGCTCGTTTACCATCACATTTGGTTGAAAGTACATCACACAAGGTGATTGGAACTGAAAAACTCGGAGTGGATGAACCGCCTGCAAAGTTGAATCTACTGTATTAGTATTACCAATTGAGTGATAGTTAATTGGACTATTTGTTTCGGCCCGCTTTCTATCACGTTTGGTTAAAAGTGCTTCGCAGCAGTTTGTTGTAACTGGAAATCTTGCGGGGTAGACCAACCATCTGGTGAATTGAATCTACTGTATTACCCAACAAGTGGTAGTTGGTCGGACTGATTGTTTCGGCAAGCTTACTATGTATCATGTTTGGTTGAAAGCACCTCGCTTTACAGGTATCATAACTCGACAATTATGTAGTAGAGTTAACTAAAAGACTGCATAGTTAATTTTACTATCTCAGTGAAGGTTGATTGAAACAATCAATATGGGCAACCTTACTACATATATTCGTTCAACAAAAAACGTATAGTAAGAGTGACTATACGTACAGGAATCTTTATTTTAGCCCGATTTTCTTACTGAAGTATTCGCAGATTATGGTTGAATTTAACTAGTGATGCACCGAGACCGAGATCGAGATTGAATTTTCTGGACCGAGACCGAGACTAGGTCTATTTCTCGAGACTAAGTCTCGGTCTCGGTGAGGCAGGAAGAGCACTCCTATCATACCTCGCCTACTACTCCGCGTTACGGAAATTACCGCTGTATTTCTGCACCAATCATGGACTTCAAGGGCTCATTTAAATCTTCAGAAAATTCCGCACAAGCGTACGATCTTGCTTTCCTAAATAAGTCGTCGAAAGAGTGTGCATTTTCAAGGTAAAAGTTTGTGTGCGTTTTACAGTTATTTTAGGGATGAAATATGAAAAAAGAAGATCGTACGCTTGTGCGGAATTTTCTGAAGATTTAAATGAGCCCTTGAAGTCCACGATTGGTGCAGAAATACGGCGGTAATTTCCGTAACGCGGAGTAGGCGAGGTATGATTGGAGGGGGTCGAGGAAACACATGTGCAACTCCCCCTTAATCGCGAAATACTTTACTTAAAAAATTAATTACGATATTTCCCAATATGTACATCGTTTTTTCGCTTTTTCCTAGTTTTTTCTTATTAACTTTTACCACAGTGCGATGAGCAACAGAGCGAATTACAAAAAATAGAGGCAAGTTCTCCATTGCGTTTTGGGGAAGATACTTTGGGGGGGGGGGGCAGTATCTTGAGATGGACGGTCCTATCGATATTTAATAGCGTTTTCCAAGTACATAAAATTCTGTTCTAGAGCAGTTCATTCCCATTCCTTGAATTAAAACATGATTGTTGTGTTAATAGAGATGAGGGGTGTAAAAGAATTGCTCTGGATCAGAATTTTTTAAAAATATAAAACGCTATAAATGTATTGTACTGGATCCAAATCATAAACATTGTTATACGTGTCTTAATGGCTCTAATCTGGTCAACCCCCCCAAAAAACTATACAGAGTGAGTCAGATAACATGGATCAGCCTCTTTTCTCCGTTATTTTAGCTGATTTTAAAATGTTGCTGGGGGTAGCCCCCTCAATTTTTATCGCGAATTTCAAATTTAACATTAAACAAATTTTTAAAAAATTGAGGGGGGCCACCCCCAGCAACATTTAAAATCAGCTAAAATAACGGAGAAAAGTGGCTGATCCATGTTAACTGACTCACCCTGTATATAAATAAACAAAAACAATCGTTATCCCGTACCTCCCCAATCCACCACCAGGCGTCACCTTCCATTTCTCTACCCCTTTCATTTCAACTTAATGCATAGATAAAGTAAGGTAATAATTACCTTCGTTATTTTATTTTTGTTCAGTCAAATTCTAAAGCGCTAACCCATAACCCATATCGATCAATATTGATGATAATTTAAAACCTTTGTTATATTGAACTTTGAAGCAAAATTTAGATGTGCAATGGTAAACGAGTGGCGTTCGGTGATTTTTTTCAAATTGCATCCCCTTTTATCATCTCTTTCCGTTCCCCCCTCGTCAAATTCGACAAATTATTCGAGTGCCCCCCCCCCTTTATTTTGACGTGTTTTTTGAACGAATTTACATTTTTTAATAGCTATTGAACAATTGACAATATGCTATAATGCGCACAACTTTCTTATTTCAAATTAGAACGCAAACTTAGTTGTTTTCAAAACGTGAAATTTTTCTCAGAAAATTAGGCTCTTGGATCGGTTTAAAATTGACGAAGAACGGCACAAAAATGCTGCTCACTTGCTTTATGGGTTCCTAAAATAAAGTCAATAAAATCGCTTCGAGCACGAATGTAATTATCGTTTTCGTTTTGTTTCAGTTGGATAAAGACTTAATAACTGCAACTGTCGACTGGATAGCCAAGAAACATCTTCCACTTTCGTTTTTTAACGACGACGAGACGCAGCGGTACTTCAGTCGCATCAGTAATTACAGCTTTCCAAAAAGAAATGCTCTGAAAGCCCACGTTTCGTCAAGATATGTTGACTTGAAATTACGTGTCAAGGAAATTCTGGGCAAAAATGCATCGAAGTTCGCCTGCACTATCGATGGATGGACTAGTATTGCTGGTCGCTCTTACTACGGTATTACCCTTCACTTTATCAACGATGAGTGGGAAATAAAGTCTGTTACCCTTGATTTCATTCCGTCTCGAGGAAAACATACCGGTGCTGACATCGCGAATATTTTTCTCGCGTGCTTGTAAGAATTCGGCATAGACAACAAAATAGTCGGCGTGACGATGGATAACGCTTCCTCGAATAAGAAATTCATGGAAGAAATAATCCGCTCTAGGCCTCACCAGTTTTCTGAGGACTGCCACTTTAGATGCATGGGGCACATTTTGAATCTGGGAGCGAATGACCTGCTACATTACGTGATGAAGGGAGTTGAAAGCCATAGTTCTGGGAAGGAGGACGATGAGGATGAAAGGAGCGACGATGAGGAAGAAAGGAGCGACAATGAAGTCGAAGAAGTGGACAAGCTTCCGAATGACATGAACGACTCACGAACAGCAGTAACTAAAATACGTTCGCTCTTCACAAAAATAAGAAGAAGCGAGATGCTTACTGCGAAATTCAACTCGGCTTGTGACGCAACTGGGGAAAAGGCGGTTACCCCTATCCTGGATTGTCCAACCAGGTGGAATTCCACCCACGATATGTTGGGCGTTGCTTTAAAATTGAAAAATGGAATCAATTTTCTATGCGGTACAGATTCGTCTTTGGGTAGCTTCACGGTTACAGAACAGGAGTGGGCCCTGTTGCTCAGAATTCACAAGTTTTTGATATACCCTTCAAGCAAACTGAGTGGGGAAAAGTACGCCACGCTTCCCCTCGTGGTAGTTGCCTTTAATCTTCTCATCGATAGGGTCGAAAGCGCCGTTAAAGGACTTGACGAAAAAGAAGACAGGAATGCCGTAGATGAAATACTTCTTTTGGGTTTCAAAGCTGCTAGAGACAAATTGCTGAAACATTATCATTTGTCTAACTGGATAATTTGTGTTATTCTGATACTGGATACTCGACATGAAGCCGAAACGTTCGATATGACAGCATGGGGGAAAGAAATGAAAGAAGAAAGTCTGAAAAAATTTAAAGGAGTGTACGAAAAATACTTTGAGCGAAGCGATACTTCTCCTACAACCTCTGAGGACATGGACGACCCTGCCGATCAAGATCTTCTTGACTTAACATCCCTCTACTCTAAAAGAAAAGTACCAACGGGTACAGCCGACTCAAAGTGGCAGCGATACTTGGAGCTACCAAGGACCGGAGCGGAGGAGGATATAATACAATGGTGGACTCTTGCCAGGATGGCTCGGGATTTTTTGGCGATCCCTGCCACGTCTGTCCCAGCCGAGAGATTATTCTCCAAGGCTTCGCTACGAAAGCACAGAAACCGTCTAAGCGATGAAACAGCCCGTTGGTTATACTGTGCATAAGTTCGTGGGTTGGAGACCAGTTTTTAAGGATGTAAATACGAAAATACAATAAAACATTTTAAAATCGTTTAATTTTTTTCCTTTACGCGTGCGACAATTAATTAATGAGGAAGTTTCATGGGTCAGAACTTATTCATAAATCTATTTTTTAAGGTTTATTTATGCTAAAATAGAGCATAAATCGTGATCCGTTCGTAAAATAATCCAACTGTTAATAAATTCGCGATTTTTGACGTTTTAGGTCATTTCAAACACGCCAGCTAGTATGTTTGTGTCATATGCGCCTTCCGAAAAAATTTCACCTGCAATGTAGCTGTTGGAGAACGGTTTGTTGTGTTTCTTTGCCTTATTTTCTACTAGTGCTCTCCAATAATAAAATACTGGAGGATAAACAGATGAGCTATTTAGATGCGTGAAAATGACAGAGGATACAAGGGATATTACGTTGCGGAAAATGTTCGTTTTGGCGGGATTTCAAATATGCCAACTTTTGTTGAGAAATAAAAAATATTTCTGAAGGGTTTAAAATTTGTATTTATTTATTTACGTGGAAGGATTGATGTGCCTGATCGAAAAAAAATATTTTTGGAAAATATGAAACTTCCTCATTGTGTTTAAACGACCCTGTCTCGGATAATTATTGGGATCAATCCTCTCATGGAATGGATGCGCGGAGCGAATCAAGCAAGACAGTGAATTTCAAATGTCCACCAAAATGAAATAATTGTTAAGTCATTGTGACTTGTGACCAACCGTTTTTTTAATGATACTCAAATGATTTATATGAAAATTGCCTCGCCTCCCTGCCATTTCCCATTTAATCGCTTTGTTCCATTAACGTACGCATTTTCATGAAAATTTTACTTGGGCATAGGCGGGTCTATAGTGGGAGGAGTAACAAGAGAGCTGGTAAAATCGCTCTAAACATATGGATGGGTAAGTGGTGGGGTTGAAGGGTTGGGGGGTATTGAAGGAGGAAGAAGAGTTTCGATTACCCTCCCCCTCCTCGACCAGCTAGCACCGAGACTTTCGAGACGAGACCGAGACCGAGACCAACTTTTTAAGACGAGACCGAGACCGAGATCATTTTCCTAATGACCGAGACCGAGACCGAAATGCGTAAGTCTCGGTCTCGTGCATCACTAAATTTAACCATACTTTTTTTTTTGAGTGTATAAATCGAAAATACCTTCACATTGAGTGCGACAGAGAAATTATGGAGAGTGTCCCCTTGTTTACAATAGAGAGACTCTGGGTCTCGTGAAACAAGAAGAAAAATTCATGTTACCACGGGGGGGGGGGTCTTGATATAAGTAATTCCGAGTCGAACTTGCACCACTGCCCCGCGGCACCTATACACTTGCCCTGATTTATCCTGTGATACACGTTTGACACTGCGACATCTACGTGGTTGTTTGTGTCGCGCTGTTTGCCCTGCTGCTATTACTGAGTTTCAATAAAAGGAAAACCCGGGTAATTGTGTGGACAACGGCTCGTGAACTCTTCACTCATTGGTGTAGGCGTCTTATGCAGTAATAAGGCTAAAAAAAATTACCTGCTTGGGCACAATATTTTTTTTTTTTTAGGATCTTCAAACACTACATACGGTGTGGGTAAATCTAGGGAAAGAGCGAGTCTTATTTTCGTATGTTATTATTATTTCGCTGTTTAAAAAGTCATTACCTACCCCCCCCCCTTGACGCAAAGGGTCTAAATCAAGGCCCATCACCATGACAGAGGAAAGGGTAAAACATAATTTCAAATTCCTGATCATGGTTACATAAGTTGGGACGAATGAGAAGCCCTGTTAAAGGCACCAAGTCCTCGTCAAGATCCGGGAAGAAAGTTAATATTGCCGCCAAGTCCCCCTATCACCCCTATCGCATCGTTTGAGTACGCTCGTTAGCTTTCACGCAATAGTCTTGCTTCACGGCGAGAGAACCGCTTTATAGATCTATTTTTGACTGAGCGTTTGATTATCGTCAAAATGTTGTTTACATTTTCGTTTCACGACACTTTCTTTTTCGCAATTTTTCTATATTGGCAAGGGCCAAAGAGAGGAAACTCTTCAATCAGGGGAAGAGTTGGGCGGATTATTATTTCTTAACAATTTTCAGGGAAAGAAAACGTTTCAAGTGTTGCGGAGTTTTAAAGAATACATTCGAATCTTTTCAAGTCATGTATTTTTAAATTCGTCTCAGTCCCAAGGTTAAGTCCTCGGCTCCAAGCACAGACGGGTGTGGTAGATGAAACCGTGAATTTATTTTTATTTATTACGAGCTTGCAACTTGCCTACCATTGTTTTATCATAGCAATTATACTGCTGGCGCCTTATTTTATCTCGTAATTGTATACCTTATTAAGTATTTGGTGTTATTTATTTTGTGTACGACCTCCTGCGATTTTGGAAACATGTAACCAGTGTTCCCTTTAAAACGATTGGTGATATACTTGAACTTTTCCGATGAGTCTAATAAACGGAGGAATACGAATCAGAGGCACACAAATAGTTATGAAACGATTGTGCGTGGTACCTTATTCACAAACATTTCTTTCTTGGTTGAAAGTGTTTTTTTATTCAAGGTTGAGACGAGTTAAGTAGGAATACCATCAGAATTTCTTTCGGGGCGTAATTAAGAAACATTTCCCGAATACAAATTATAAACAGATTAGGTAGGTACCATACTAGTTCATCATGTGCGCTAAAAATAGCCAAACTGGCGATTCCCGCCCTGAAAATGATCAAGCTGACTTTATAAGAGTCCTAAAAATGGATCAACTGACAATTTGGGCACTTAAAATGCCTGAACAGATGATTTCTGCTTCAAAAATGGCAAAATCAACCCCTCCCTCACCACGCCAAACCTACCCAAACTGACGGTTCTCGCGCCTTGAAAAGGCCTAAACAGATTATTCCTGTCCTGAGAATGGCAAAATCGACAATTCGCGCGTCAAAAACAGCTAATATAGAGCCTTCACGCCTTGAAAAATGTCTGAATCATGTCATTCATGCCCTAAAAAAAAAAAAAAATTGGCTATTCGCGCTCTAAAAATGGCATACTCGTACTCAGACGCGGATCCATGATTTGCTCGAGGGAGGGGATAGGGAAATTGTGTGTTTCGATCGACTGACTAAAAATGGTTTGACAGTAATTCACTACCTAAAACCTGTTTTCGTGCATTCGTGCATTGACAATGACTATTTGCGCCCTAAAAATTGGCATTTTCCACTCTATAAAATAGCCAAAATGACTTCAAACACCCTAAAAATAGCCAAAAAAAAAAAAAAAAATGACCAAAATGACTCTAGGCGGGCTGGAAATGCCGTAACAGATTATTCCCGTCCTGAAAATAGATCATTTTGCGCACCAAGAATGGTCAAAATGACCGCATTCGTGCCTAAGCGGGGGCTAATTGCACTTGCACGCCTACTAAACATAGAAAAATTGACGACTCACGCCCTGAAAATGGTAAAATCAACCAGTCGCGTGTGAAAAAGGCCCTAAACTGACCATTATCGCCTTGGTTTGACGTCCTATTCGCGCCCTATACATCACATGACAAAGGTCATGAATATGGGCCTTAAAATTGGCTGAACTGGCTATCCAAACCATGAAATTGGCAAAACTGACTGTATGCGCCCTAAAAATAGTTTAACTGACGATCCGTAGTGTGAATTATCACACTATTTCGTACCTTAGAAATGACCATGCAGACAGTTTGCGCCGTAAAAATTGCCCACCCGGCTATTCACACCCTGAAATTAGTAAAACAACTCTATAGCGACCAATTAATGTGGTTGAACTGACGATTCGCGTTTTGAAAGGCCCTAAACGGACGAGTCATGTCCTGAAAATGGCAAAATCAACCATTAGCGCGTGTCAAAAATGGCCTAACAGAACCTTCGTGCCCTGGAAATGTCTAAACTGACGATTCGTTCCCTAAAAATAGCAAAACTGGCTATTTAAGACCTGAAAATGGCATACTCTAACCAGAAATTCACGGTCGAAAAATTTGCCAAACTGATTATTTGTGCCCTGTATAGAGGCTATAGACGATTCTTGTCTTCAGAGAGGCTATCGGCACCCAAAAAACTGTTCCCCCGCGTCTTAAAAACGGTGAAACTGATGACAATTCGTGCCTTAAAAATACCCAAACTTATCATCTGCGGCCTTGTAGATGGCTTTAATGACAATTCGTCCCACGCTGCGAAGAATAAACGGCTAAACTGGCTATTAGCGCCCTTTCTTTTTTTGGGGGGAATTGGCTATTAGCCATACAGCAAACTCATATGGAAAACCAAGTCATTAAACTTTGTATTATTTGTATGTTAAAAAAATGAAGCGGTTCGTGGGTAGAGGCGTGACGTGACAGCTTTTGTTGGTCACAGTGACAACTAGCTCCGGTGACTGTGCAGTCACTGTGACAAAAACCAGTGATTTTGTCACTTGAGTGACTACTGAGGGCCTGTTCTATAACTTTTTAATGTCACTATCACTGTTTGTTTCCACCCGTCCTCCCCATCAACATGTGATTTAATCTGGGGCGGATGGTTGGGAAAGGATATTCCTAGGAACCCTGAAATCTTACGGGACAGGCCCCCTGTAGCAGTTCGTTTGAGCAAACGCCTAATGTTACCGGACTCACCGGTATCTGTGTGAATTTCATTCTCAGGCCCAACTCTAGACTCAAAAATGTAGATTTAGTGGGGCAGTTGCCCACTCCTAAATGCATTCTGAAAGTACAAATCTTTCAGGATAATCACATTGTGTTTCGTCGGCGCTCACTAAAAAAATAACTTCACGGATTTCACTAATAAAAAAATAAATTTCAACGGGTTTTGTCGCTCACAAAACGGATATCGCAAGGGTGACATAATTCAAAGACCAAATTCGCCATTTTTGCGTCCTAGAATACCATTTTCGCAGACAGACGCGGATTCAGTATTTGCTCAAGAGAGGTGCTAGAGAAATGGTGTGGTTCGCTAAACTAAAACTGGTTTGACAGCCTTTTCACTGCATAAAAATATTTTAAACTAGCTATTTGCACTATAAAAACGGCTAAAGTAACTAAACTCACGCCTAAAAATACAAAACTGTCGATTCGCGTTTTGAAAATGGCTAAAACTGGACTTCACGTGACCTAAAAATTGGTGGCGACTGGTGAACTTCTGCCTAAGAAGATCATGATTATACCGCCCGAAAGTAGCTAAATCGACCATTCGTGCGCTAAAATTGATCAGACTGGCCATTCTTGAGCCAAATATGACCATAATGCGTGCTTTTGGCTTGACGGACTAATCAAGCCCTGAAAACGGCCAAAATGACTTCACGTGCCCTAGAAATGCCTAAAAAAGATTATTCCCTCCCTGAAAATGGTAAAATCGACAATTTGCGCACCAGGAATAGTCAAACTTCATGGCCTTGGCTTGATGGAATAGGTATTTGAGCCCTGAAAATGGCAAAACTGACGATTCGTGTCTTTAAAATGGCTAAAATTACTATATTTGAACCCTAGAAATTGCCGAATTTACATTACGTGCTCTAGAAATGGATTTCCTGACGAATCGAGCTCTAAAAATGTCTGAACAAGTGACTCCTGCCCTGAAAATGGCAAAATAGACCATTCGGAGCGCCGAAAATGGCCAACCTGGCTGTTCTCACCTTGACTCAGCAAGTTTCAGGGTAAAATCGTCAGTTTAGAAACGTCTTTGGGATGAAATCGTAAGTTTTAAAATTAAAACAGTCAGTTTTGGGGTAAAATGACCAGTTTTGTATTAACGTCATTAGTTATGAGGCAACACGTTAGCTTTGGCGTGAAATCGTCTGTTTTGGTATAAAATCGTCATTTTTGCGATGAATTTGTCACTTTTTTTTTTTGTTAAATCACCTGTTTTCAAGGCAGAATGGCCTAAAATCACCCGTTGTGAGGAAAACTTGAGTTAAAGTGTGACAGTTTTAGATTAAATTATCTAATTTTGAGGGGAAATTGTCGTTTCGGGTGTAAATGGAACAGTAAAGTTTAGTTTTAGGTTAAAATCGCCAGTTTTGTGGTACCATCTTCATTTGGAGGGGGAGGGCATGTCAGATTTGGCCAGGAATTGTAGGTACGTTTTTTTTTTACTAAAATCGCCAATTGAAGGATAAAATCGGCAGTTTTAGTACTGAGTGGTCTATTAATTGCAATTAAAATCATTCGTTTTTGATCTTTTAGGTTAAACCCGCCATTTTTAGGCGGAATTCACCAGTTTTGGGGGGTAAAGACTTGAATTTTAAAAGTTGTACTGTGAAATTTTTAGTTTAGGCGTGAACACTTTGTCTTTGGCGTAGAAACGTCAGTTTTGAAGTAAAATATTCAGTTACACTAGAGTGAAATATTCAGTTTTTTTGTTGAAAAACGTCAGTTTTGAGTTAAACCCCGTTATTGTTTGGTTAAAAAATGTTGGAATTTTACGTCTCTCAGACAAGACGTTGATGAAAAGTCGGACACCCTGTTTGCCAAGTATCGATTTCCGGGGAAATCGAATTGTCTGTTAATAGAAAATGTCTGAATAGAATTGACAATTTTTGGATAGAAAATCAGGAATAGAAGGCTAAAACAGATAATATCCGAACGAAGATGTTAGTTTTTGATGGATTACGACCCTTTTTTGTGAAAACTCAGTTTCCGGGGAAGAATTTGACGAGTTATTGCGCTACCAGTTCTTTTGTTGGGGTCTCTAGTTTCCATAACGTCCCTTGGTCAAGGGCTGGCAACGCCCCTGACTAGGAAGGTGTTTTAAAAAAAAAATAAAATAAAATTATACAAGATCACTGTAGCACTGGTCTTGGAAAACGAAGTGAATAAAAATATATTACCGACCTACACTGAAGGTTCAATTCCAAGTCCAAGAAAAAAAGTCAACAGACGAGGGATAGACTTGGGGAGATTGCTCCTGAGTTCATTGGGGCGATAGATGGCTAGGTGACGGCTCCAATTTTAATTCAAGATACTCTAGCGCAGTGAAGCGATAGAAGTGACGAATGAAGAGGCGATTATAAGTGAAAAAGAATGTCACCGTTAGAGGGTCGGAACGGTGATTTCAATGTGGTCGTCACCGGAGCCAACAGTGACGGAGTAGTCACAGTGACAAAATCACCGACAGTGAAATCACACCTCACCTCTATTCGTGGGTTGGGCTTTTTGCTCCTGATACGTTGCGCTGCTCTACAGTGAAAGTAGATCACCCGCTAAATTCAAAAAAGTATACAAAAGTTAAGTGTTGGAAAAAACATATGGTATCAAGATAGATATCACGCTATAACTTCAAACCGAAAATAAATATAATAATTTTTGTATTTGGCGGGTTTTCTCCTTTTTTATTCTTAACGGGAGCAAAAATCCCAACCCAAAATAAAAACATTTTTTTCCTCGAGTCTGAGGACTTGGTTTTCCATATGACTTTGCCATACAGCCACATACTATTGTTTTACATTACTTTCATTTACTATTTATAGTGCTATTTTACTGTTATACATTATTTATTATAATTTGTTACTTGGACTGTTTAGTGTTTACTGTTTTATAGAACCATTATAAATGTGTAATACGTGTTCGTTTTTATTATTGGGTTATTGTGTCTCGTCACAATTTGTACCTAATTTATTTTGTTTCATACTTTGATTTTCGAATTGGTTACTTCCAGTAAAACCTGCGTTATGACTCTCCTGACATCACTCATCTTCGTAATTAAAAAAAAAAAAAAAAAAAAAAAAAAACACAAAAATTAGAACTTGGAACGGAAAGACTTGACGGTGGATCGAAGTGGTAACTGAGACGAAGTCGCGGCGGCGGTTGGCCCGGATTCACCGGAATGAAATCGAGACCAACGCTTCGGCGGTTCATCCTCGGATTGTTTTGTTTCAGTTCGAGTCACTTGAACTGTCGGAGTCGCTCTCCTGCATTGTGTGGTGAGGTGTATGGGTGATGGATAATATTAAAATTAGAAGATGGGATGATGAAACTGATCGCTTTTACAGACTACAAGACACATTTTTTGAAGCGTAAAAAACAACGTAATTTTGATAGCTACAAAGCTCGTATTCTAAGAGGCTCAAGAACGCCAGATTTTTGAGGTTAGAAAACAAGAGCTTATGGAAGAATTTTCGCTGAAATAACCTGGTAATAACATGATTTAAAGGAGAGGGGGAGTGAATTTAGTGTAATCAACACCCGTACTTCAACAGTCTCAAGGCTGATAAGACCGGCCGAAACTCAAAGCCTCCCCTAAGGCCTGTTTCACACGAGCAGCACCACACCATACCACACACAGTACGAAGGACGTAAAAGTTGACGAGTGTTGAGTTGATCGTCTGAAAGACGTACGCTAGCTGTGATGTGGTGTTGATTTCTGTTGATCGTGCGAAACAGGCCTAAAACATCTGTTATTCTTGATACAAGATATACCTGTTTCTAATGAGCACAAGTCACCATATTTTCGAGTATTTTGGAACTGTTGAATGAGCATAAATCAGTATGAAGTGAAGGAGGGGAGAACTGCAGGACCGAGACATCGGCGCAGGCAGGAGCGTGAGCACCAGGGATGGTACCAAAAATTTACCCCCTCCCCCTCAACGAACCTAAACCAGCGTGTATCATTCTAGAAAAAGTGCTCTCAACCTTTTGGGTGACGAGTAAACCTATTATTTGGACCCGTGGCAGACCACCCACATAGCCAATTGCGCCGGAGATGCACCAAGATGACCATTTTAACGCTCCTAGTAGAGGGTGAATTTGTGTTTTAAAGGACCAAATTCCGTGAAAGTAGGTTTTCAAAGAGCGAAAATCCGCAAAATTGAGATTTGTAAAAGCCAAAATGACGTTATTTGGTTTTTGACTGAAAATTTGTGAATTTGGGGCTTCAAAATCAGTTTTTCGAACATGCCAAGCCTGCGAAACTGACTTGTGCAAAACAAATTAATTTGAAAAAAAAAAAAAAAAAGTGAAAATAGCCAAAATGACGAAAATCAGAGAAATTCCTAGGGTGCCTAAATTGAAAATTCCTAGGGTGTTTAAATAGAAAAGTCTGTGTTCTTCCCAACGGGCTTATCATTTTCGCCATTGCAACAATTATTGCGTGTGCCACAAGCTGTTTCTGAAAAAAACAGAAAATAGCGGATATCTTTAGTTGTATGATCAACATTGGCCAAAATGGTGCCTTAATCAAAAGGCGATTCTAGACATGGTAAAGTTCGTCCAGCAACATCTGTCTTTGCTCTATGTATTTGGCGCATGTGAGTAGGGCATGTGACATATCATCTTTTTCTTGGCACACTGGACAAAGTTCTGACGGGTTTTTGCCTATTCTTGCCAGGTAAGCTCTGCCATGTCGGTTGGCTGACTTACTGAAACAAAGAAATTTCTCGGAATCAATAAAAACCAATTTCACGCAAAAAAGCAATTTCACGGGTTTCGCGGCATAAAAAACCCAGCAGGCCAACCCATTCAGAAAGCAATTTCCGTGGAGGTGGCCAGTGCAGTAGCACACCTACCGATGTAACGGTGAGAGTGGAGGGGACAATGAGGATTTTGACGTTTCAGGCTTTAGGAGGTTCTTAGGTCAAGACCAATTTTAGGTTATATTTAGTTATGTGAATAATGGTCCTGATATCCGGTTGGACGGCAATTGAACTCCTTTTGACGATTTTAAGTGCATTTGATCTGTAGAATAGAACATTGCAGGTGGGCAGCGAATTGTGCAGCTGAACGTTCGATTCAGTCCACGAAATCGCTATTATGAAGGTTCAAATTGATAAAATTGCGAATTCGCGCCCTCTGGAGGCAACTTCGTTACTTTTTATATCTATGTATAGCTTATATCTTACAACAAATTTTGTTGCACACTTTTAAGAAATGTAATTTATTTTGTTCTATCTTGAACGGTTGGTCCGTTGAGACGGCTCCTTCTGCTGGACATCAAGTGGTTCGGGCTCGAAAATCACGAAATTAAAATGTAACTCTGTAACATTTTCTCCAAAATTGGAATTTTGGTTCACCCTACTTAGTACAACATGTGCAAGTAGTGTGCTTTCCTTCTGGAATGCCCCGTCTATAACGAATAGAACTGGTCCAAGTGGGGCGCCTTGGGGAACACCCGGTACCAACAGTCTTAATTGAGGAAAGTTACCTGAACAGTTTCATAATGAAAGCGTCATCTTTGGCTATTTAATTTCTCTATTTTTCTATCTCGTACAAAAAAAAAAAACGTGGTAGTAAATGAAACAAATCAAATAAAAGTAAATATAAATTAAAACAATAAAATAAATAAATCGAAACAGTAAGAATTAGGGCGAGAAAAGGGTAGAATACTCTAGTTTAATTGTTTTTCAGCTTATCCAAAGTAAACACGAGTGGGAGAGGCTGGAATGCCGCTCTAGATAACTGTATAGATACGCAAACCCCTATTCAACCAAAAATAACAAAGATTAACGTGAATTAGGAGTATTTTTTGTTAGGAGAAGGTATCTCTTTGGGTACGCAGACCCAAATGTACGTGTTCAAAGCGCATAGCTTTAGTTTAGTTAAAGGTTCTCTAAAACTGCTTCTATTCCGATGCAATTTGCATAATTACAGAGTTTTTTTTTTTTACGTTCAACTTCATACGCAATCGTTGGCTAGAAGCTAGAACGGTCGGTAACTTATAAAATATAGATAATTTATTTAAAATCATGGTAATTTACCATTTTAACGGCACAGTTGTTTTTCAACTGTAACGCGGTTCTATTTTAAACACCTAACAGTTTATGTATCCAATCCTTTCAATAAATATTTATCTACTTTAAAAAATATTCGTAGACTGCTGTCTTCTTCTTCGTCTTTATCTTTTCATTATTACCGCCATGTATTCGTACTATTTTGTTCATAAAAATTGTGTGTGGGGGTTTTTTTTTTTTTTTTCGCATTCCAAAAAATTAGTTGCGGTTTAAATTTGTTGAATCATTTATTTTAAGACTTTATGAAATTTCACGCGGGTGTTTTCTAGTGACGTAACCGTGTCGGCCAGAAATAAAAATTAAATTAAAAAGTTCAATGCCATACTTTGTAAAACAGGGGAGTGTTTTCCACCTTGCATTCCAGCCGTATCGAAACGTTTCTAAAGCACTATTCTGATAAACTGACCGGGTCGTTAAATAATTATCATTGATCCTCGGTTGAAGACTATTCGAAAGAATGGAAGTACCGCAGGATGCTTTCACATTTTAATATCTTTTTAGTGAAATACCTGTCGTCGTTTACCTGGATTTTGCGTATTGCAATTAAAATGCCAGAAATAATGTGATACCGACCTTTGCCAACATTCTCCCTCCACCCCCCACCATTTGTGTCAATACTTGCGAAATTGATTGCAAGTCCTTCGCGGTGGTCTTTCCCACTTTACCGCACCATCTCCCTTCTTTTTCATCGGAAATTATCACCTCTACTTTCACATTGCATGCATGAGTTTTTAAACAAAATGTTGTCGGGGATTTTAAAGCCACTAGGTGAGTAGATTGCATGTTTAGAGAAAGTCTTATGGCATTTTCCATTTGAATAAAATTCTGCCATGGAGCAGTTCAATTCCATTTGCTTCTCCATTAACATATGTTTTAATTCAGAGAAGACGTGTGGAATTGAATTGCTCAGTTTCAGAATTTTTTGCAAATGGAAAACGCTATTAGCATACGGGCCTAAGTCACATGGTTTCAATTAACTCGACAAAGTTGAATGAAATCATATGATTGACTGTTGATATCAACGTGTTGCTAATTTTACTGAAAAGGCCCCGTACACGTTCATTCCTCATTGTGGGTCGTTTAACAGGCTCCTGTGGCTATCGTAAGCGCTATTTATTAGTTTCGTCTGATCGAACAACACCTGCGACATTGGCCAGCATTGAAATCAACCAAATGAACGCTCTTAAATACTTGTGTACTGACCGCTTGTAGAACACTTGAACAAAAAGCTTAGGTTGTCGGCATGACTCATTGGAAAGCTGGCCTTCCAGGAAATATATTAGCCATGACAAACTACTTTCAATGGGAATGATACGGTAACGGTGACGTTGGTCCAGTTATTGGGATGCACAAATAAACTCTGGGTCAAGGTTTCTCAAAAATTGCGTAAATAAGTCCTATTAGGATATACTAGGATACGGTCCGACCTCTTTTGGTTTATAATTTTTCTTTTATAGCAGTTTTTTGTTTGGTTGTTTGGTTTTTTGTTTGGTCTATGGTCTATCATTTTGTTTTTTATGGTGTTGTTTTCGCAAATGACAGGGATTTTTCTGGGTTTGGTTGAAAGGTGGGCGGGGGCGGGGATCGTATAGTGCAGTGGCACTTCCCATTCCGGCGATGGGTCGTCCATCGGCACCGTACTTGGTTCCATTGCGGCGGTTCATCTTCAGTTTTGAAGTTTTGATAATTGTGGGCCTGAGGTCGAAATGAAGACAAGACAGCAAATTCGGTGCAATCGTTTGGTGGTTTTAGACTCCAACAACTGTCTAGTTATTTTTTTAAAATAGATAACATTACGATGATCATAATAAAACCTATTAATAACAAAAACAATCATAATTATCTCAAGGAAAATATTTATTGTGTGTACCATATTTTCAAAATAATAATATGCAGCTATTGGGAATTCAAGATATCGGATACGAGGTCTGGCGGATTTACTGGTGAACTGCTAGAAAAAGTACTCTTTTAACAATATCGCCCACAAAAGTGCCGGTTTGAGTGACTATTTTGTATCGTTTTACTGTTGCTTCAACAATTTTTATTTTTGTTGGAGCTATACTAGACGTTTTCCCTTGCCAAGTACAAATAATTATACATTTTCTTTTTTTTTCTTTCAGTGCACGTGTGAATCGTCCATCCCGAACAAAAAACAAATAGTTCTGTCTTCGGGTGTTCCACAACTAGTGTTCCAAATCTCCATTTTAGCCGTTTTTTCTGAATGTTTGCAATGAATTCGTGTTTTGCCTTAGTCCAACCGCTAAAGAGCCATTTTTTTTCAATTTCATCCATGAATTAGCATTTTTTCTTATAGCTTCGAATTTAGTCAATTTTTTCGCTTTGAGCTATGAATTAGCGCCTTTTCTCAGTTTGAGCCACGAACTTGACTTCATAAACCAAAAATTGTCGTTTCTGCACACTTCTACCCTCTATTTAGCGATTTTTCGCTAAATAGAGCCCTAAGCGGAAGCTTGAGGGATACTTTGGGCGCGAAGTAGTTCTTATAATTTTAGCTGTCGACAAATTCGCGTAACTGAAATTGATAAAATTTCGATAAATGCTAATTCACGAATGAAATTTAGAAAAATGGCTAGTAACTAACTGCTAAAATTGGGACAAACGGTAATCCACGAAAAACTTGAGAAAAATAGCTAATTCGCTAATGAAATTGACCAAAAGCTCTACTTAGCGGCTAAACTTGGAACAATCCTATTTCGCGGACTAAACTGAGAAGAATCCCTAATTAATTCGCGGCTAAAATTGTGACAGATCAGTTAATTTGCGCATAAATTATAGAAAAAACGCTAATTAAAGTGAAAAAAAATCGTTTTAGTCACTGCTAAAAATTGAGAAAAACGCTAATTCACGACCAAAATTTACAGCAATAACGCTGTAATGGGAGTTATCTATATACTTAAGTTAAGTATATCTATATACTTTATCGCGAATTGGTGATTTTCCTCAATTTTACCCGCGAAGCAGCGTTTTTATCCCATGTTACCACAGCGTTTTTCATTAATTTCAGCCGCGCTGAAGTGATTTTTCTCAACATTAGCCGCAAATTAGCGGTGTATGAAATATTTTTGCCGCGCATTAACAATTTTTTTTTGTCCAACTTTCAGCTATGGACTAGCGCTTTTTTTTTCCAGTTTTTGGCCCGAAGTTGCCTTCAGAAGCCATGGATTTGTTTTTTCCCAAATTTTAACCTCGAGTCAGCGTTATTACTAAATTTTTTCACTTTAATTGGCGTTTTTTCTATAATTTATGCGCAAATTAACAGATCTGTCACAATTTTAGCCGCGAATTAATTAGGTATTCTTCTCAGTTTAGTCCGCGAAATAGGATTGTTCCAAGTTTAGCCGCTAAGTAGAGCTTTTGGTCAATTTCATTAGCGAATTAGCTATTTTTCTCAAGTTTTTCGTGGATTACCGTTTGTCCCAATTTTTCTACTAGCCATTTTTCTAAATTTCATTCGTGAATTAGCATTTATCGAAATTTTAGCCATTTCAGTTACGCGAATTTGTCATTTTGTTTAAATTTTAGCCCGGCATTAGCGTGTTTTTGTTTGTTTGTTTGTTTGTTTGTTTGTTTGTTTTCTACTGCACACCGCTTTTTCTTCATTTTAGTCATCAAGATAACGTGAGTAGTCATGTTTCATCAAGAAAACGCGAATAAAGGTTTTCAACTGGTTTAGTCACGAATATTAGCGCTTTTCCCCAACTTTTTGCCGCAAGAACTGCATATTAGTGCGCCTTCTCATCGTTATCCGCTCAAGGACCTAAAGGAAACAGTGGCGGCGGAATTATTTTGGTTCAGGGGGGGGCGAAAATTAAGGCGCTTCCCCCCTTCCCTTCCTCACAATACCCTACACTACCATCACTTCCTTAGTTTTCATCAATAGAAGGTGAAGTGTAGTGTAGTTCTCAATTTTAAGTAAATAGAGGAGGCAAGGTATTGTATGGAGGTGCCCAATAGTCTTGAATTTTCAGCATTTAGGGAATGATTTGAATGTGGTATACAACGGCCTGATTCTTGATAGGTTTTTGACTAATAATATTTTATTTTTATCCCACATGATACTAAAACCGAATTTTACGGCCGCAAATGAGTCCCTAAAGTGTCTCTTTTCATGCCTAGGAACTAAAGTATTTTTCAAGCGACATGCTCCGAAAGTAGTCGTTTTCTGTACCCAAAAATGTCTGGGAAAGTGACCATTACCGCACAGTGACATTCGAGAAATTTTCTGTACTAGTCCAGAAAATATTTTCCGTCCTAGTACGGAGAGTAAATGAACTCGGGTTACAACCTCGTTTAAGGTCTTCTTAAACTAAAGACACGAGAAGTCAGTAGTCAATTTGTCAAAGTCAGTTTTATCATTTCCTTGCTGTCGCGTGAAAAAAGTCGTACATCACTCGTAGGAAGGGGATTTACCTCGCCTCGCCCGCCGAGCTTGTAATGTAATCTACCGCGGCAAATTTTACGACGTTTTCGAGCCACGACTTTAGCTCCTGCGTATACATATTCTATTATTGATTTCTTAGTTGTTTTTTTGCCACAAGAATATGGCAAGTATTCGTTTTAAATAATAAACGATAATCATTCGTACTCAAATAAAACAGCAAAGTGTGGGAATGCAGGTAGGGGCATAACTAGAAATCCGGATCCGGGGTTCGGATGGGGGCCCCTGAATAGCTTGAAGATGAAAAATCGGGATTTTCAAGTAGATAAGATGAAAACGAATGGCTAAACTCGCTTGTAAAAGTGAGTGAAACGCTGATTCGCGGCTGAAATTGAGAAAAATTGCTGAAATTTATGGCTGTTAATATTAAGAAAAAGCGCTAGCTAATTCACTGCTGACATTGAGATAACGCAAAATCATGAATTGTTGGGGCGAAATTAGGAAAAAGCGCTAATTTACGCAGCTTAAATAGAGAAAAGCGCTAATTCAAGGATGAAAAAGAGAAAAACGCGAATTCGCGTCGTCTTGAAAAAAAAACAAAGTGCTACAATTTAGCAACTTTCAAAATTTAGAACAAGCGCAAATTCACAACTAAAAGGGAGAAACGCCAACTCAAGGATTTTCGGGGCAACATTGGGACTAAAATTTAGAAAAAGCGCTAATTCACGGGTGAAATAGTCAAAAACGCGAATTCGCGTCTAGATAAAAGTGGAGGAAAACTCAGCTAAGGTATGAAAAATTACGATTTTACGGATAACATCGAGAAAAAACGCTAAAAATCGTAGCTAAAATTAAGAAAATGTGCTAATTTACTGCTAAAATTGAGAAACAAAACGCTAATTCACAGCTGAAAATGAGAGAAAACGCCAATTCGCCAATTCTTAAGGGCAACTTTAAGGCTGAAGTTGAAAAGCGCTAATTCACGCGCTAAAGATGAGAAAAACGCTAATTCAAGGATAAGAAAGAGAACAACGCGAATTCGAGTCTAAAAATAGAGAAACACGCTATTATGATAAAGTGTTACAATTTGGCAGCTTTAAACATTGGGAAAAAGCGCGAATTCACAGAAAACGCCAACTCACGGATTCTCGGGGCTGGGACTGAAATTGAGAAAAAGCGCTTCGATTCACGGCGTGAAATAGAGAAAAACGCGAATTTGCGTCTAAAAGTGGAGGAAAACTTTAATTCACAACTAAGGTACAAAACGTTTCAATTTTGCAGATAAAATCGAGAAAAAGTGCTATACTTAATTTCCAGCTAAAATTAAAAAATGTGCCCGTTCACTGCTAAATTGGGGGTAAAAAGGCTAATTCACAGCTGAAATTGAGAATACCCCAACTTGCACATTCTTGGGGAACTTTGGGAATAAAATTGAGAAAAAGCGCTAATTCAAGCGGCTAAAACTGTGAAAAAGCGCTAATTCGAGGGTAATAAATAGAGAAAAACACGAATGGTTTTTTTTTGTAATGGAGAAAAGCGCGAATTTACGGCTTAAATTTAGAAAAATTGCTAATTTGCGGATAAAATTTGGAAAGAGCACTTAAACGCTACCTAATTTGGGGATTCTTAAGGCAACTTCACGGTAAGAGCTTGTAAAAAGCGCCGATTCGCAGCTAAAAATGAGAAAATAAGCTAATTCGCGGAAAAAATTGAGAAAACGCACTTTAGAGGCAATTTCGTGGCTAAAATTGAGGAAAATATATACTTCAAAGCTGCAAAAAAATATATTTACGGTTTAATTAGAGACTAAAGGGCCTCCTAGAGATTTCCGCCCCGGGCCCCGGACAAGTGTTGTTCCGCCACTGGGTAGCGGTGATCGCATAACAAAACAGCGGGTTTGATGCCCCCAGGGTAGAGATGCCCGGTGCGCACCGCACACGCCGCACGCCCCTTGCTACGCCTGTGCTTCATATTGCTTAAATTTGGGCTAAAACCCTCTCCGGGGAGGGTGGCCGATAGGTGGATCGCCCTCCTTTGCCAGATGGCAGGGGTAAAGTGTAGAAGAAGAATCAATAATATACCTAACAAAAAGTCTGAAGAAAAGTGAAAGATGGGGGGGGGGCGAATGTTCTAGGCATTGCTATTTTTCATCTTCTCGCAAATGATCCAGGGTTTTCGATCTGAGTGACGGTCGCTTGGTCCTCGAATAAGAAGCGAAAAGGATAGAATAATAACTTTGGGTGCAGTATTCGGGATAGAAGATTGGCATTGAAGTCTGGGGGGGGCGACGCCCCCCCAGACTAAATTCCGGGGGGGGCCGCCGCCCACTCTGCCCCCCCGGTTCCGCCGCCACTGAAAGGAAACAGGGGAGCAGCGTATTTTCTCTATTTTAGCCGCAAAGTTACCCCCAGAAGGCCGCGTTTTTCATCAATTTGAGCCTTCAGAATAGCGCTTTTGTGGGCTTAATACTTAAATAGAATATTCAGCTACACTCCTTGCAGATCACCTGCTATGTCCCATTCCGCTCTGGGTCGATCGTCGAAAGGTGCCAATAACGCTGTCCAACCGCATGCGAAAAACTCGTTTTCACGTACCTATACATACATGAACATGGATCCTTAAAATCCTTATTTTTCCATCTTTAATCTTTTCGTGGGCCTCTCTAGTATAGGGGACCCAGGGCAATCCGGCCCCCTCGCCCCCATCTAGTTACGCTACTGATTTACGAACAAAAGTGAGAAAAAGCGCCAAACGACGGCTAAAATTATAAGAACTACTTCGCGCCCAAAGTTTCCTTAAAGCTTCCGCTTAAGGCTCTATTTAGCGAAAAATCGCTAAATAGAGGGTAGAAGTGTACAGAAACGACAATTTTTGGTTTATGAAGTCAAGTTCGTGGCTCAAACTGAGAAAAAGCGCTAATTCGTAGCTGAAAGCGAAAAAATTGACTAAATTCTTAATTCGAAGCTATAGTACACCAGAAATAACTAATTTGCAATTTGCAGATATAAAGTTGTGGAAAAACGTTAATTCGCGGATACAATATGAAGAAAATCACAAATTCGCGGCAAAAATTGAAAAAATCACCAATTAGCGCGGCTAAAATTAAGAAAATCGTTAATTCTTAGTTCAAATTGGGGAAAAGTGCTCATTCTCAGTTAAAAATGGATGAAATTGCTAATTTGCAGCTTAAATTGAGTCAAGCGCCAATTCTTGGCAAAAATTGACAAAAATCGGTGGGTAATGTACGGGTTGGAAATGCTACCACGCTGCTAAATTGTAGAAAAAGCGAAAATTCGCTGCTAAAACTGGGAAACATCACTAATTCTCGAACTAAGTGTCGTGAAATTCATAATTTAAAAATGATGATTTTTTGACAGAAATAGATGGATAGATGTACATTTTTTGGTTAGAAAAAAAAAAAAAATACATTTATAATTTAAATTCGCACCTTCTGAAGGCATTTGTGTGGCTAAAATTCAGAAAAATGGCAAATTCATGCATGTTAAAAAATACGTTAATTCACGGCTAGAACTGAAAAGAAGCAATAATCTATACCTATAAAAGTTTTATAAATTTGCTAATGCGGTGGTAAAACGTGAAAACCCGCTAATTTGCGGGTAATATTTAGAAAATAAAAGAATCAGCCTGGTAAAAATTAAGAGAAATGTTAATTTTAAGCCTAAAAATTGAGAAAATTGCTCATTCGCGGCTAAAAATTGAAAAAATCGCCAATTTACAGCTTAAATTGCGCCAGACGCCACCAGACGACTGAAATTGAGAAAATTCGCTAATTCACAGGTTTGAAACGCTACGACGCGTCGCCGTCGCCGCTACAATAAAAAAAAAAAACACTAATTCGTGGTTGAAATTGAGAAAAAATTATAATTTGCACCAAAAACTGAATATACGCCAATTTGCGGATTCTGAAGGCAGCTTTTCAGGCTGAAATTGAAAAAAACAAACAAAAAAAACCGCCAAAATATGGCAACAAAATAGGTGAACAAAAAAATCCTAATTCGTGAAAATTCCTCCTATTTTGCGGCTAATATTGTAAAACACTTCAGAAAAACGTTAATTTCCAGCTAAAACTGAGAAAAGTGCTAATCCGCTGATAAGAAATTTAAAAAAAATCGGTAATATGCTGCTAAAATTGAGGAAAACGCCACAACTCGTGGATAAAAACGATACTTTGATGCTAAAGTTGAGAAAATGCCCAAATTCATTGCTATGGGAGAGGGGGTGGGGCAAAACCGCTAACCTGCCGCTGAAATTGAGAAGAACGATACACTCGGGCCAAAAAAGCGCTAATTTGCGGGTATAGAGTCCAAAAATCGTCCCATAACTGACAGATTGAGGCAATGATAAGGCCAGCAAGATGTCCAGATTCAAGAGTGTGCTGGCTATGGGTGGAATAATGACTAAAATGTGAAATTACCCCCCCCCCCCCTCCCTCACCCTTACACGATTTCAATCTGACCGCACCCCCCCCCCCGCCCAGGACAAATTCCTACCGTCGCCACTGAATACAAAGCCTTCGAAGGTTGACGTGAATACCCCTAACATGTGAAATTAGTGGAATTAAAATTGCTTTAAAACGGTACTAAACTTCAAGCATTTTTGCGATGCCTGAATAAATTTAACTTGGACTGAACCACGAGAGAAAATTAAGCGTGAAATCATTATTTTCAATGTTATTTCTTCAGAAACATTTCATGAATGAAGCTTACTACAAAAATGGCTATACAACTAACCAATAGAACAGCGCACAGAATGCCAAGTTGTTGAGAGTCTGATTATCCGACTGTAGGAATGACTCACGTAGATTTTGCGCGATATTTTTCACGCTAGGTTGACTCTTTTTGTCTTACCAGTTTTTTTTCAATCATCCCCACATCATTGTGCTTTTCAAAATATTTATTGGCCAAAGCCATGTTCTTTCGTGACAATTCGTCGAAGGAACTTCTTTCCTGCCTTTATTTTTGTCCTGTTTAGCACAATTTTTGCCTTGTTTCTGAAGCCCCTTTACACGAGTGAGTTTTTGGTCTAAAAACATGTTCAATCTTGTCACAAACAGACCATTGCTGGCACATCTGTTAATTTTAGCATTTCATTTAAAAACTGCATTATTGGTCTCTTTTTTTTAATGGCTACCTACGTTGATAAAAAAAAATTGCTTGTATAAAAGGTGCTTTACCACTGTTTATGTTCACGCTTCACGAGTAAGTTTTCAATAGATGTTTCCTGCCTATAAATTGTCTGTTTGTGATCAAATTGAACATTATTTTTGTACAAAAAACTAATTCGTGTAAAAGTACCGAAGAGATTGTTTCCTCAGTAGGCTTTGCAACTGCTGAGACTCTCATAAATTAATATAACGCACAGTTTCTTTAAATTCTCGGTAAATAGCGCAGGTTCACGTTTTCAAAAATTCCTTTTTCATCATTCATAGCATTTTTGCTTTCTTATTCTTGGCTTAGCTCAGCCTTTTTTTCCAACAACAATTATATTTCAATGTTGTGACGCAAGGACAATTGAATGATTTAAAGAATTTCGCACCGAGTTGAACGGTTTTTTCACCTTCGGACGGTGAAGGTTTTTGTTGCTCGCTCCCTCACCTACCTAAGAGTTTAGGGCAGCCGGGGAAAACATTTCCATTTAAACCCTCCATTGTTTCTTTTAAAGAAGGAAGAAGTATAAATAGCTTCCACAGTTTTTAGCACAGGAAGCTGGTATTATATGGTCTGGAAGGATGTTAGGGGATATAGGCACACAATTACAATGCATTAGTGCATTGTGCCGGGCACTTTTATACCTCGTCATTGGGTAAAGCTTATAATACGCGATAGTGCAAAGCCGGCCGGCTCCACACAATGAGATATTCGCGAAATAACGAGCAAAGTATTTTAAACAATTTTTAGCATTGCCTAGAGCTGGAAATTGATTAATATATTGCTCGGGGAAAAATCGTTTTTCTGTAAGTTGTATGAACCAAGGAGAAAGTTGAACGGTAGGCATTTCCAACAAAGGCTGCCAAGGCAAGTTTATTTTTATTTTTCTCATTCTTCTTTCTTCACCCTCTTCTTTCTCATTGTGATTCACTTAAAACAATTAAGTATCTCCATTCAATAAATTCAAACAATAATGTCTTTATCAGTGTTTAAAAGACAGGAAAGTTCAAAAGAAAGTGATGATCCCAATCGTGCGAAATGCTTTTGCGAATCGGCCTCTTCTCTTATTACTCTTATAAGGTATTAACCACAACAGTTCGCATAACGGTTTCCGTATTCGTCGGTTGTTGCAGAACGTATAAGGTCTATTCCTCCCCAGTATTCAGTAATAGGCAAGTGATTTTTGGTGACTGTTTATTATATTACTGAACTGAACAGCCCGAGTTTATGCAAGTTAGTAGGGCAGTTAGTGAAAATTAAAAAGTACTGCTTTAATTTACGTCAATGAGCTTCGAGAGCAGAATGATGACGCTCTATCTCTTTGAGCATGCATACACTTCGATTTATCGCAGCTGCTGTAAATAAAAGGTCTATACATTGGCAGTAGACATTTAGTAGGCTGGTTGACAGGGTTAACCGACAGGGATAAGATAGAATTACGTATTTTATTTTTGTAAATAGAGAGATTTTGCAACCAGTAAACGCTAAATTTAATTGCTAGGGTAGTAGGGTTGGTTGAAATATGAATAGCGTTAACGTTAGCTGTTGGCAAAATCTCTCTAATAAATAACGTGATTACCAAAAGTTTCAACAACAAAAACACGAAGAATGCTCTTCTTTCCGGTTTAGGTTCGGTCCCCTTTGGGTTTTGGCTAGTTTTAGAATTTCTGTTCAAGGGAATTGGTTTATTAAGACTCCTTGGTGCCCTCTCAGGTCGTCAGGAAAAGGCGACAATCAGAATCGTCCTGCATTCCTCTGAGCATTTGTCATTTTTTTTTCTTTTCTTTATGGGTTCTCTCCTCCCTTCCAAGCCTTTCTTATTGAAGTGCGGACCATATAACTGTCACTTATTTTTGAGTCGACCACCTTTCCCTTCAGCAGTGAATATTGACTTGTGTCTGTATACACGTCTGGCAGAGTAACCTGAATTTCTCAAAGGATTATGATATCTTACTGTAAAAACGAGGGACTCAAGGATAATAACAGGTCAGGTAATACGTTTCCTTGTTGAACGGAGAATGTAATGATACTTAGAGATTTCAAAAGTGGTCAGGGGTTTTGGGTTTTATTTATTTCATTTTTTTGTTCCCCTCCTCCGTAAGGAAATAGGAGGTCAGAAAGAAACTACACTCAGAGAAAGTATTGTTCACATTCGGTCCGTTAAAACTGTAAGAAAGAAAGAGAAAAATAGTATAACGCACATGGTGAACCTCAGTTGCAGGTCCTGGGTCTTTGTCCTGTTGAGAACAAGACGGTTCACCGGTCACCAGTTGATGATAATAGCGGTGAACTGCTCCGAAGCACAGGAAGCCTCGTTCTGCGCTAACCACGATCACGTCATCAGCGTACAAGGAAGGCCTGCGAGTGTGACGACTGCAGGCTTACCGGGAGATCATTCTCGAATACGTTAAAAAAACGAAGGCCCCAGTTATGGAACCCTGTTTGACCCCGATATCCATTGCAGGAGAAAGATCCGACGTTTTCCCTTCCAGTGGCGTGCCCAGGAATTTTTCTTGGGAGGGGTTTTCAAATCACAAAAATTATACGTATATAAAATGGTGATTTTTTTGACAGAAATGGGGGGGGGGTGTCAATTAGTTCGTAAGATGGACACGATCCTTTATAGTCAATTCATCTTTTAAGGGCGCGAATAGCCAGTTTGGCAATTTTTTCGGCTCAGCATGGCACAAATCGTCATTTAGGCCATCTATACAAGGCGCGAATGATCAGTTCCGGTATTTCTAAGGCACGAATTTTTTTTTTTGTGCCGACAGCCACTTTGAAGACGCGCTGTAGACTCTGTAGGGTGCAAATGATCTGTTTAGCTAATCTTTGGACCGTGAATTTCTGGTAAGAGTATGCCATTTTTAGGATTTAAATAGTCAGTTTTGCTATATAGGCCAGTCAATAAGAACATTAAAAATAGCTAAAATCGCAATTAAACGGCTAGTTCTGATTTTTTAGTATGTTGTTAGGACCAGCACCAGTAGTCTAAATCCAAGTTTTCAGCTTCGAAAGACTTGTGCTACTTTCGTGGAACTCGAAAAACCGCGAAATTTTTGCACTTTTTTCGGGGTTTTCACTTTACATATTTCCTAAAATATGAATTTTAAGATAAAACATACGAAATACGTTAAAAACCACACAAAATTTGCTACAATTTGACACCTAACCTAGCTCTGTAGGTCATATAGTAACCAAGATACAGCTCCTCGAATTTTGATTTATTTGTAAAAAAAAATGAAATTTTAAGTTTTAGTCAAATTTCGACCAGAATTTTTGCTAAAATACTCGTCCTACGGGGAAATCCGAGTCGAGAGAAGTTGTAGCAAATTCAATTATGTTCCATTTAAGCACAAAACGATGCCTGTAGACCAAAAGTGTGGAAACTACATTTTTCTAAAAATGATCTGTTGAGCTCCCACCATGGTTTGATGGTCATTAAGTTACATCAAACTCGAAATTTAGTCAGTCAATTTAGTCAGGCCCGCTAATCTATCCCACTTGGGGTAGAAATGCCAATTGCAAAAAAAGGCCGCGCTAGAAATTGAAAAATGTGCTCAAATAAAGAGTCCGCGCAACCTCCGGTGTGGACATATGCGACAAGGAGAAGCGATAGTAAAAAATGAGCCAGGTATTTGTGACCGTGAGAGTGACAAATCGGGCCCCAACTTGGAGCATAAAACTATTTGAAGACTCTTAGTGCCCGCCCGCATAACAACGGGATCGGCAGATGTTCCTCTTCCATCCCCCTCTACCGGTCAATCATCGGCGGCTTAAGGTTCTTCCGATGTAGGATTCTTATTCTCACTATCAGCGTACGTGAGCTGGGAAAAGGAACAAATTGTGGGGAATTTCAACTTGATGTGTGACAAAAACAAATAACTTTCGTCAATTGTAGAAAAGAGGGGAAACTTGGATCCATCACCTACCTCAAAATGCAGTTCCCTTCATCGGAGCCCCTTTACCAGTTTCTAGTTTCATTGATTACAAGGATGTCTCCCCTCACCATAAGGCGTCACAGTATACAATAGATAAATCGAATATGGAATGAAATGGCAGATTGACGTGAGGTTGGTGTACAAAATTGTTAGGAGAGGGATGACCAAGAGCGTATAAGGCGAAATCATGGTACAAGTTGATTGGATTGGACCCCCCCAGACAATCAAAAAAATTGTACCTTTGGGTGTGGTCCAGAGCTACTCCAAGTCCATCAGAGATCCAAGATTATGGAGGCGATGGACCGCCCCTCGCCGGAAGCGGAGGCACTACCCTAATCCCTAGCCAGGGACGTGAATCGTAATTCACGTCCCTGGCTGTCTACCCGACTTGGGAAAACCGAGTCAAGTAAGTTCCGAATTCCTTGTTAGCACAACTGCCGCAAAAATGATGCTGGCGGATGGAAACTTGGCACAAAAATGGATCTTACAGAGCCCTAGCCTAAGTTCGTTAATCAGCCATTCCAGCTCGAGGGAAGCGGGTGAAAATAAGGGTAAACAAATTTAAAAATTCACCATGATTCGCCAAGTAAACCTAGCGACACCGTATTTTAAACGAAACTATTAAGCAATAGTATCCTTCGATAAACGTTTTTATTTTTCGAAAAAGTGGAGGGGGAAGAGTAGTTCGGGGGAAGGAGGGAGATCCGAAACGCGTAAAATTCCTCGTTAGTGTGGAAATTATTGGGAAAATATGGGTTATTCAGCTGTAATGTAATTCAGCTAACTGGCCCAGAGCTATCCCTCCCCCCGACAACCCTTTTACAGTCCGCCTCACCTCCTTTTCAGCTCACGAGCCACCAGTGCTCGCCCAAGGTGGTAGAGCTATGTAGAGAGGTGGAGCAGCTCCCCTCTTGCTCTACTATGACAAGGTTGGGAATTGACGTCACCCATAGACCTATACAGGAAGAAAACGATCGACTGTTCCTTTGCGCTAGCCATTCCCCATTTTCCATTTAGCATTTCCACAATTTCTCGTTAAGAAGGAATACATGCGGGATTTCGAACAAAGCTCATCTCTATACCAACAATTTGCAATTTTTCGCTAACGCTAATTTTGTCAGGATGTATTCAACTTCGTCTAATTTTTCCTTTAAATGGGCCTAGTAAGCCCTGCGTGCTCGAAATTAAGATCAGGATACAAACTTATTTACCTCGATATTCGGGTCTTGTCGAGGATTACCATAAATAGAGTGAAAAATTAATTAATTATCTGACAACACCGACGGCCGTTTCTAGCCCTCGTGGAGCCCGTAGGCGACGAACTATCAGGGTCAGGGGGCCCCCTAACTGCCAGTGGATATTGTAAATGTATGCTAAACACAGACGCGGGTTCAGGTTTTGTTCAAAAAGGAGGGGCTTCATAGCCATCTGGCTTGGTAGCCACTCGCATCCTTCAAATCTAGGTATGACTACAGTCGCAAAAATGTCAAAAACTGACGATTTTTGTGCCTTAAAAATGACTAAACTTACTATTTACGACCTAAAAATAGCGAAACTGGCGATTGCAGCTCTAAAAAGAGCCAAACTGACTTCTCGCGCCCTATAAATTAATTGCTGGACGCACGATTGGCGCGCCATGAAAATGCCTTAAAAGTTTATGATTCCCGCCCTAAAAATGGCTAAATAGACGTGGCTTGACTTTCTAAAAACAGCTAAATTGGATCCAGGCACTCTAATGATGGCTAAAGATTGACGATTCGCGCCCTGAAAATGCAAATGACTAAAATAACGGATTCGTGCCTGGAAGTATCAATACAGGTAGTGTTTTATTCGTTGAATTGTTTGAGAACAATGGCGTTGCCGAAACCACGGTCATGATAGTTCAAATGAAACAAGTGGGAGAAGACCTTCCATTCTTTTCTTTGCCTTCATGATGAAAAAGCTGCAACCCTAAGACAGTCATAACCTACAAAAAGAGCCGAAAAGCCCCCAAAACAGACTATTTGTCAGTAAAATGGATAATATTTAAAAAATAGGCGATTCATTCATGAAACTACAGGGTTTTTGCAATTATTAGCAGATTAAATCGAAAAGTATTTTGCACTTCTATATGGACAGAATATTTTGCTAGTCCGGCCAATAAAATTACCTGTCTGGTCGGCTGTGTAGCCGTCAAAAGTGTCCCTAATAAGCGGCTTAAACGAAGGAGCTGGACGCGGAATGTTCACAAACTTGGCCGGGACACGATCAATTTAATCTAAAGTCTAAAGTAGAAAATTGTCGAACTGTGGAGGCAGACTGCAAGCACAGTAAGAGTGGCCTCCATTGAAACACGTCGTTCCTGGGGCCAAATAGTCGCTGTCTGGGGCCGAAGTTCAAGCACGCTCAAGTTTCGTAACTTCCTTCAAGAACCGAATTTATTGGACTTAGCTCTTAAAATAGCAATTTTGGGGATCCGTCTCAATTGAATAAACAAACTGCGTGGGTTAGGGTCTTTCAAATATCAATTTCGAAGGTTTGGATTAACCGATAAGCCAATTCGTCTTCTTCAAAAGGCAATTTCGCGAGGTTGCTCTCATTCGAAAATGCAATTTCGCGAGATCTTTAAAAATCGAATTTCCAGGATTTGGCCCTTTAAAGCCTCAATTTGCCAGATTTATTTTCTTTTAAAATCCACGGTTTGGTCTACTTTGGCATCCAAATTTCGTTGATTTGGCTATTTCAAATAGACATTTCGGGTGTTTGGCTCAAATACGCCAATTTCACTTTCACATGTCTGGATATTTTAAAACCATTTTCTGTGGATCTGGCGCCTTCAAAGCCAATTTCACTGATTTTCGTGGTTTTTAGAGGGTAGGCAACCGCATAGGGGAACCAAGTTACCGGGGCTGAATTCTTCAAAAACCAAATTATTCGGATTTTAGCTCTGTAAAACACCAATTTCCAGAATTTTCTCTCGATTGAGATTTTGTTGTAATTATTTTTATTCCAAGACGGGGCCTCTATGCGGTTGCCTACCCCCTAAAAACGGCCCTTTGCACCGTTTAAGAAAGAGTAAAGTAACTATAAAACCTATCAGACGGTCAGGCAATCAGACTTTCTGGTCTATGAGTGACGTAGGCAGTCCTACTCAGTTCCAAGAAAATTGCTCTTGGTGCGCCACCCGTTATATCTATCGCCTTGGTGCTCGCTGGTTCGGTCATGGGCGGAGATAGAGGGGGGCTTTGGTCCTATAACCCCCCAAAACTTTCTGTAGCCCCCCCCCCCATGCTCACCTTCCTGAAGCCCCTCCCCCCAGACTCTTTAACCCCTACAGTTATAGGGTACGAACACACGGTGAGATTTTTCTCTACCGGCCAGCCGGAGCGTGTGCCCAGACTTCGACATCAGTTGAGGTGGACTGCGCGTTCTTCAACTGATGCGTGTTGACTTCAAGGTGACTTCAACTGAAGTCAAAGCCAGGTCCAGACGCTCCAGCCGGCCGGTGGGGTTGACCTAAACAGGAAATCCTCACCGTCTGTACATACTTTTAAAGCCCAGTACACACAAGGACATTTTTTAGGCCCCGTTCACGAGCTGTATGTATGTGTTCTGTGGAGTCTAGGCCGGTCTAGGTAACCTTTTAAAATGCTTCATTTTTCGAAGGAAAGTAGTCCGGGAGCCCACCGTACGAAAAATCCGGGTCATTTGATCGTGTCTGGCACCTGCGCATGACGTTTTTTATGGTCTAGGAGATGACACTTCTGAGATCGCCAGACATTTTCCGTGGCATAGGGGCTCACAACAGAGCTAGCTTTGGCAAACACACCTTTGGGTGGTTTGAAAACGACTGGCGAAAGTAAAAAGTCGTTACCCTCGACCAATACGTTACGAAAACCAACGCCGCCATCCAATTTTATTGTAAATAGTGCCGTCAGCGAAAACGTGAAATTTCGAGGCTCACTAGTAGCCAGGGTTTCATTCGATATTGGAAGGCGATGGTGGTTTTCTAGCTTATTGTTTGCGAAGAATCAATTTTTACCCTAGCCAGCCGTTTTGAAGCAGGCCAATAAGGTGTGTTTGCCAATAGCTAGTTCTGTTGTGAGCACCTGTCCCACGAAAAATGTCTGGCAATCTCCGAAAAGTCATCTCCTATACCATAAAAAACGTCCTGCGCAGGTGCCAGACTCGATCATATGACCCGGATTTTTCATATGGTACGGTGGGCTCCCGGACTAATAAAAATTTTGTTTGGTTGCATAATCTCCACTGAACGCATACGTAGAGCTTGTGAACGGGCCTTTATTATTTCACAGCAAAACTTTGTGACACACGTGTTTCTTCGGTAGGGTTCACATGTTTTCCGAACTTGGGACGTGAAAAATTCTTGAAAAATGCCTCCGTGTGTACTGGGCTTGAAGGTGTGAATCGGTGGGCGGGGGGGGGGGGGTCCCCGTCCCACTATTGATTATTCCCAGTCATATTAGGACTGAAGCCCCCCCCCCCACCAAGGAATATCGGCTATCTCCGCCCATGGGTTCGGTCCTAAATACTTGGTGATAACTTGTCTACTTTTTTTTGCGCATCGACAGCAGGGCCGTTTCGCGCAGCTACATTTTGTCAACTTGTCTATTGAAGGTCCTAATATTTTTGAATTATTTATTTTTCGTGTTTTTCGCACTATTTGCCATCGAAATCGAATTTTTGAAAAGTATTTTAAATTGTATTTGTATTTTGTTCAAAATACAATTCAAAAAGTATTTGTATTTTAGTATTTAAAATACATTTTTGAAAGTATTTTGGGCTTTGTATTTAAAATACATTTTCAAAGTATTTTGCCCACCCCTGGCCGTAGCCATGAAACAGTTTTGAGTTTTCGCCAAGACGGGAAACAAATTCTGTATGACAACTGGTATAATAAGAGAAGAAGCAATCCTGAAGAGGAGCGACTGAGGGTGGTGAAAGCTGCCGCATAGATTCTGCTTCAAGACATTCGTGCAATGGTTTATGACGTCACTGAATATCCATCATCAAGTGCTTTCTTACAGGAAGTTGACTCTGGCATTCCTGAATCCGTGAGACTGTTGCTAGAAACCATCGTGCTGAAAAACAAACGTACGTCAGTCGAAGAATGGAGAAAAAAATGTGTGGGTTTCGCTCACTTATTGATATCTGCAGTCAGACCAAAAACATTCATTTCTTCCTTGAAGACCAGCTTTGGTACCTACTTATACAGGAAGTTCGGATCAAAGCATCTCATTAATCTCTGCTCTGCAATGGGATTTTCATGCAGTTACAGTGAGGCAGTACGTTTAGAAAGCTCAGCAATCGTTCGTGGAGAATCCTCACCACGTATTGAAAAAAGATCCTTTATGCAGTTCACTTTTGACAATGCCGATGTCAACGTCAACACCTTGGATGGGGAGAACACATTTCACGAAATGGGTGGTATCATGATTATTACCCCACATTCTGCAGTATTGCCCGATGACAGCATCCATCGTTTGAAGAACTATGTACCTGCTGAAACCATTGCTTCGTATGGTTCACCAAAAATCGAGAAATGCAACATAAGAAAGAAGGCAGGTTTGTCAGATATAGAAGTCGCTGATATACATGAGATGATCCAAGTAGCTGGTGAAATCCTGCCAACTCCACCAGACCTGTTGTGGCTTTATGGCAAGTGGTCCCACACTTGCAGAACTGCCTGGCTGGAATGGCTACATGGAGCAGGCGACCGACCATCTCCAGTTCAATCGCTCTAAGATTGTTTTCCTGCCTTTCATTCATGCTCCACCCACTGACTACGACACCGTGATGACTGCTCTGCTTGATGCCAGCCGAAGAAGTACAGCCAACTCACAAAAAACCTGCTTTGTAACTTTTGACCAGCCTCTCTACATGAAAGCTACGGACATTGTACAGGCCTGCCCTCATCATGAATTGAGCAGTGTAGTGGTGCGCCTTGGTGGTTTCCACCTACTTATGTCATTTATGGGGAGCATTGGCACCATAATGGCAGGGAGTGGGCTGAAAGAATTACTGACAACCATATACGCGGAGAACAGTGTAGAAAAGATTCTCAATGGCCATGCCTACTCAAGGGCTGTACGAGCCCACATGCTCACCAATTTAGCTCTGACTAACTTAATTTTGACAGATGAGGTGGAGTTTACGGTGAAAGATCGAGTTGGAATGGATGGGATTCTCAGTGACAGTGACAGGTCATCAATCCTTGTTGCCGAAGACAATGAAATTTATCAGATGAGTTGTGCCAAATTTAAAACTGCCTTGGAGAAAATTGAACAAGGTGGCCCCACCTCGAAGCTTTGGGTGCAATACTTTAAGATGACGGCTCTAATGAAGCAATTTATTCAAGCAGAAAGGATGGGGGACTGGGAACTCCACCTGTCCACAATTGCAAGAATGCTGCCCTTCTTCCATGCCGCAGGCCATTTTTTTTTACGCTAGAAGTGCTAGGCTCTACCTCCAAGACATGATAGCATTGGAAGAGAAAATGGATCCACATGAATGGAGGACGTTCACAAAAGGAGCCTTTACAATTCGCCGCTCTAATAAATTTTGGTCGGGGCTTTGGTCGGATTTAACCATCGAGCAAGTGCTGATGAGGTCCATGAAAAGTCAAGGAGGGTTAACCCATGGTCGAGGGATATCGGCGAGTGTTCTTTCAAGATGGACTGGAGGCATGGTGTGCATGCTGAATATTTGCGAGGAGCTGGAGAAGTTCTGGGACATTTCGTGCTTCACCTCTGAGCAGCATGTTGATATGAGGGCTGCACAGATTGTAAGAGACACGAGCGATGTGCAGAAACTGAAGCACTACCTCGATTTCCATCCTCTCTTCCCACATACAGACAAGCTCTTGTACATTAGTAGTGGCATCGTTGGGACAGCCGACATCAACTGCCACATGGCTCGAGAATTGGGATTGGAAGGTGTCAAACAAATCACAGGCAAAAAGTTTGGAATGATTACCTTCAAGCAAAAAGACAAAGTGAAAACATTTGCATCAATGAGCAAGTCCATTAAAGTTAGAGACAAGCGTGTGGATGTTGAGCCGCTGACGATCTTCCAACGAATGTGTATCGTCAAGCAGTCTGACAACCAAGTGAAGGAACACCAAGTATGAGCTCGCTCCATACCCCGTGTCAATGTTTACTGAAGAGGGTATGTGCAAAGGCACGAAATCAAAGTTCTATTCAGCCTTCACTCCACTCAAAGAAAACATCTCAGTGGGTGCCAGCACCTTTATTGTCATTGTTGGAGGATTTCTATTGCATAAGGTGCCCTGGCATAGGAATGATTCAGTGAAGGCGATTTTAGAAGGTTATGTCAGCTACACCATCAATCACTTTGGAACAAACGCAGCTGTTGTGTTCGACGGATATCCTCAGGATGGGGCCCAGAAGAATACGAAAACAGCTGAACGCATGAGGCGCGATGGTTCTCTGCAGTGTAGCGAGGTAATGTTTGAGGAGTCGACCATAATAAAAATGGCACAAGAGAAGTTGTTAGCTAGTGACAGCAACAAACGTCGTCTTATTGCCCTCATGTGCTTCGCATTCAATCGCCAGGGGATTGAAACGAAGCAGGCAGTCGAGGATGCAGACTGTGAAATAATCAAGGTGGCCATTGACAAGAGCTCCTCACACGAATCTGTGGTGATAATCGGAGAGGATGTAGACCTACTCGTCCTTCTCAATGGTTTGGGCTCAGCCGTGAAGAATGTTTTCTTCCAGAAAAGTGACAGAGGTGACGATGGTACCATGCAGTTTTCGGCAAACTCCTTCAATCGTGGAGATTTGATTGTCGCTCCAGGCTTTGAGATGTTTCTCCACGCTTTCTCCGGCTTTGATACTACCTCTGCCCTTTTCTGGTACGGAAAAAACAAGTTGTGGAGCGCAATCCAGAAAAACCCCCGACTTATCACCACAGCTGAAGTGTTCCTTCAAAAAGATGCGACCCACCAAGCCATCGCGGAAGCTGGAGCAAAGTGCCTTATCGCTCTATACGGGGGCGACGTCACAAAAGATAGCCTCCACTGCCTGCGTTACAAGATATTTGTAAAAACAGTCGCTTCAGCGAAAATAGACTTGGCCCGTTTGCCTCCAACGGAAGATGGTGCAGCATTCCACGCATACCGGACGTATCACCAAGTTCAGAAGTGGATGGTGGTGGAAAAAGATGCCACTCAGTGGGGATGGACCCAGACCGAACAGGGACTTATTCCAACGACTATGACAAACGAAGTGGCACCCCCCACCCTTCTGAAATTTTTGTCGTGTTCCTGTAAGAGAGGTTGTACCGGAGGAGCCTGCTCATGCAGGAAAGCCGGGCTAAAGTGTTCAAATCTCTGCAAAATGTGCTGCGGTGTTTCCTGCCGGAACGTCGCAGTGGTCCAGATTGAGGACAGGGAGGAAGACGTCGATGGGGAGCTACCGGAAGAGAAAAGTGGCTTGGATGAATGGGAACCTCCCGCAAAACGACAAGCGTGACCGTTCTCGAAAAGCCATATTTTGTACAATATTTTATTCAGGAAAATATTCAATGGTCAAGTTTAATTTCAAATTACACAATTCTTTAAATTTTACGTGGTACTTTCATTCAGCCTTATGCTCTGTGTTCACGAGCGATAAGTTTCGCCCGGTCACCACGATACGACATGTCACCGTGACCATGGAAAAACAATAGCAACCACTGGAGCAGTGCATTCCATGGAGTGTATAGAGGAGAATGGTCCCGGTGATAAGCGTAGCGATGACCATGCTGCACTTATAGTTCGTGTGCACTGGGCCCACCCAAACTTAGGTGGGAACTCATCGGATTCATTCCAATAAAAATGTAGCTTCCACACTTTTTGTTTCTTCGAGGATTTTGATGAAACTATTTGGTCTACAGGCATCGTTGTGTGCTTAAATGGAACATAATTGAATTTGCTACAACTTCTCTCGACTCGGATTTCCCCGTAGGACGAGTATTTTAGCAAAAATTCGGGTCGAAATTTGACTAAAACTTGAAATTTCAATTTTTTTGACAAATAAATCAAAATTCGAGGAGCTGTATCTTGGTCACTATGGGCCGTATTCATAAACGCCACTCAAATGCTACATAACTTATGCTAAGTTAAGTGTAAGTGAAGGGTGTTTTAAGTTAAGAACAGGTTTTCTATTCAGAAACGTCACTTCGTCTTTACTTACTTAAGTCTAAGTAAAGGGTAAGTTAAGGGTGAGTGTAGACGGAATCGTTCATACGAACGGGTCGAGCACTAGAAGTGTAGAAGTCTTCTCTCTTGTTATTATTTTACTATGCCGCGATGCACTTTCACTTAACGTTTCTCAAAGATCTCAAATCAACGCGAATTCCCTGTTGTTGCTGTTGAAGAATCAGTTTTTTTTAAAGGTAGAGACATCTGATTTTTAAGCCTCGAAAGTTTTCCGCCGCTAATTCGCGTTGTGGTTTGAGAAACGCTTAACTCTTTTTTCCTCTCTCTCTTCTGTCTTTACAGTTTTTGAAAGGCACGAAATTTCAATTTTTAGAAACATAATAACATTGTTTCTACTATTCCAGAGTCCGTGCTTCAAACCCGAATCAACGCATGATAATTCCGTAGCTGAAATATTCGTGAGTTAGTTCGGCGAAACTACCTACCTTGAAAATAGGAGTGCCTAATTTACTGACCCAGAGTTATCTCTACTGACTAGATACTTAAAATGTTCAGTTTGCGCTGAAAATTGGCACGTAGCTTCCACATGGCCCAAAAATTTGAACCCGGCCAGTTGAGGGGAAACTCGGGAAATTCCGGACTATTGACAGAGGGTTTTATATACCAATATGAAAGATTTAGTCCTCTTCACGAATTTCGTGAAGAGTTTGAGCAGAAAATTGACACACAATTTACCCTTGGTCAGTACAACTTGTCCTACATTTTGAACCCGGTCGGTTGAGGGAAACTCAGGAAATTCCGTAAAACCCTACTGATCGGATTGCTGTATTGTATTGACCGACGCGTCAATCGTGTGCCAATTTTCAGCACAATCCCAGCATTTTAAGACATTTTCAAGGCGCAAATCGTCAGTTGAGCTATTTTTTGAGAAATTTCTAGCGCCTGGGTAACAGTGACATCCTTCTGACTGAACAAAAGTACGCGAAGATCGTCGTTTCTTACGCCCGCAACGAACTGTGTACACAACACTTCCTTCAACCAATTGCTAGGAAATTGGCAATACCTGGATAATCGGTTTAGATCGGCGTTAAAGTCCTGAACCGATTCGACTTCTCTTTGAGACCGCATCTGAAATTTAATTCTTTCAGTGAGGCGCGGATTGAAAAAATCCATCTAAAATTTGCTGTAAATTATCAAACGACTTGGACTCCTGCTTTGAAGGCTCACACATATCCCACAAATTACGGTAGGTCGCATCGTCAAGGCCACTCAACAGACAGAGTGCCCATTTTGACTCCGGAACATTGTGAAGATAAAAAATGTTTCGAATTCTTCGCCTGTACACCATCCAGTCGGTTACTTCGGCAACGAACGAAGGAATTTTTACATTGAACGAGCTATTCTCTTCCATCTTCGACGAAGCATCGCTCGAAAATGGCAAACTCGCCTTTTTATTGCGTGATCCCATCCTCGTTAGCTAGTTTTATATATTCACGTACACGTATTTGTCATTAACCATTTAATAAACTGAACGATCAAAGCATATGCTAATACACAACAGATAGGTTGACCAAATACTAAAAGCGCCGTTTTTGTGCGTAGCAAAAAATGTGCTCCACAAAGAAGAAATGACTGTCCGGTCTTGGATGAAATGAAGCGTCCTTTGTCAGACGATGGTGATGACTTTTCTCTCTCATCGTTGTAATTCGTTGCGATTCGTTTTTACAATGACAGAATACCTACCTAGTCATTGCTCAAATATGATGAAGGAAATAAGTCCTTTATACAGGGGCGTAGCCAGCCCGTGATCAAAGGGGTGGGCAGCCAGCCCGGCACAGATCCGGAGTTGGGGAAGGGGGGCGCAAGTCTTGAAAAAAAGTGCTCGTTCGCGGATGAAATACTCAGCTAATACTCAGGGAAAACACCCATTCACGGCTAGAATTGAGAAATAGCGCTGATTCACGTTAAGTTTGAGAAATAAATCCCATTATTCGCGGTTGAAATCGAGAAAACACGCCAATTTGCGGTTTCGCGATCCAAAGTTCGGGCCGAAATTAAGAAAATGCGCTAATTCACGGTTTACAGTTCTCTCTTCACAGCTAAAATTGACAACAAAAATTGCCCGTTCAATGTAGAACTGAGAAAAATCGCTCATGTACGGCTGAAATTGAGGATAAACGCCAATTCACAGCTAAAATTGAGAAATGGAGGTCATTCACGCAGGAAAAATTGAGAGAAGGCACCAGTTCGTGGTTTCTCAAACCAATATTTCGGTGAACATTGCGAAAAAGTGCTGATTGACTGTTTAATTACACATGTATACATCAAGTTTGTGGGTGCAATCGAGAAAAAGCGCGACCTAGCGCATACATTTTTGAAAAAAAATTCAAAAACTTCGAGGTTCGCGATGCAACGTCCGGATCAAAATTAATGAAATTCGCTAACATGCGGATTACGTGAACCTTTTTACTGCTGAAATTGCTCAAAAAATTGGTCAAGGCAGAATTGAGATTAAAGCACCAATTTGCGGCTAAAATTGAGGGACAACGAATTGGCAAAATTATCGTCACTGTTTGTTGTTGATTGGTGGAATTATCGTGGCTAAAAATGAGAAATAGGGTTCATTCACGGGTTTAATTGAGGAGAATCTGCTCTTTTGCGGCTGAAATTGACAGAACGCACCTATTTGCGGTTTATAGGAGATGTCCAGTGCTGGCCCGTAATAATTGCGTTATTTCACGGTTTTTTGAGACCTTTTTACGGCTAAAATGAAGAAAATGGGCTAGTTCGAGGTAGAATTGAGAAGAAACACACTGTTTCAGCTGAAATTAATGAAAAACGTCAATTCGAGGCTACAAATAGTGCTCATTCACGAGTAAAAAGGGGGGGGGGGGATTCTGTGCATCTCCTCTTGAGGAAAAACTGCGGATCCACGCCTGTGGGCAGGCCTGCAAAGTTTAAGAAAGACCATCGGTGCACGACGGTGGATCGCTAGCCAAATGGGTTGGCGTACACGGTACACATTCATTGAGAAGTGGCTTTTGAAAGAAAAGATGTATTCAGAAAATAAAATAATGAAATAACTTTTTCTACCGAAGAAACAATCTCGCTGAGGTTTTTCACCGTACCATAACATTGTTGAACCGTAAGGGTCGGCACTACCAATGGTAAAAACGGCAGACAATCGAAACCTCGACGTCAATTGCCCATCAGTAAATGAAACGAATGGATCGTCATCTCGGACGCAGATGTCTCTGATACGATAGGAGGAGGAAAAATAAATAAAATAGTTCCCCTGAACAATACGTCACTCTGTCCATACCAATGATTTTGTACGTACCTACCTTTTTGGGACGTTTGTAAAAGCAATCCATTCAATTAAGTCATCAAAATCGTCGGAATCAATAATTATTTTATCCTCCAAAGCGATAACTAACAACTGTTCTCGATACGCTCGATAAGTTTAGTATAAGGGTGGTCGGGAGTACATTTAAAATTTTGAGGTCATTTTCTTCTTTTCAAGTCTGAGATAAGGCTGGTTTGATTTAAGTGAGGTCTATGAATACACATTTCGCCCTAAGCGTCACTTAAGTAGGCCTCAAGTTCTACTCAACTTAAATCTTAAGGGGAGATAAAATATCACCTGGCTGAGCCCTAAGTGAAGTCTCTGAATGCAAAATCTCCATTTAAGTATAAGTTAAGGCTAAGTTCGGTTTGAGTGACGTTTATGAATACGGCCCTTAATGACCTACAGAGCTAGGTTAGGTGTCAAATTGTAGCAAATTTTGTGTGGTTTTTAACGTATTTCGTATGTTTTATCTTAAAATTCATATTTTAGGAGATAGAGTGAAAAACCCGAAAAAAGTGCAAAAATTTCGCGGTTTTTCGAGTGCCACGAAAGTAGCACAAGTCTTTCGAAGCTGAAAACTTGGATTTAGACTACTGGTGCTGGTCCTAACAACATACTAAAAAATCAGAACTAGCCGTTTAATTGCGATTTTATTGTTCTTGTTGACTGGCCTAAATGTGATTATTTTGATTCCTTCTGTCGAGCCGTCTTGTCCCCTCCGGATGTCTCGTCGAATTCGGAGACCGGATGCAATACTGCGGGGAAAGAAAATAAAAGAAAACGAAACTCAGACTCAGGCACGCACAATTTAAAAAAGGGTGAAACGAAACGATACGCGCAAAGCCATACTTTTTCGATGAATGATGTTGAGCCGGGTTTTTAGGGTCCACGGTGTGTCCACCCGCACGACGGATGAGTTATAGTTTTAAGGGTAACAAATTGAGTGCATACTCAGGGACAACTTCTTAATATTATACATTAACAGAAATATAATAATAATTGTCTTAATATATATGATAGATATAATCAAAAACAAAAACTAAATTTGGTGGATGCCAAACAATAGGTGACTTTTCGATAGAAAATGCGATGAAGAAAAGTAACAGAATAGCCCGGGGAATAGCCCCCCCCCCTCACTCCAGGGATATAGGTTAGTTATTTGTACTGTTGGGTCGGGAATATTCTAGTGCCAACCCAACGTCTTATCTGTGTTACTGTTTAGTTATAGTGATCTTCCGACTCGGCTGATGGTAATACTCCAAGTACTCAGTCACGTAGACTAGAAGTTCTCTTTCGCCTGGGGCGGGAATATCCCGTGTACATGTTGTAGGAATTATTTAGTTTTGTTGTGATCTCACTGTCGTGGCTATTTCCACGTATAGTAGGGTGTTAGAGGGAGTAAAACACGTTGCCGACGCGGTAAACAAAAAAAAAAAGGAAGAAAAAGGGAAGAAAAGTTGCAATTTGATTCTGACCGCTACGAATGGTACCACGCCTAGCAGCATTGGGTGATTCTACGAAAAGTGCCATTTTCTTGTCCCGACACAATATCTCAGCTTCTTCACATGATAAATGCACAGTTTTTTTTCCCCACATGTTCAGGGGTACGAGCTCTATGTTGTCCATTTAGTTAGGTGTTATTCAGTTCAAAATTTCATGGATAAAATGAGACATAATGGTCAATTTTTCTTTCATCTGGCCTGTCCCCAGCATGAGTTATCAACTTTTAGCATGTACCACACTTCAACCTGAAGGCCCCTACACACGTCCCGATCCTACCATATCCTACCGTCGGATGCGAGCCAGGTGCATCCTACAATCGGATAGTGTGGAGGGCTGTAGGAGAGCGAATTCGGTAGGATCCTACTGTAGGATGGTCGGACGGTTCAGGCCTTCCTACATCCTACCACCCCACTACTTTCACGGTCGTGTTGGATCGTGTGTAGGCCTGTAGCGTCCGACATCCTACAAAAAGAGACCCTTCCCTTTTTTTTTCTTTCCTAGAGTGACCATTTTTCGGCGCAGTTGCTTATAAATTTCTCTCGCAAGTGGTAGCTATAATTATGAGTATCGAAGCGGAGAAAAATATGGTACTGGAGTTGATTGAGTTGTATAGAAACTCGCGATGTTTATGGGACCTTAATAGCGACAGTTACTCGAACAGAGAAATGAAGAATGTGGCTTACGAATCATTATTGGAGGTAATGAAGAAGACTATCCCGGAAGCAACATTGCCGGTATTGAAAAAGAAAATCGGCAGTTTAAGGACTGCGTACAAAAGGGAGGAGAAAAAGGTAAGCTAAGACGCTTTGTTTGTTACTTTTTAAATGTTTATTGCATACAAATAAGGATAACACTAATAAATTGTAATTACGCTAGGTGCGAGCGAGTGAAACTACAGGCGCGGGGAGCGACCAAGTGTACGTACCAAAACTTTGGTACTTCGGAAACATGAATTTTCTTAGTGAAAGAAGTGTCGTACTGGACGGAACGGAAACCATCGAAGAAGAAGGGAATGAGAGCGCAACAACTTTCAGCGTGAGTAATTTAAACAAATCAGTTGAATAACCTTATCATACCTTCTTGGAAGGGTACTTGCCCTTCATTGTTAAAGTAGTTCGTAAACATTTCCCGTACTCTAGTTCCCTCTTCATACCTTTCCCTTGAGGTAGATTGATTGAGTGGTACCAGGGAAGCGTTGAGTCTCCACTCTCCCCGCCGAAATGTGATGGCGTTGGTATCCTCGGTATCAATTGAGGACTCATTGGCGTAATTAGGGTTTTTCTTTAACAAATAATTGTGTAAAACAGTACAGGCTAAAACAATTTTGTCAACTTTTTCCACACTGAGAGCTATTGGCTTATGGAATACTCTAAATCTAGATGACAATATTCCAAAGGCATTCTCCACTACTCTTCTTGCACGAGAAAGCCTGTAATTGAATATGCGCTCTTCATGCGAAATATTTTTTAGTGGGTAAGGTTTCATAATATGTTGGTTCAGTCCGAAAGCACTATCGCCCAGAAATACGTATGGAACTGAGTTGTTTGTGTCAGGTAATGAAGACGGACTTGGCAAATGAAGTTCATTACTGGACAATTTCTTGTAAAAGCGAGTGTGGTGGAGGACAGTGGAATCAGAAACACAACCATTAGTGCCAATATGGACGTAAATGAACTCGTACTTTGCATTGACGACACCTAACAATATTTTACTGAAAAACTTCTTATAATTATAATACAATGTTCCACTTTTTGTTGGTTTCTGAATAGCTACATGCTTTCCATCAATCGGACCCACAGCATGACTGAAGTCCCATGTCCGGTAGAAATTGTCTGCAAGCTGTTCCCATTCTTCTTCACTCGCAGGGAGCTGAAGCATGTACAATAAAAAAGGCAAATTATTTTCAGAGCCGTGATGGCGTTGAACCGGAAAACAGTCAGCCGAAAAGAATTAAAAGATCTGCTGTCGAGAGAAAAAAAAGAAGCCCTCATCGATGCAGCACACATGTTGTTGTGTAAGGATGAAGACGAGTGGGAAGTGATCGGAAAATCGTTAGCAGTGCAATTGAAACAGCTGAATCAAACCCAACAGACCATTGCACAAAAATTGATTTCAGAAGTAATATTTTTTGGGAAAAAGGAGAAATTGACACCATTTTCGTCAATCAATGTCAATTATTCGCTCCAGCCTCAACAATATTCTAATTTCCCCAGTGCCTCACGCTTTCCATATCCTTCGTCAAGTCAGTATTCTTCGCCCCGTTCTACTCCTTCCCCTGCGAGTGGTAGTAGCCAAATTTTACATTCTCCTCCAAATTTTCCGACCACTTCCCAAGAATCGTCGGCCCTCACTAATTTCTCCTCTCAATATTACCAATAAAAAAGTACCTTTTTTTTACTTTTGAGTTTTCACTAATTATACTTTCAAATTAAATTCAAATAGCACTTTATGTTGTGAGAAAAAACGTACTACCTCATTCATCTTACCTTGATGCATTCTTTCAAGGCCCTGAAAATAGCATCGCAAGTTTCCGGAATTACAGTTGACAGCAGTTGGGGGGATATTGCAGAGCAAAACTTAAGATCTTCAAGGGACATTCCGCTAGCTAAAAAGCGTAGTGTCGCTATCAGTCTTTCGTCGGCACCCACACATTCCCTCATTACTGTGTTTTGTTTCTCAATGAATGGTTTCACTCTACACAATATCTCATTAAAACAATCTTCATTCATTCTTAAAAAATTACGAAAGTCGTTGCAATCCAGCTCCTTCAGCAATTGCACGTGGGTGAACTTGCTCCTCGCCATCAACCAACTCTTCGCCCAAAAACGTCTTTTTTTTATTTCTTTCTCGTCGCTCGATGTAGCCAGTAATGCAAGTCCAAGTTTTTGGTATTTAGACAGATGAGGAGGCATCGCAAAATCCAAAGAAAAGGCACAACTTCAATACACGAGCGACTGGTCTCAACTGGAAACGAAGCCGGGAAAATGATCGGAAGAAATGGTGGGAACGTGTGTAGTGCGGGATCCTACCGGAACGGTAGGATGACTTTGGTAGGTTGGACGGTAGGATCGGAACGTGTGTAGGGGCCTTGGAAGAAAAAAATCAGTCAACTTTTTGACTAGTGCCTATCAGCCTGTAGATCACGAGTATCTATCATTCGGATGTTGGAGAAATGAAGGTTAGCTAGTACTGATGATAATCTCCCTGTCCCGGGTTTTGCATTCATTCAACTGGCTCCTAGTGTTGACGGTTGGTGTAGGTAAATAACAGCTTGAGGGATAATTTGCGAGCAACGGTTGGCACCACTGAAGCCTAGGCTTGAATTCTCCGTCATTCAAATGTCTTCAGTAGCCATCTTGAGGGCGCCCAGACGACAACTGTCTGCAAGAACAGGTGAGTGACTTTTTTGTATTTCATTCATCTGGTCGAGATAGTGGATGCACATGTTGACTAATGAAGAAGCTCCAAATGCATTCATGTAGAGGCAACTGCGTAAATTAAGATGAACTCCTTGGTTTTTATTTTCTACCTTTAATCAGCTAGTAAACTTGATTTATTGTGAAAAATCTCATTCATCTGGTCTTCATTCATCTGGCCAACAAACATTCTTGATGACCAGATGAATGAACAGTGACCAGATGAATGAATACTAGCGTGAATATTTTCAAGAAAATTCACCTGCCCCAAGTCATGTTTCTTTGCCACAGGCAATTGGGGATGTTGCTCGACCACAAACTTCATCAGGGAGGAAGAGAAAAAGGCGTAACAGAGCCTAAGTTGTGAGGGAAAATGTGAAATTAAGAAAATCTCTCCAGCAATTAAAACAGAATGTTGAGAAGTACAAGAAGCGTTGGTTAAGGTTGAAGAATAGAAGCTCCGGTAACACTGAATCCCCAAACAAGAAGGTCGAGAAGATACTAGCATTAGGAGACGAAGCTGTTCGACGGAGGTTAGTTTTGGCTGAAACATTGAATCATAACATATCACAAGGATACAATGCCATGAGATGCCGCAAAAAAAAGCAATTATTCCGGACGTTTGTTGCGGGTGATAAGAGTTAATTTTGGAAGTACAAACTTATGAATGAATTCAGACAAATCAATGAAAGCCTATTCACCACCAGGGGACGATTAAGAAATAAGATGGAATCAAAGGGCAGAACTCTTGCTAAACATGTCCAGTGTGATGTCATTCAGTTCTACAACCAGGACGATGTGAGCCGCATTTCTCCTGGCAAAAAAGATTTCATAGTTAGAAAGAAAGTGAAAAAACAAAAACGACTACTCTCTGCATCTCTGAGTGATCTGCACAAGAGGTTTTGTGATTCTCATCCTTACAAGATCAGCTATGCTCTGTTCTGCAAATTGCGACCATTCTGGGTCTTGATCCCGGAAACCGCGGACCGAGAAACGTGCAAGTGCATAATCCACGAAAATTTTGCTTTGATGTTGGATGCTCTCCACAGAGCCAAAGTTACTCCACACTCTGACACCAACAGTGTCCTTCGACAGCTGTGTTGTAAGGAATTCAATGCTGAATGTTTGCTGAGAAAGTGCTCACTTTGTGTTGACAACGTCGTTCAGTACGTTGAGTTTGATGGCCAGGAAGAAGTGACTTATAGCCAGTGGCTTAATAAAACTGGATCCGTCATGGACAAGAAAACCGGCAAAGAGAGGATTGTGAAACGTGTAGCAAAAGAAAAACTTCAAGCAAAAAAATATGATTTGGTGCTCCAGCTGGAGTCCAAACTTGAATCATTCTTGACACATGAGGGCAACATGAAACACCAGTATCTGCAAATCAAGCAACTTAAAATGAATCTCCGCCCTGATGAAGTACTCATTCACGTCGATTTCAGCGAAAATTAATGTTGTAAATACGGAGCAGAGATACAATCATTCCATTTTGGTGGGAGTCGGGCACAAATTTCATTGCACACCGTTGTCGTCTATTATAGAACCGACATGTATGCTCCTGTAACCACGAAAAGCTTCTGCACACTTTCCAAATGTCTTGACCACAATGCACCCTCGATTTGGGCCCACCTCCAGCCCATTTTCGACTTCGTCAAATCTACTAAGCCCCAACTCAAATATTTGCACATCCTCTCAGACGGACCTTCCAACCAATATTCAAACAAAGCGATGTTTTATTTACTCGGGCACGTTTTGAAAGAACATTTTCCAACTATTGAAATATCGACATGGAATTATCACGAAACTGGCCATGGGAAGGGAGCAGTAGACGGCATTGGGGCACGAATCAAGCAGCACGCCGATGCAGCAGTCACACATGGTGTGGATATTGATTCGTTCGAATCTCTTATGGAAGAACTCAAAAAACTAAGGAATATTCTCACAATTGAGGTGGAAGAAGAGCAAATTGTGATCATGCGGGAGTGCATCCCTCAAAATCTGAAACCTTTCCGAGGAACCATGAGAATCCATCAAGTGGTGTACAATTCAAAAACACTGGACTCAGTCAAATTGAATAGCTTGAGCTGCTTTGGTTGCTATGACTGCAATAATTTCCTACTTGGAACCCTCATTGTCGCTGATCAGATGACAGAAAATATGGAGGAGAACGCATTCGATCCTATCTGCAATGTTGAAGCGACATTGGATGAAGAAGCGTCTGAAGACACAGATCACTCGGACCTACCCAGACCGTTCCTTGAAGGTGAAGATCTTCAACTGAACGACTTTGTACTAGTCAAATTCCTAGCTAAAAAGAAATTTGTTTTCTATTTGGGGAAAGTAATTAAAAAGTATTCTAAAACGGATTTCGATGTATCTTTTATGAGGAAGAAGACTGACTACTTTGTTTTCCCAAAGGTAGCCGATATTTCAAGTGTTGTTTCGTCGGACATTCTAACTGTACTTGCAACTCCCCAAAACATCGGAAGGGATAGATATTCTTTCAAAGAAAATTTAGGAGCGTTTGCTATTCGATAGATCTTTGTCGTATTTTCCTAGTTGCTAGATTTTTATCACTGACCATTTTTGTCATTTTCTTAACAGTTTTGTTGACAGTTCCTTGTTCTATTTGACTTAGCTATTTGATTTTTAAAGAAAAATTTGAATTGTGAATTTCTTAGAACGCCAAGGCTTCTTCATAGCCTCTTTAGTTTAAAACCATAGATTGAGATTGGCGCAACCTAGAACCCAATCAATTGACTTAATTCAATATTGTGATATTTAAAATTATTTTACTGTATTTGATTTGATTAAACTTTGTGATATTATGTAAGTACCTAAATAGGTACAGTCTTTCAGTGCTACAAGCACATTTATGTAGGCTCGATTCGTTAATTTATAATAATTTTTGATCAGACTAGTTGTTCTACACTACAAAGACTGTTTTGATTCGATGTTTACTGTCAATCGCGGTAGTTACCTCTTAAATATAAAGACTGAGGGTGCCTTTACGCACGTGGTTTTGATACTTTTCGTTAAAAAATATATATTATGGTTTTAATTTGGGCGTTTTCTTTTTTAAACCCCTCAATCAGTCTCATTTTTCATTCATCTGGTCTTCTTGGTCATTCATCTGGGTACATGAAAAACACAAGTGGCTGGTGCGCCTGAATGATGATTGCTGCTGCGTAGCCTCTGACACACGTTAATTACCATGGTAATGCAAGGTCATCACCGAAAAAAAAAATTGGAATTTTATGCGTTTCTAATTGTAAAAAAATGGGGGCTCGAAAATGGCACTTTTCGTAGAATCACCCCAAAATACAATGAACTGTTTCATTTTGAAGATTACAGTGTGCGTTTGGCGGCCTGGCGAATCACGCTAGTTTTTGGTACGAAAAATCAGGCGTTAAATTATTTGTATTTGTCTGATTCAATAGCAAGCTAATTGACATCTTACATAAACTAAAGACTCCGAAGGCTATTGAAATAACAAAAAGTGAAAGCGGGATAAATAATAGGGTAGGTAATTTATGAGGAATCACCCGGGGTGTCTATGAGATCATAGACGCTGAGGAAGAAAGAACCTTGGACAACGAGGGGTCAGTCATTAGAGATGAACACGATTCTCTCTCTATAAGCAGGGAAAGTGTCGCCGGGAAAAATTATAAGCAAAAAAAAATCATACTAATCTGTTGTAAAACTTTCGCCATTTATGCGTGCCAATCAAAGTTTAAATTTGTTTTCCTTCATGCATGTATGGAACGTTCAATTTTTACTCTACCGACAATTTCATGGTAAAGAAAAGTGTGTAAAAGGAAGCCTACAAAAGAAACGTTCCACGGATATTTCCTCAAGGAAGTGTTTAAAGACTCAACAGCCTCTAGAGGCACTCGGTTGGTACGAACAGAATTCAATTTCTTTGAAAAAGAAACAAAATGTATAAGTCGTACCTACTCGAAAGACGTATAGTGTAATTAAGAGCCCGCAGGAAGATCAAGGCTACTGGAGGTCGCAGTTAGTCAGTCATGAGAACGCATATGTAACGCCAGTTATAGTTGAAACGGCCAACTTTACGATTTGCCACGAGGCCGTGTCTAGAGGAACGGAAGGCCAAGCTCGGTTATTCATCTTGATCAAAGAATGAAGACCAAACTATGTTTTCTTTCGACAAGCGGAGGTCTTCCTCAAAATACAACGAGTGCGATAGATCTAAGCTCCTATGGGTTGATTACCTTTTCAAAGCACGTTTGGCTAGTAAAAAAAAAAAAAAAAAAAAAAACAGAAACTATTTCGTCCTCCTTGGATTTTCCAGGAAGCGTTAATGAGAAATGTATTGTAGAAGTACTGAAACAAAGATGACAAGAATTCAACTCTCTGAAGATTTTAATATAGAAGAATTTAATATTCAAACTCAAATAAAAACTAATTGCAATAGCTACGCTACGCTCAAATAACAACTTCTCTGAGGTAAGTACCACAGCAAATCATTCCGATGAAATCACTATTTTCAAAAGGCAAGACCATTGTTTTATAGGACAGAGAGCTTTCGAGATGTCATGCATTAATCGAGCAAACTTAACAAAGCATTTAAAACCACAAAAAAAAAGTAATGGAGAGTTAAAGGATTTCCCGTTCTCACTTTCTAATTATTCATTCTTGTCACTATACTAGAGCGAGGACTATAGGGCCAAGGCTTCTCTTTTATTTACCTGGCTCAACGAGGTGTAAGCGATTAGCTGTTGTGAATATTAATTTTAGGTCTCAGGTAATTCACAGGTGAAGAAAGGTAATCGAAGAAACTCTATGCAATTAACACAGATCAGATAACAGAACATGGAACCGCGCACTTGTTATACAAAGGGAGCCGCCCACTATGCACCCCCGCCACCACTACTAGGAAACAATTTCATTTAACCGGCGCTCCTCAGGATTACTGTCTGCGGGGGGGGGGGGGAACTCACTCGCCAAAACGCACACGATACATGCAGGCTCGATGTGAAAATATTTGTAATTTTACCCGCTTCTCGCTGCGCTCACACTTGATTCGCTTGTTTTCTGCTATGGAGGAAGGAATATACTGGAGGAGGCGCTACCAACTTTTGATATTGTATTATTTTGTTGTTAAAGGCGGTGTATAAGTACCACGATGTCTCGTACTAAAAACAAAAAAAAAAACCGTGCTGATAGGACACTGGTCAGAGGCGTTTCCAGCTCTAAACACGTATAGCAGTACAGGGGCGGATACACAGATTTGACCGGCCCGGGGTACTGGAAATATATCGCGGCCCAATAGACATATACAGGGTGTAAAAAAGAGCGACTGGACAGAGAAAAAACAGTGAAGAGGCATCTCATTTCTGATCGAAATGACCATTGGCACTTTTCCGAAATTCCGCTTTCTTTCCGAGATATCCGCCATTTTCTCTTTTTTTTTTTTCGGAAACAGCTTGTTGCGTAAAGCTTTTGGCTTTTACGTTTGGATTAAGCAATAATTTCACTTTCTGTCACAAGCCACGACTTTGACGTTTTGTCCATTCAAATCGCAAATTAGCGTTTTTCCCCACTTCAGCGCTTCTCAATTTTATCGGTGAATTAGCCACGGATTAACGATTTTTCACCATTTTAGCGGTGAATTAGCGTTTTTTCTGAGTTTTTGCGGTGATTTCGTATTTTTCTTTATTTTAACCGCTAATTTCATTCATGAATTATTGCTTTTACTGTACTTTATACGCGGAAGCTTTAAGGAAACTTAAGCCTCGAAGTAGCGCCTTTTCTCACTTCTGTCCGTGAATTAGTAGCGTACCGAGACCGAGAGATAGGGGCGAGGGGGCCGGATCGTCCCGGGCTGATATGCCCGCCCTTGCTGGGGCTCTAAAAATGTGATCCATGTTCATGTTTGTAGGTACGTGAAAAACGAGTTTTCGGCATGCAGTTGGACAGAGATATTGGTTCCTTTCGACGATTTTTAATCCATCCGACCCAGGAAAGAAGTGCTACCAGGTGATCAGCAAAGAGAATCACTGAATCATCGATTTAGCCCACAAAAGCGCTATTCTGAAGGCTCAATTTGAGAGAATTGACGGGTAACTTCGCGGCTAAATTAATGCACGTGAACCTGGCAGCACACATATCACTAAACACGACGAAAATGGCGCCATTCGTTTGTATACTGTTTGTTTACGTTTGTTTCGCACAAATTTTCGTTTGTTTAGCCCTGTAACATACAATTTTTCAAACAAACCAAAAAAAAAAAATGTGTGCCGCCAACTTCACGCAACGGCACACATGACCCCAATCGTTTGTTTCGCTACATATTCGGACAGAACTTCGTTTGTTTGGCCCAGCAAAACGAATATGAGGCAAAACAAACGATTGGGGTCATGTGTGCCGTTGCGTGAAGTTGTTGTTGTTTTTTTTTTTAAATTGTATGTTGCAAGGGGGCCTGTTCTGTAAGATTTCAGTGTTCCTAGGAATATCCTTTTCCACCCGTCCACTCCAAATTAAAACATATGTTGAAGGAGAGGACGGGTGGAAAGAGACAGTGATAGTGACAGGTAAAAGTTATAGAACAGGTCCCCAGGGCTACACAAACGAAAATTTGGGCTAAACAAACGTAAACAAACAGTAAACAAACGAATGGCGCCATTTTCGTCGTGTTTAGTGATAATGTGCGCCGGCTAAAATAGAGAAAATACAATGCTCCCCAGTATTTTTTAGGTCCGTAAGCGGATAAAGATGAGAAGGCGGTACTTATGTGCTATTCTTGCAGGAAAGTAGTTGGGAAAAATCGATAGTATTCGTGGCCAAAACTGTTTAAATGCTTTCATTCGCGGTATCTCGATGAAACATCCAGACCAAATTGAGAAAAAATCGCTGATTCGCGGTGTATAGATGCCACCTTATGACTGAAATGGAGAATCTCTAATTTGCTGTTAGTAAGATTGAGACGTGGCCCAGTTTTTGCTTTTCTACAAGCGCTAAAGGGCAAGAGAACCCGCTAAGGCTGTACAATATAAAACAAAAAACACGCTAATTCGGGGCTAAAATTGAGAAAAATGACAAATTCCCAAATGAAATTGCAAAAAATCGCCCATTTGCGGATAAAAAGTGAAAAGCCACTAATTCACAACTAGTTATCGAAAAATGATAATTCACGACTGAAATTGAGAAGAATGGCTAATTAGCCGCTAAAATTGGGACATGCGCTAATCCACGGCAAAAATTGAGAAAAATAGCTAATTCGCTAATGAAATTGACAAAAAGCTAAACTTGGAACAATCCTATTTGGCGGATTTAATTGAAAATAATAGATTATTAATTGGCAGCTGAAATTGTAAAAAATCCGATAATTTGCGGATAAAGTCTGGAAAAAACGTTCATTCGCTGATTCAAATGAAAAAAATCGGCTAATTCACAGATATATTAGAGAAAACGCCCATTCACGACTAAAATTTAGTAAAAACGCTGAATCGAGGCTAAAATTCAGCAAAAGACAATAATATGTTGCTTCTGAAAGCAACTTCGTGCCTAAACCTGAAAAAACGCGCTAGTCCATAGCTAAAAGTTGAAAACAAATTTGTTTTCAACTTGTTTTCATAGCTAAGTAATTATCTTGGCTGAAATTAACGAAAAACGCTGTACTTGCAGCGCAAAGTGCTAATTCACTGATGAAAAGGTTAAAAAAAGCTAATTTCCTGCAAAAATCGAGGAAAACTTCAATTCATGGCAAAATTTGAGAAAAATCGCGTAACATGGGATAAAAACGCTACTTAACAGCTAAAGTTGAGGAAAATCACCTAGTCGCGGACAAATTGTAGAGGAAAAGCTCTGTAATTCACGGCTAAAATTTAAAAAACCTCAATTTTCGACTATTTTATAGTTTTGAAATATTCATATATCAAATGCGCTTCTTAGGTCATTTTTTTTTCGCCCACCTTCCCTTGCTAGATGCGCCCTCTAAGGACACGGCGCCCCCAGGCGGTTGCGCGGCTCGCCCCTCCTAAAAGCCGACACTGGTGGTTGATCTCAACCAAGTCGGAGAGAAAAACTACATATACAAAGATCACAATCTGCTTTGCTGGGCTGAATCTAACGAGGTAGAATGCCTAAGTCCCCGATCAAGTCCTAACGCCCAGCAGTGCCCTGAAGATTGCAACGAGATCATAAAATCGGCATCGGTGCAGATATATGACGGCAAATTAGGGGAAAAATGTATGCAGCTTGAGGGCTGAGGCACAAAATGCTGCGGCAGGCCTTTAGAGTACGTGTATTCTGGGTGTTCTCAATGAGTGAATTTTGAACCAACTGCTAAGCTATACGCTATAAAACAGCCTTGTGTCTTGAGTCATGGGTTAAAGGGTGTCCTGGTTTTAAGAAAACCCTACTTGATAGATGTTCTCATTTGTCTTTTTGTACCTATGCTGTACCGGATTTGAGGCTCGGTTCGTGCCTTAATTCGCCCGGGTGACGACGGGCAACGAAAACCAAGAGGGAAAAGGTACGAAGTAGTGCGGCGAAGAAATTAGGCAAAAAATTCACGAACGAATAAAAACTATATTGTCATACTTCACGACCAAAAAAACTATATGAAACACACTCGATGAACTTTGTACAATTTGTTAACTTGAAACAACGAAAGAAAAAATGAGACTCTACATTTTGCGAAAAACAGTTTCAGATCATGAGTTGTTATCAGACAAAACGTGAGAGCGAGAGAGAGAAAAAAAGCGCGCTCAGTAACGCCACACGTCAATGTGGAGGCCTCCGGTTGGCGCCTTCAGTCTAAGACGAACATTCTCCCCCGGCTGAAGCATCCGGTTCAGAAGATGAGACGTTGGGTAGTGGAGCATATAATGGCCGGTCGTTTGTAGATTTTGTGGCTGATTTTCCCGTTGACGTGGAGCGGAACCTTGACGTTTGCGACTCTAACGATGCCGTCTTTTCCAGGGAAAATTTCAGTTATCCGCCCAACTTTCCATAGCATGGAAGGGGCGTGGTCATCGTGAATAAGGACGTGAGTACCAGGAGTGAGTGACGCACCTACACGAGTCGATTTTGTGCGCTGTTGTAAAGTGTGCAGGTACTCTTGGCTCCATCTCCTCCAAAAATGTTGCTGTATGTGTTGAACAAGTTGCCAACGTTTCAAAATCCCAGGATTTTTCGTCTCAACGTTTTCATGAGGAAGGGATATTAGGGGTCCCATAATCAAGAAGTGCCCCGGAGTTAATACGGATGCGTCGTTGGGATCTTCACTGATGGGACATAACGGGCGTGAGTTGAGACACGCTTCGATCTTGACGAACTCTTCGTATGTCAAAGACATGTTTTTCACGACTCTGGTTAGGTGGGTTTTCACGGATTTGACGAGAGCCTCATGAAGTCCACCGAAATGTGGCGACAAAGGAGGTTGGAAATGCCACTGGATTCCTCGAGACGAGAGCGAATACTGACTGTCATCAGAAGTCATCATTTCTGAGAAGAATCGACGAATCTCACGGCTGGCTCCGCCGAGATTGGTTCCGTTGTCCGAATATAATTCTGTGGGGCAACCACGACGAGAAACAAATCGGTCCAGGGCTACTAAAAATGAAGAGGTGGTCAGATCCGAAACCACTTCCAGATGTGCTGCTTTCACCGCAATACAGACGAAACAAACAATGTAGGCCTTATAGACTCGAGACTTTCTCAAGGGGCACGACTTGATCAAAAACGGGTCGGCTAAGTCGACTGACGATTTAAGAAACGGCCTGGCTTGGTTGACTCTAAAAGATGGCAGGTCACCCATGAGAGGTGCTACGAATTTTGGGCGGGCTCTGAAACAAGTCAAACATTTGAAAATAACAGAACGAACAGCTCTGCGTCCCGACAGTATCCAAAATCGTCTACGAAGTGTAGCAAGTAACGCCAAAGCGCTCAAGTGACCGAATTGCACGTGATAAAAGGTTACCAGAAGGTCGACGAATTTTGACTTTGATGGTAGAACGATAGAGTGTTTGGAGTCCTCGTTCAGACTTGATTCTTTCAACCGACCTCCGACTCGAAGTACTCCCTCTTCGTCTAGAAAGGGAGAAAGGCGAACTAGAGGGCCTTTCGATAACTTATTCTGCCGAATTAACTTGATATCTTCGGCGAAAACATGACTTTGTACAATTTTGACCCAAAATAGGAGAGATCTTTGGAGCTCCTGGGTGCGAAGGGGTCCAACATACCTCGTTTTGGAAGGGGTAATGGCCCGAAAAACAAACGCTGTTACCCTTTGAAGGTGAGAAAACGACGAGGTTCTGTCCAATAAGTTTCCAAGTGGAAAAGTACCACACTTTTGGGTTAATAAGACGATTTCTTGACGATTGCCTTTCCTTTCTTCTAAATTGACAGACAATATCGGTGGCTGCGTAGATTGGGTCAACCCAGGCCAATGATGAGGCGGTCCTGAAATGAACTTGGGACCCGTCCACCACAGATTAAAGTTTACGAATTCACCTGGATACATGCCTCGGGATGCACAATCTGCCGCATTGTCCTGTGATCGGACGTGTTTCCACCGCGACGGTTGAGTTTTTTCTTGGATGAACGAAACTCGGTTGGCTACGAACATTTTCCATCTGCTAGCAGGTGAGGCTAGCCAGTGGAGGACGATTGTTGAGTCAGTCCAACAATTGATGGACGAGATTTCAATTTCACCATCGAAAGTACGAAGAACCGACGAAAGGAGTTTGACCAACAGTACAGCTCCACGCAATTCAAGACGAGACAGTGTGACATGCTTTTTTGGGGCAACTCTTGTCTTCGAAGTGATAAGATGCGACTTGAATTGATCATTTTCCGAGACGACAATGAAAATAAGGGCCGCATAAGCGGCTTCCGACGCATCCGAAAATCCGTGCAACATAAATTTTGTATTAGACGAACGAAGATTATTGAAAAACCGAGGGATTCGAATTTCGGAAAGTTGGACTAGTTCTTCATTGAAGCGGTTCCAACGAGCTTCCATGTCCCCAGATGTCTTTGATCAGAATTTTGGCCGTCAGGATGCATGGAGACAAAAAACCAAGTGGATCGAAGATCCGTGCCAATGACGAAAGAATTCCTCGTTTTGTTGACGGTTGCTCGGAACTAGTGACTCTATAAGCGAAAGTGTCGGACTTGGCATCCCAGAACATTCCAAGGATTTTAGAAAATAAATCAGCGTCAAAAGATACTTCGTTTTTGTGAGTTTCAGAAGTGTCATCTTCATTCAAAACCGAAGGATGGTTCGATTGCCATTTTGTCATCTCAAACCCTGCTTTTTTGAGAAGCTGGTCTATTTCAATTTTAAGCTTACGAGCGTGCGAAACATCTGGGCAGGATGCGATTAGATCGTCGACGTAAAGGGAATTGAGCAGAGCTGCGCTGGCGAGAGGAAACGACGAGCCTTCGTCAGAAACCAGTTGTTTGAGGGTTCTGATGGCTAAGAAAGGCGAACAACTTAGCCCGAAGGGCAAAGATTCTATTTCGAAAACTTCGATCCGCGACTCTCTTGAAAAACGCCAAAGTATCCTTTGGTAGCAACGGTGCGGCTCCTTGACTTTAACTTGTAGAAACATTTTTCTAATGTCGCCAGTAAGCGCAATTGCGTGATACCGGAACCGAGTCAAAAGATCGGAAATGTTTTGTTGAAGTTTTGGTCCGGCAAATAGCGTGTCGTTCAAGCTGTGACCGTTGTCTGAACGACAAGACGCGTCGAAAACGATGCGAACTTTAGTTGAAGTGCTGCTCTCTTTTACAACGCAGTGGTGTGGTAAGTAATAACAAGGGCTTGAAGAGTCAACGTTTTCGATTTTGTTCAGGTAACCCTCATTCAAAAATGTTTGTAAAGCGAGGTGATATTCCGTTTTGAGAGCAGGCTGCTTCTCCAGACGAGCTTCTAAAAGTCGTAATCTTGTTTCGGCGGCTTTGCGGGAGTTACCGAGCACAGGTTCTCCCGGTTTCAATAACAAAGGAACGGCGTATCTACCATTTTTCAATCGTTTCACCTCTTGGCTGTATAAATTTTCACAATTCGCATCATCAGGGTGTTCAGGAATGAGCTCAGGGATGTCATCCAGCTGCCATAACGACTCAGAAATATTTTCTAATGTCAAGTGAAACGAATGGACCTCACTCTCAGGGGGTTCGACGCTGTCAGCCAACGATGAAAATGAAGAAGATTGCACGGGTCCCATCAGGGTCCATCCGAAAATAGTTTGCATGGCTATGGGAGTTCCAATTGGGCCGGTTCGTCGCCCCTCTAGGAAAATCTGAGGTAGTAAATCGGCTCCGATCAACAAAGATACGGGTCCGGGCACTGAAAACCCGGGATCTGCGAGGTTGAGACCCTTCAAGTGATCGCAAAGATCGGCAGCTTGGGCAGACGAAGGTAAATGACCCGAAATTCGGTAGATGCAGTAAGCGTTAACCCTTAATTTGGGCTCATTTCTTTCGGTTGGATGGATAACGAAAGAAGTGATTTGGTTGACCGACACGACTTTGTTGTTTGCCAAGCCTCTCACGGAAAGTTCAGCTTGTCTTTTTGGTAGGCCAAGCTGGAAAGCAAGAGAGTCAATAATGAAAGAACTTTGGCTTGCTGAGTCCAGGAGCGCTCGGACTCTGTACTCTTTATTGTGTCGAGTTTGAATCGAAACCATGACGGTTGATAAGAGAACTGTCTGTGAGGACGACGAGGACGGGTGGGTGTAAAATGTGTTAGACGATTTTGAAATCGAAGTTGCGTCAGACGAGTGAGAGGGTTCTTCCTCGATGGGTTTCTCACAGGAGGAATCATTCGCACGATACCGATTGGATGGTTGGAAGTGTAGAAGCGTGTGGTGCTTCGACCCACAAGTCCGGCAAGTGTTCTTGCTTCGACATTTAGTGAATAAATGGTTCGAGTCAAGACAGTTCAGGCATAAAGACAGTTCTTTGGCTACTAGAAAACGATCACGAGGTGTCTTTTTGAGAAATGAAGGGCAACGACGAACAGGGTGTTCCTGCTGACACATAGAACATTGCGCCACTGACGTCAACAGGACGTTTCTCGATGTTTTCGGAGTCAGCTTTAATGGCGACGAATCTTGAGGAGTGGGTTTCTTGTTGTAGAGACTCACAGACTCCAAAGATCTCACTCTATTTTCTAAAAACGTGATGAGGTTGTTAAACGAGGGGAAAACATCGACATTGTTTAATTCAAATTGTTCGCACGTCTGAGCATCGAGCTATTTCATGATCAAGTTGATTAGTGGGAAGTCCCAGTGCTCAGTGGGCAATTCAAGAATTTTTAGCGCGTTGACACTGGTCTTAACGGTGGTCAGGAACGATTTCAAAGACGAGGGGTTTTTTCCCACAGGGGGATGATCAACGATTTTGGACCAGTACGAAATAGCTGTGGCTCGAGGACAGTCGAAGTGTTTTACCACACTGTCCCAGGCGACGTCGAAGTTTCCGTCTTCAAATTTCAATCCGGAAACGATGTCGAGTGCGTCGCCCTTTAGCGTCGACTTGAGGTAGTGCAGGCGTTCGACATTAGAAAGTTCAACATTCTCGATTACCAATGAAGTAAATAACGATCTATACTTGGACCACTCGTCTGGGACTTTGGGGTCGAAAATGGGTAGTTGTAATCGAGGTAGAATGTCTCGGCGATTGGTTTTAGGGTCGAAACGATGATTATCGTTGTCATGTTCCACAACTGTAACATAATCTCCAGCGATGCTCGGAGACCTAATTTGATCGGCACGGTGCCCGACTTGGTCAGGCGACGGGGTACGACTGGGACTTAATTCGGTTCGAATCGTGGTTACATGGCTCGACCTGGACTGGAGGGTGACACAAAGTGTCGTAAAACGATCGAGTAGAGCGTAAAGAGCGTCGTCGTTGACGCCATCAGGCCTTTCGTCTGACCCAATAACGAGAAATAAGCCGTCGGTCAAGAGGGACTGATCCCGTAAAATGTTGTTTAATTCGATTGCGTCTGCCAAGGACAGCTCGTCCTTCTCTATCATAGATTCTAAGCGACTAGAGTAAAACTTTACTTTAGATATGTTTACCTTCAATCTTGCCGTTTCCATTTCGTTGAGTGTACCTTTTCCGTTCGACTACAATCCAGCTCGGAGGACCAACAATGTACCGGATTTGAGGCTCGGTTCGTGCCTTAATTTGCCCGGGTGACGACAGGCAACGAAAACCAAGAGGGAAAAGGTACGAAGTAGTGCGGCGAAGAAATTAGGCAAAAAATTCACGAACGAATAAAAACTCTATTGTCATACTTCACGACCAAAAAAACTGTATGAAACACACTCGATGAACTTTGTACAATTTGTTAACTTGAAACAACGAAAGAAAAAATGAGACTCTACATTTTGCGAAAAACAGTTCCAGATCATGAGTTGTTATCAGACAAAACGTGAGAGCGAGAGAGAGTAAAAAAGCGCGCTCAGTAACGACACACGTCAATGTGGAGGCCTCCGGTTGGCACCTTCAGTCTAAGACGAACATATGCTATAATAGACCAGTTCCGGGATTCTGTATGCTTTACCTTAGGGACCATTACCGAGAAAATTTAATCTGTAGTTACCAGTTTTCTCAGGAGGGCTGGGATCCGTCAAAGTGTTGACGCCCGATCGCCCACCCCATGTATCCGCCCCTGTAGCTGTATACTCTGTAAAAACGAAGAGGTGGGAAGGAAGGTCCAGGACAAACCATCTCCTACCAACGTGCTGTTGTTCGTCGTGAGGAGGGCCATTTCCGGGCAGGGGTGTATAGCCAGCCCTTGACCTAGGGTTGGGCAGAATATTTTGTACGTTTCAGAATCTAGAGACACCACAGCAAAAGAACTGGTAGGTAGTTCATTAAATCAGAAATAGGCGCAATAAATCGTCATTCTTCCCTTTTTTTGAAAACTGAGTTTTCACACAAAAGAATTGTAATCCATCAAAAACTAACATCTTCGTCCGGAAATTATCGGTTTTAGCCTTCTACTCCTGATTTTCTATCCAAAAACTGTCAATTCTATTCAGACTTTTTCTATTAACAGACAATTCGATTTCCCCGGAAATCGATACTTGGCAAACAGGGTGTCCGACTTTTCATCAACGTCTTGTCTGAGAGACGTAAAATTCCAACATTTTTTAACCAAACAATAACGGGTTTTAACTCAAAACTGAGGTTTTTAAACAAAAAACTGAATATTTCACTCTGGTATAACTAAATATTTTACTTGAAAACTGACGTTTTGACGCCAAAGCCAAAGTGTTAACGCCTAAACTAAAAATTTCACAGCACAATTTTTAAAATCCAAGTCTTTATACCCCCAAAACTGATGAATTCAGCCTAAAAATGGCGGGTTTAACCCCTAACGGAAGAAAAACGAATGCTCTTACCAATTAACAGACCACTCAGTATTAAAAACTGCCGAATTTTACTCAAAAAATCGTACAATTTATCGCCAAAGCAGACCTGCCACCCTCCAACTGAAGATACTACTACAAAACTGGCGGTTTTAACCTACAACCAAACTTTTACTGTTCCATTTCAATATTTTACACCCGAAACCACGGGCGAAACGACAATTCCCCCCCCCCCCCGCCGAGTTAGATAATTTACTCCAAAACTGACAATATGTTACAGTTTAACTAACGTTTGCCCCAAAACAGGTGATTTTAAGCCATTCTGCCTTGAAAACAGGCGATTTTACGTCATTCTGCTTTGCGCGCCTCGATGGTGTAATGGATACAATGCTCGCTTCGCAACTCAGCGGGCCAGGGTTCGAATCCAGCCATTGCCCATTACACTATAAGGCTGCGGCGAGCTGTGACACGGCGCACTTGGCTTTGGGTGGGCGTTCCCGGCGGTGTGCGTTCAACAAACCGCGCACCGACCGAAAACGTCCGCGTAGTACGGGTGTGAAGTGCACAGTTAAATCTGGTTATGGCGTAGAAGCCCAATGGAGGCTCAGGCGCCAGCTGGGTTCAAAGCCCGGCGCCCCCAACAACAAACAAAGTCATTCTGCTTTGAAAACAAGCGATTACACACAAAAAAATAACGATTTCATCCCAAAAACTTTCTCGAACTGACGATTTTACCCTGGAACTTGCGGTTCCACTAAAAAAAAAAAATCATTTTACCTCAAAACTGAATATTTTACTTCAAATCTGGCACTTTACTTTGTTGTACACAGCTTTTCAGGGCACATTATGCCATAATTGCCATTTTTAGGGCGCATGAATTCAGTCTTTCCCGTTGTAAGTCGCGAATAGTACGGTCCCAAATCAAGGCGAGAACAGCTAGGTTGGCCATTTTAGGCGCTCCGAATAGTCTATTTTGCCATTTTCAGGGCAAGGATTCACCTGTTGAGGCATTTTTAGACCTCGAATTAGCCAGTTTATCCATTTTTAGAGCTCTTGAAGTAACTTTGTCTATTTTTAGGCTTCAAATTTTAGTAATTTTAGCCATTTTAAATATATGATTGATCAGTTTGACCATTTTCAGGTCTCAAATATAGTCCATCAAGCCATGGACATGAAGTTTGACCATTCCTGTTGCGCAAATTGTCGATTTTGCCTTTTTCAGGGCAGGAATCATCAGGGCGCGTGAAGACATAATTTTGGCCGTTTTGAGGGCGTTGATCAGTCCATCAAGCGAAATGCGCCCATTATGGTCATATTTGGCCCAAGAATGGCCAGATTGATCATTTTTAGCGCGCTCGAATGGTCGATTTAGCTACTTTCGGGCGGTAGTCATGAGCTTTTCAAGCATTTTCAGAAGTTCACCAATCGCCAGTTTAGACATTTTTAGGGCGCTTTAAAGTCAGTTTAAGCCATTTTAGAAACGCGAATCGTCAGTTTTGTATTTTTGGGCGTGAGTTTAGTTAGTTTAGCTGTTTTTATAGTAGGAATTGCTAGTTTTAGCTATTTTTTAGGCAGCTCCCCACGAGGAGATTTTTCGTGAAACGCAAATGAGCAAATTCTATTTCTAAAACTGTCAGTTTTCGGGGTGAAATTGACAGTTTTGTAAGACGAAATTGACAGTTTCAAGAACGAAATGGACAGTTCGAGCGAAATTGGCATTTGTCGAAAGAGAAGTTAAGAAAATCCATAGTCTGAAACCGGAATTCTCGTCAGTGACTGAGCTTACAATTTTTAGTTCGTGAATAGTCACTTTGGTGATCGTTGGGGCACGAATCGCCAGTTCAGGCATTTTAAAGGCACGATTGATCAATTTTGCCATTTTTGGAACGCAAATGGTCGTTTTTGCCATTTCAAGGCAGCCTTTTCAAGGCACGAATCTGTCAATTTAGCCATGGGGAGGGGGTGGGGGCGTGAGTTGTCAGTGCGGCCAGCAGTCCCTTTTATAGGACCTGAACCTGATCAGTCATCAGTTCTACCCAGGGCCGGATTTAGAGAACGAGAGGCCCCTAGGCTGATGATTAAGAAGGGCCCCATTTTTTCACACCCCCCCCCCCCACCGCCACCACCGATTGGAGGGAGTCTGATCGTGTCTCTCACATCTGCGCAGAACGTTTTTTGTGGTCTAGGTCTAGCAGATGCGAGAGACTAATCGTGTCTCTCGCATCTGCGCAGAACGTTTTTTGTGGTCTAGGTCTAGCAGATGACACTTCGTTCACTTCTGAGATCGCTAGACATTTTCCGTGGCTCAGGGGCTCACAACAGAACTAGCTAGCAAACAAACCTTTTTTTTTAGGGCGCGTAGATTCATTTTTTACATTTTTAAAACGTCAATAGCCAGTTTGATTATCAGTACGGCCATTTTTAGGTCGCGCATAGTCAATTTTGTCATTTTTAGGACAAGAATGATCCGTCAATTAGCCATCATCAGGGCTTGAATAGGTCGAAAAATGTAAGTTTAGCCATTTTTAAGGCTTGAATGATCAGTTTGGCCATGTTTTCGAACCCCAGTGGTCAGGCTTTTTTTGGCATTTTGAGGGCTCGATTCGTCAGTTTTAAGCATTTTTTTTTACGTGAGAAAGGCTAGTTTGGCCATTTTTGGAGTTCGCATGGTCGGTTTTGTCATTTTCAGGGCAAGTATCACCTACGTTGAGCCTTTTCAAGGCTTGAACCGTCAGTTTAGCTGTTTTTGTTTGACGTCATACTCATTCGTTCAGTGCAAACTCAGTGGCCAACCGTTACCGGGAATAAGCCCTTTTTCTAAATAAGACTCGAATTGCGTCATTTTATCATTTTATATTTTTTCTCATTTTCAGTCATTTATTAGCGATTTTAGTTCAATTTCACACATCACTTAGCGTTATTTTTAAATTACTAGCAAAACAGGGATTTTCCCCAATTTTAGCCATGAATCGGGCGAATATTGATTAATTATACACCACGAATTAGTCAATTTCATTCATTTTAGTCGTAATTTAGCATTTTTTAAACTTCTAACTTCTCTATTTTAGCAACGAAGTTGTCTTAAGAGGACAATGAGTGTTTTTTCGTGAATTAGAATTTGCATCTGCGAATTGGCATTTTTCTCGATACTATCCGTGGTCCGTGGATTAGCTGTTTTTCTCAATTTTAGCCGCGAATTTGCTCTTTTTCTCAATTTAGCACTGTGAAGTAGACATTTTTATTCATTCTTGCCGCAATTTAGCGATTTTTTCACGTTTAGATACGAATTAACGCCTTATTTTTGTTTTAGCCAAAAAGTTGCTTCTAAGAAGACGAGGATTTCTCAATTCTAGCCGTGAATTAGCGATTTTCCCCAATGTTGGCCGCAAAATTTCGTTTTTCCTCATCTCAGCTGATAATTCACGATTTTTCTCAATTTCAGCCATGAATTAGCAGATTTGGCTCAATTTCAGTCACCGATTAACGTTTTTAGCAGCTAAAAAGCCATTTTTTCCTTATTTCACCAGTTAATTGGAGTTTTTCTACTCTTTATCCGCGAATTAGCCATTTTCAAGGTGCGAATCGTCATTTTAAGCATTTCCGAGGCGCGAATCGTCATTTATTTGACTATTTCGTCCGTTTGACTATTTCCAGAGGACGAACCGTCAGTAAAGTCAATTTTAGGGTGTGAACGGTTAGCTAAGCCATCATTTATAAAGCATGATTAGTCAGTGACAATTTAGGGCACGAGTGATCATGTTTCGAGCGTGTTTCTCCAGTAATTCCATTTCTCCATGGTTGAATCAGCCACCATAACATACCTAATTATTTTTATTTAGGTAATTGATTAAAAAAGTGTGACGTCATCACTTTTTCAGTCGATTCTCTGACGTGGAGCAAACCACCTAATGCGTAACTCATATAACGCAAAGGTTAGTCTAATTAATTAGATGAATAATAGTTATCAGCCGAATAATATTTCTAACACACACATTAAGAGTTACTGAGTAACTGCGCAGGGCTGGGGAGGTCGATTACAAATTTACAAAGTCCTTTGTTCGGCCTCTAGTATTGACACTTGTCACCTTTTGGCCCTTGGTAGTGAAGAAGTGATCGGCGAGTTCGGATGTGGCGCTATAATATGGCGCAGTGATGGGTCTGAAATCCGAGTTGATGGCTGCGAAGACGACTAAAGAGGACGAAGAAGAATAAATGTCGAGGTCGACTGAAAAATGAAGCCGTGACCTTTGATCACGGAAAACTATATGCTTGTTGCCTGTAAAAATAGCTCCCCTAATCTGTCACGAGAACGACTTCGACCTTACGACTTCATAGAAGATTCCCATTCACTTTCCGCCAAAGCAATAAGGTGTTCGTTGGGGTGCCTGTAACTTTAATGAACGAAAATTCACTAAACGAAAGTAATACATTTTGTAGTTTATAAATAACTTGGCGAGGACAATAACGAAATGCATCTCTTCCGCTGAATAAACCTCCAAAACGTCGCCTATAGATGGTTTCATTTAATAATTAACTTATTCTTAAGCTGTGTGAAAAAATATTTACCTACACGTTTTCAACTTCCTGAGTGTTCTCAATAACGCAAAAAATAATTTACGAAATTAGTTCGACCGACCAATATTATTCAAACGATCATCTTGAAAGAAGAACCCATACACCATTTGCAAAAACTGTCGCTAAGACGACGAGAGATGCGATTAACTGCGTTTAATGTGTCGTGATACATTTGGATTTCATGAACAGCCTTCGTTGAAATGGATGTACATAGCAGAAAGTTTAATTTTACGCGCAACATTTCAGATTCCAAACAATGAATCCTCACCAGCCTTATCTTAATTATCATAATGATAATTTGTGGCAAACCAATGACAAGAGTCCCATTTTATCCTTAATTATGCCCATAAATTATCATTAAGTTATCAGTTCTAACTCAAACATTCCTTAGTCGAGAAAGTAGGTCCATTAGCTACTGTTGTTAAGACAAACATAGCGTGAAGGATTTCACGGCCGGTGAATATAACGTCAGACAGTGAGAGAAGAGAGATAGTTGCTAGGGGGAGGACCTGGCTGTAAAAAAAAAAAAAAAAGGCTGCCAATCCTCTGCGCTTAACCTCTTGTAACCAACGATAAAATTGCAGCAGGAGTGTTAACAAACCTCTACCGAGTCGCCTATAAGCGATACGGTTCCTTGAGGTTGGTAATTCTCTCTTCAGGGGAAAAGTCTACGGTAGCGGTAGGCGGCTCTATTAGGTGGAAGAGGTAAGTAGCTCAGGCCAGTGTCAAAAATCCTAAGAAAGATTAAATTTGTTTAAAAAAAAAAAAAAATTGTCCTTCAAAATTGATTATGGAAAGATTAACTAGTGAAGAAACAATCTTTCTACGGCGTAATAGTCTGGCGAACTACACTTGAAGATAAATACAAGGCAACGCAAGCAAATAGATAATCGCCGTCCGCCGTGAGAACCATGTGAACAGAATGAGTTCGACAGTTTGCGAAGAAATAGATACGATGCGAGGGGTACGATGATATTTTTGGGAGCCAATTAATGCAGGAATCGAGGATGGAATATGAATAAAGTATCGATGGCAGAGCCAGATAGCGCACCAAGCTATCGAGGTTGGGGCGAGAAGGGCGGACCGCCCCGGGCACCCTATCAGACGGGGCCCCTGAAAAGCTTACAAATAAGTAAATTCATGGATATTGGTATGTGAAAGGGTTGGACAGCGATTTGGCACCTTTCTTTACGAATTTCAATCCATACGACCTGGAGAATATAAACGGTGCAAGTGATGTCAGCAAAGAGTGTGGGCTGAGTATTCGATTGAGCCCCGAGAGCGCTAATCCGAAGGGCTCAAAATGAGACAATTTCGCCTTCTTGAGGAAAATTAGCGGCCAAAATAAGAGAAAATACACCGTCCCCAGTTTCGTTAGATCCAGGGCCGTTTCTAGCCCTGGCGGGGCCCCTAGGCGAGAACTACCGGGAGGCCCCCTAACAGCCGGTGCTATTGTAAATGTATACACACAGACGCGGATTCAGGTTTTGCTTAAAAGGGAGGGGCTTTCTTTACTGACAGTTCGTCCTCTGGAAATAGTCAAACGGACTATTCACGCCCTAAAAATGGCTCAATAAATGACGATTCGCGCCTTGGAAATGCTTAAAATGACAATTCGCACCTTGAAAATGACTAAACAGAAAATTTATGATCTAGAAGTACCCAAATTGGCAATTCGAAACTCAAAATGGCAAAGCTGAGGATTCTCGTTTCTATAAAATAACAAAAGTGACGACTCACGACCTGGAAATGGCAAAATGGCCGTTTGGATCTCTATGGAGCAGAGGGGTGACGTGACAGCTTTTGTTGGTGACAGTGACAACTAGCTCCGGTGACTGTGCAGTCACTGTGACAAAAACCAGTGATTTTGTCACTTGAGTGACTACTGAGGGCCTGTTCTATAACTTTTTAATATCACTATCACTGTTTGTTACCACCCGTCCTCCCCATCGACATGTGATTTAATTTGGGGCGGACGGTTGGAAAAGGATGTTCCTAGGAACCCTGAAATCAGTTCGTTTGAGCAAATGACTAGTGTTACCGGACTCACCGGTATCTGTGTGAATTTCATTCTCAGACCCAACTCTAGACTCAAAAATGTAGATTTAGTGGGGCAGTTGCCCACCCCTAGATGCGTTCTGAAAGTACAAATCTTTCAGGATAATCACATTGTGTTTCGTCGGCGCTCACTAAAAAAATAACTTCACGGATTTCACTAATAAAAAAATAAATTTCAACGGGTTTTGTCGCTCACAAAACGGATATCGCAAGGGTGACATAATTCAAAGACCAAATTCGCCATTTTTGCGTCCTAGAATACCATTTTCGCAGACAGACGCGGATTCAGTAGGTATTTGCTCAAGAGAGGTGCTAGAGAAATGGTGTGGTTCGCGCTACTAAAACTGGTTTGACAGCCTTTTCACTGCCTACAAATATTTGAAACTAGCTATTTGCACTATAAAAACGGCTAAAGTAACTAAACTCACGCCTAAAAATACAAAACTGTCGATTCGCGTTTTGAAAATGGCTAAAACTGGACTTCACGTGCCCTAAAAATTGGTGCCGACTGGTGAACTTCTGAAAATGCCTAAAAAGATCATGATTATACCGCCCGAAAGTAGCTAAATCAACCATTCGTGCGCTAAAATTGATCAGACTGGCCATTCTTGAGCCAAATATGACCATAATGCTCGCTTTTGGCTTGACGGACTAATGAAGCCCTGAAAACGGCCAAAATGACTTCACGTGCCCTAGAAATGCCTAAAAAAGATTATTCCCTCCCTGAAAATGGTAAAATCGACAATTTGCGCACCAGGAATGGTCAAACTTCATGGCCTTGGCTTCATGGACTAGGTATTTGAGCCCTGAAAATGGCAAAACTGACGATTCGTGTCTTTAAAATGGCTAAAATTACTATATTTGAACCCTAGAAATTGCCGAATTTACATTACGTGCCCTAGAAATGGATTTCCTGACGAATCGAGCTCTAAAAATGTCCGAACAAGTGACTCCTGCCCTGAAAATGGCAAAATAGACCATGCGGAGCGCCGAAAATGGCCAACCTGGCTGTTCTCGCCTTGACTTGGGACGTACTATTCGCTCCTATAACTGGAAAGACTGTGCGCCCAAAAATGACAATTATAGCTATTCAAGCTTTGAAATCGTCAAAACTGACTCTGTGTGCCCTGAAAAGCTGTGCCCAACAAAGTAAATAAATGTCAATTTTGAAGTAAAATATTCAGTTTTGAGGTAAAGTGATATTTTTTGGGTGGAACCGCAAGTTTCAGGGTTAAATCGTCAGTTTAGAAACGTCTTTGGGATGAAATCGTAAGTTTTGGAATTAAAAACAGTCAGTTTTGGGGTAAAATGACCAGTTTTGTATTAACGTCATTAGCTATAAGGCAACACGTCAGCTTTTGCGTGAAATCGTCTGTTTTGGTATAAAATCGTCATTTTTGCGATGAATTTGTAACTTTTTTTTGTGTTAAATCACCTGTTTTCAAGGCAGAATGGCCTAAAATCACCCGTTTTGAGGAAAACTTGAGTTAATAAAGTGTGACAGTTTTAGAGTAAATTATCTAATTTTCAGGGGAAATTGTCGTTTCGGGTGTAAATGGAACAGTAAAGTTTAGTTTTAGGTTAAAATCGCCAGTTTTGTGGTACCATCTTCATTTGGAGGGGGAGGGCATGTCAGCTTTGGCCAGGAATTGTACGTTTTTTTTTACTAAAATCGCCAATAGAAGGATAAAATCGGCAGTTTTTAGTACTGAGTGGTCTGTTAATTGCAATTAAAATCATTCGTTTTTGATCTTATAGGTTAAACCCGCCATTTTTAGGCGGAATTCACCAGTTTTGGGGGGTAAAGACTTGAATTTTAAAAGTTGTACTGTGAAATTTTTAGTTTAGGCGTGAACACTTTGTCTTTGGCGTAGAAACGTCAGTTTTGAAGTAAAATATTCAGTTACACTAGAGTGAAATATTCAGTTTTTTTGTTGAAAAACGTCAGTTTTGAGTTAGAAGAGGCGATTATAAGTGAAAAAGGATGTCACCGTTAGAGGTTCGGACCGGTGATTTCAATGTGTGAGCCAACAGTGACGGAGTAGCCACAGTGACAAAATCACCGACAGTGAAATCACACCTCACCTCTACTATGGAGTATGAATTGCTTGGTGGACAATTCGCGTTAAAAAAATGGCAAATCTGACTATTTTCTTACAAATAACGGTGAAACTAAAGACAATTTGCTCCTTACTGGTTTCAAAAGCCCAACTGGTTATTCGCGCCCAAAAAATAACAAAGTTGATTGTATATGTGCCTTAAAAATAGCTAAACTAACGATTCGCGCCAATGAAAATGTCTGAACTGACGATGTGTACCCTTAAAATTGCAAAAAAAAACACGTGCATTTGCGCTCTAAAAACGGCCAAATAGACCGTGCTGCGCCAGTGACAATAGCTGAACTGACGATTCGTACCCTAAAATAACAAAACACCTTACAAATTTCATCCTCCAAAGTTTCACTCTAAAAATGGTCGAACTGATGATCTTTGGAAAGCGTCAGAGACGATTCGTCCCTTGAAAGTGGTAGAACCAGGCAGACCAGAAATTGGGAAAATTAGCTACTACAATTTAGGAAAATCGATTATTCTCAGCTCAAATTGAGAAAAATGGCTCATTCACTGGGTAAATTGACAAAAACGCCAATTCAAGAAGGTGTCAATGTTCGGGGTGAAAGAAGGGAGCTCTGAAAGGGAGGGGGGAGGGAATTGAGAAACCATGCTAATTCACGGATAAAGAGTAGAAAAACTCCAATTAACTGGTGAAATAAGGAAAAATGGCTTTGTAGCTGCTAAAATTGTTAATTGGTGACTGAAATTGAGCCAAATCTGCTAATTCATGGCTGAAATTGAGAAAAATCGTGAATTATCAGCTGAGATGAGGAAAAACGAAATTTTGCGGCCAACATTGGGGAAAATCGCTAATTCACGGCTAGAATTGAGAAATCCTCGTCTTCTTAGAAGCAACTTTTTGGCTAAAACAAAAATAAGGCGTTAATTCGTAGCTAAATGTGAAAAAATCGCTAAATTGCGGTAAGAATGAATAAAAATGTCTAATTCACAGTGTTAAAATGAGATAAAGAGCAAATTCGCGGCTAAAATTGAGAAAAACAGCTAATCCACGGACCACGGATAGTATCGAGAATAATGCCAATTCGCAGATGCTAATTCTAATTCTAATTCACGAAAACACACTTATCGTCTTCTTAAGACAAATTCGTTGGTAAAATAGAGAAGCTAAAAGTTAAAAAAATTGCTAAATTACGACTAAAATTAATGAAATCGACTAATTCGTGGTGTAAAATTGAGAAATACTCACCCGATACATGGCTAAAATTGGGGAAAATCCCTGTTTTGCTAGTAATTTAAGAATAACGCTAAGTGATGTGTAAAATTGAACTAAAATCGCTAATTCGCGGCTAAAAATAAGAAAACCGCAATTAGAAAAAGGGCTTATTCCCGGTAGCGGTCGGCCACTGAGCTTGCACGTTCCAGGCCACTTCTCTGAAGTCCTGACTGGTCTATATCCTGGCAATGTGCCCTCCAGGCCATCAAATCAGGGCGAGAAGAAGGCACACACCTGGCACCGCACTGGTTCTGGACTGCTAAATTTTTAATTCAGGCTTTAAAAACGACAAAAATGAGTATGACGTGGTACAAAACCGGCTAAACTGATGGTTAAAGCGTTGAAAAGGCTCAACGTAGGTAGTGATACTTGCCGTGAAAATGGCAAAACCGACCACGCGAACTCCAAAAATAGCCAAACTAGCCTTTCACGCGTGTAAAAATGCTTAAAACTGACAAATTCTAGCCCTCAAAATGCCAAAAAACTGACTATTAGGGTTCGAAAAATGACCAAACTGACCATTCAAGCCTTGAAAATGGCTAAACTTACATTTTTCGACCTAAAAACAATTCAAGCCCCGATTATGGCTAATTGACGGATCATTCTTGTCCTAAAAATGACAAAACTGACTATTTTTTCGTCGAAAAAAATTTAAAATTGACTATTCGCGCCCTAAAAATAACCGTACTGATAATTAAACTGGCTATTGACGTTTTAAAAATGTAAAAAATGAATCTACGCGCCCTAAAAAAAAGGTTTGTTTGCTAGCTATAGTTCTGTTGTGAGCTCCTATCCCACGGAAAATGTCTAGCTATCTCAGAAGTGAACGAAGTGTCATCTGCTAGACGTAGACCATAAAAAACGTTCTGCGCAGATGCGAGAGACACGATCAGACTCCCTGCAATCGTCGGTGGGGGGGGGGGGGGTGAAAAAAGGGGGCCCTTCTCAATCATCAGCCTAGGCGCGTCTCGTTCCGGCCCTGGGTAGAACTGATGACTGATCAGGCTCAGGTCCTATAAAAGGGACTGCTGGCCGCACTGACAAGTCACGCCCCCACCCCCTCCCCATGGCTAAATTGACAGAATCGTGCCTTGAAAAGGCTGCCTTGAAATGGCAAAAACGACCATTTGCGTTCCAAAAATGGCAAAATTGATCAATCGTGCCTTTAAAATGTCTGAACTGACGATTCGTGCCCCAACGATCACCAAAGTGACTATTCACGCACTAAAAATTGTAAACTCAGTCACTGACGAGAAATCCGGTTTCAGACTATGGATTTTCTTAACTTCTCTCTCGATAAATGTCAATTTCGCTCGAACTGTCAATTTCGTCCTTGAAACTGTCAATTTCGTCTTACAAAACTGTCAATTTCACCCCGAAAACCGACAGTTTCAGGAATAGAATTTGTCAATTTCCTCCTGAATGACAAAAGATCACAGTAGCAGACAATTCGGGCCCACAAGACACGAGACTCTTGAGCCTCTTCACCTGAAACAGTCGAGTGTACTAGAAACGCTCACAACAATTTCGTCCTAGTAGTAGTAGTGTCAATTTCGTCCTCAAAACAGTCAATTTGTTCGAATTTAACCCGAAAAATCTCTTTTTACATTAAAAACCGTGAGTTTTACGTTACCAAAATGTCAACTGTTTTTTTTTATTTTCCGGCAGCCGTTTTCCTTCGTTTTCATCTTCTTCTTCTTCTTCTTCTTCTTCTTGGGACGTGTTAGAAACTGAGAATTTTATAATTTGCGACCTGCTCATTAATAATAATAATTTTATTGCCAGCATAAATGAATTTATAAAGATCATAAACTAAGTCTTGAGTTTTATTGTCGTTAAGAACGAGACGATTGGCCAAACACCATGATTCTATTAGCGAAGTTGCCGCTTCCAGCTCATTAAAAAGCTCGGCCTCAGAATCACCCGTGCAGAGTACCGTCGTATCATCGGCGTAGAGAAAGATCTCGGACGAGGACGCTAAGCATAAGAAGAAATAGGAGGGGACCGAGGATAGAGCCCTGCCTAACTCCAAGGTCAAGAGCCGGAGTAGGGTCCGATCTGACTCCCTCGTACGCCACGCACTGTAGCCAGCCGACGAGGTATGAATGTAGAAAACTGACGGAACGCTCATCGAAACCGTAATAACGAAGTTTCTCAGATAGGATCACGACGTCAATGGAGTCAAAAGCCCGAGAGAGGTCGAAAAGTCTGAGACCCACCTTTGAGCCAAACTCAAGCCCGGACATTACCGATTGCAATAAACGAATAGCGGCGATGGAAGTAGAACGGCCCCTCCTAAAACCATGCTGATTTTCGGCGAGAATCTTATTCTGTTCAAGGAAGTCCAGTAACTGATTAAGGACGAGACGCTCGACTACGCGTGTGAAAACTGGGATGATAGAGATTGGCCGAAAGTCACTGTAAACTTGGTTGCCCTTTTTCGGTACGGGAGTCACAACTGATATCTTCAGGCACTCAGGGAAAGAGCCAGTCTCAAAATGCAATGAGGTCAGCTGACGACTTTACAATATCGACGTTTAACCAGTAGTAGTCGTACGATGTAGAGTTCTTCAAACTTAATCCTCGACCGAGACACTCTTAAGGGAGAAGGAGGAGCTGAAATCCGGGCGCAAGAAATCGCGGAAGCTAGAAGGAGAATCGGGCAGCGAGTCGACACCAGTGGCGGCCGCATTAATAAAGAACTTGTTAAATCCATCGGCATCAAGACCACTGACAGGTCCAGACGAGCCCCGAGCACCCAACGGCAGTTCGCCCTTGACCATGTTCCATACCGTTTTATTGAAATTGCTGGTATTATTTATTATCAAGGAATCGTTATATGCCTTTTTCGCTTCAAGTACGCTTGTTCGGAAGTCCTTGCGAGCGGAACGAAGGAGAGGCGCAATAACTGACGGGGCGTATGTTGAAAAATAATTTCGGTGAGCGGAAAGATCCTCACAGCGGCGCTTCTTCAGCCGAAGGTCCACGGCCGAAAGGAATGTGTGAATAAATGCATCAGCCCTCAATTTAGGACATTCTTCGGAATAAGTGGAGAACCAGAGCCCGTTATATGCGGAGAGAAAGTGCCTCAGAGCAAGAAGACTCTCCGGAGAAATGAGACGCGAAATTCTGGATCCAGGAGAGTCGAGGCAATTGTGGAGCTGAATCGAAAATTCCTGAGCACGGTGTTCCGAAAGGTGGAGTGAACTGCGGCCAGAGAAAAACGAAGAAGACGAGAAGTTATAACGGACTTCTTAGTGAGTTCTTGTGGGCCCGGTGATAGCCAATGACAGACCAAACGAGGCGATAACGTCTCTGAAGGCCAAGCAGTTACTAGAATCCTCATCGAAGTCAATATTGAAATCGCCCGCCAACACAAGAGGAGCGGAATACGAAAAAGCCTTGGTCAGAAAGGCATCGAAGAGCACGAGAAAAAATGTGAAATTGTGAGCTAGGAGGCCGGTAAATGCAGCATATTACTAAGTCAGGTGCGGCCAACCGCACGGCAGAGACCTCGAGTACTCCTTCAACTGAAAACTGGGTCAGCGGCGTAATCTCGCGCGCAGTCAGCGAAGACTTAACGAAAATAGCTGAGCCCCCGCGGATCGAGGAATTTCTTGAGAAAAAGGAGACGCACTTAAAATCAGAAGGAGAAGGAGGAAGACGTGTGCATTATAGCCGGAGCTGATGGTGAAACAGATAGGCCAGAGTGTCGACAACCGGAGCACAGCCAGAAAATAATACCATGATTTTCGCTTACCATTTTGCTCTCAAGACAGACCCGATTCAAAGGTTACTGGTTCAAAGGTTAGAAACACTACTATGGTGCTGAAATATAGAAAAATCGCTAATTTGCGGTTAAAATTAAGGCAAACCACTAATTCGCAGTTAAAGTGTGGTACAAATCCTAATTTAAATACGCGCCTTGCGAAGGAAAATTATTTGTGGCTAAAATGGAATAAAACGGCCAATTCATGGCTATAAGTATATGAAAAACCTCTGATTCGCGGCTAGAACTGAGAAGAAGCGCTATCTATAGCTAAAAGTAAAGCAAAATTGCTAATGCGGTGCTAAAATTAGAAAAAAAACAGCGCTTATTTGCTCTTAATATCGATAAAATCAATAATTAGCCTGAATATAATTAGAAAAAGCCAAATTTTCGGCCTAAATGGAGAAAAACTGCTAATTCGCTACTAAAAATGGTAAAAACCGCATTTCAATTTGCGTCAAAATTGAGAACATGCCAATTCGTGGCTCCTGAAGGAAAATTTGACGCTAAAATTGAGAAAAAGTGTCAATTTATGGCTACAGGTTAAAAAACCCAATCGCTCAGAAACGTCAAGCCATTTTTGTGAAGAACAAAAATTCTTAATTTGTGGCGAAAATTAAGAAAAACCCACTATTGCGTCTAAAAGGAGGAAATCACTTCAGATTAACGCTAATTTTCAGTCCAAACTGAGAACAGCGATAAGTGCCTGTTAAAAAAAAATAGGAAAAAATAGCCAACTTGCAGTTAACCCGAAAACTTTACACCAAAATTGAAAATAACGCTAATTTGGGGCTGAAATTGAGATAAATGGCTAATTCACGACTGAAATATTGAGAAGAATCTCTGATTCGCGGACAGAAGTGAGAAAAAGTGCTAAATCACGAATAAAATTAAGAAGAATAAATAGCTAATTAGCGAGAAAAACGTTACTTCAAGGCTTAAATTGAGAAAAGGCTTAATAAAGTGTTGAAAAACCAGTAATTTGCGTTCAAAATTACAAAACAAGCTGATTCATGGATAAAATAGTGAAAAATTAATAATTCACCAATGGTTTTGAAAAAAAGATGACGTCGGGTAATTAATTCCGCTAACAATTAATTATGTAAGTCGCCCCTACCAGGGAAAAAATTCTCCAAGACATCCCTACAGAAAAAAAGGGAGCCCTCCAGGTGGGGGAAAAGTTGGAAAGGGAACCACCCACCACCCACCGGTCAACCCACTGAGCCACCCGAGCGGGTGGGAGTGGGCGGAAACCACCCACCGACTATATAACCCGAGCGCCGGCACTCCAAAAATCACTTCATGTCGAGAAGTCAAACCTTCAGCCTGCAATTGGACCACTCGACTGGGAAACAGTACGACCCTCCAGCGGCTTCAACGACTGGGAACTCCAGAACCCACGACGATCCGGAAGTACAACAGCGACGACGCAGTCTTCCCGAAGCGAAGGATCGCTCACCAAAAATCACGCCGTACGGGAAAACGTCCAGCGGTCAATTGAGACGACTCTTGACCGTTCGTGACGTCACACCCTACCAAGGCATCCACGGGCAAAGCCTATTGGGAACCTTTCCGACCCTTCAGTGATTCGATCCTGACCGGTTGGTATAAGGCTGACCCTGACCGAGGCCTCCTAACCCGTTTTGTTTTTTTTCTGACCAGTGGGACGGATAACCTTACGGGAACCTTCCAAGCTCTACTCCGTTGAGAAGACTCCGGACGCTTGTTGAAGTGGACACCCTATTGTGGATCAAACCGCCCCATGTTCAAGTCGTCCCCAACCGGACGCATAGATCCAAGTAAATTGGACGGATAACCTTACGGGAACCTTCCAAGTCGATATATCCATCGAGAGGACTCCGGACACTTGTTGAAGGGAAACCCTATTGTGGCCCTGATCACCGGTAGGCATTCGTGCCAGACCGTTGAGACGACTCCGGTCCACATTCGTTCTCGTTCCCTCACCCCCGGTGGAACTCGATAGATACTATACGGGGCTTAGCGACACTTGTGTCTGCCCCAGAATCCGTCGAGCAAGACCGATCCTGTCCAAACCTTTACCTGACCTTGCCGAACCCGGCGAAGAAGACACTACGGACAGCACCAGAGGACGCTAACGGACCGTTAGTTCAACAAGAGGATCTGCAACAGCGCGAAGGGACGCTACCAGACCGACCGTCGCGAAGTCTACGCACCGGAACGACCGGAAATCATTAAAGAAACGCATTGTTATTATTTTTCCGAACCAAAAAATTGTAATCAGTTGTATTACATTGAGAATATATTGAGGCCTGTTACCCAAAGCAAACAACAGGTGGCGACCGTTAATTTCTTGCATCTTCAACCCTCATCTTCGGGTCGTCCGAACGACCCCCATTAAGCCACACCGCGTCAAAGCGTTAGCTAATTCACGCCTAAAAATACGCAAAAATAAATTCTCTGATTATTCAGAACGCAAGATCGTGGCTCAATCTGAAAAAAAGCTAATTCGTGGCTAAAAGTAAAAAAAAAAACGCTAATTCGCGGGAAAAATTAAGAAAAAGTGCTAATTTACGGATAAATTTGGAAAAAATCGCTCTTTAGCGGCTGAAATGACGAATTCACGAATCAAGTGGAGAAAATCGCTAAAGGCCCAATTCCACGTATTGAGTGCTTGGCGCGTGGTCACGTGGAGTGACCAACAATGTGATTTTGCCTCTGCCCATAGTCTCGGCCTATAGGCACTCGGCCGAGCTACTCGGTTGGTGTAATTAGACCTTATTTCCTACAAAAATCGCTATTTCACCGATAAAACTGAGGAAAAAGCGCTGACGTGTGTGTGGGAAAAAACTTCGCTGTTAAAATTAGAGAAAACGTCAGTTCACGGCTTCTGAAAGTAACCTTGTGGCTGAAAATGAACAAAATCGCCAATCGACGGCTAAATGAGGAAAATGCGCTAATTCGCGGATAAAATTCAGAAATAAAACGTTAATTTGCGACGAAAATTGGGAAAAAAAAACTCTCATTCACGGCTCGCCGGGAGGCTAAAATTAGGTAAAACTCTAATTATAATGGCTAAAATCTAGAAAAATGGCTATTTATGAGGTTAAATTGAGAACATTTGCTAATTCACGGAAATAAATTTTAGTAAACGGCAAGTCGTGGTTTCCGGAGGCCAACTTCGTGGCTAAAATTAGAAAAATATATCGCTAAGTCACCGGTAAAATTGCTCATTAGCGGCTAGAATCAGGAAAAACACAAAGTCATTGCAAGAAAAATCGCTAATTCGTGGCTGAAATGGAGATAAATCGCTAATTTGTGGATAAAATGGAGACAAATCGCTAATTCAGCGATTGTATTGTGAAAAAGTGATGATGTGTGGCAAAAAACGCTCCTGAAGGCAACTACACCTGTGGGGGGGGGGGGGGTGAAAGATTCGCCCGGAGGCGCCAAATGTCTGAGGCCGGCACTGCAATGAGCTGTGCCCCAGGGCACATTTGGCAAATGGAAAACGCTAATATATACTGTGGTAATGTGGTTTACGCTGTGATGTTGTTGTCGTTATTGAACTGGCCCCATAAGTGCTCGAAGTGTTTTATTCAGAGCGTCTCGGCCTTTTGCTAAGACCAAAGTGTTGTGCTCGACGGCGGGGATGGGGGAGGCAAGGATGGTTGGCCCGCCTGAGTTCTTAAAACCATTTTTATGGCCCGCCTGCTTGTAAATCTAAAACTTTGCGTTCCACGGAAAAATGTTCAAAGCAAAATTGTCTTCGAAATTCATTGGAGAAGCACTTAAAGCTTCGCGCTATCACTTAAAGATAATCCTATAATTACTGGTATGCGCTAATTTTTGACGGTGCCCTTCGAGATACTTTTATTTGAGATTTATCGCTTCGTGAAGTATACAACATTCCTCAAAACAACATTTTTTACGAAGTAATTTGACTGCAGATGAATCATTGCAATATCTTTTCTCGATATGATACCAACCATCTGAAATGTATAAGGAATGAATTAAAAATTAAATCTGAAATAGGAACGAATTAAAGTGGGGTATCAACGTATGTTAATGTTACTTTATCCTACCTGGAACTTTTCGTTGACCACAAGTAAGTAATGAAGTTTCAAACTCATGAAAGCAGCATGAACCCGCGAAAGTGGCATGCTCTGGGTTTATAAATGATTGTTTATTGGTTATTTCGTATAGTAAGATGGAACCAGTGGCGCCGAAACGGTTCCATTAAGTTGTAGCAGAACTCTTTAAAAAGGACCGACCCACACCTACGGGAGCCACAGCAAACCGCATTACCATCCCTCAGCTAGGCTAGGAGTATGGCGATAGGTAATATGGAGAAAAACACGAATTAACAGTAGAAATTGAGAAAAAAATTATATTTTACTGGCCCCAGATTGAGGGAAAGCGCTGTAGCTAATTCGTGGCTGAAATAGAGAAGTCAACGAAAAGAAGGGCTAATTCGCGGATAAGGTGAAGAAACAATCACTCATTCTCGGCTAAAATGAGAAAAAACGCTAATTCACGACCAAAATGTAGAAAAATTGCTAATTCGTGGCTGGTAATTGAGAGAAAACAGCAATGTATCACTCAGCAGGCAAAATAATATATCGCACCCTCGCTACAATAGTGTCGTAACTCAAAAAATCGAGTTTTTGAGTTGTCGACACTGTTGGAATCACAGAAACTAGCCTCATTTAATCATGTAAACAGTATCATCAATAGGGACTTGTGAGACCGCTAGATGGAATAAAAGACTGTGTTTATCATCAAGAGAGGTACCCCCATTAGACTTCTAAACCGCCATATTTTCAGTTGTTGCTTGAACCTCGTGGCGGTTGGATCTTGAAGAATCTCTTAAAAAGTCTTATTTCGAGTTACGACTGTATTCATGTTTGCTTTTAAAAGTTAAGGAAGTGTGTATTTCGAGTTGTGCCTTTTTTGTTGAGCAACCGTGGCCTATTAAAAATAAATATTTCGACTTGTGACACTTTTATTGATCAGGTGCCATCTCAAGTGCACAATCAACTAAAATTGAGGCGTTATTGACAATGTTTCCCGCGAAAATGAATAGCCGTGGTTCAATCCTTCCTAAGCTAGCTCTGCAAGATAGCTTGCCGTCTAGCCGGTATTCAGCTGCTATTAACAACAAAAAATATGAGAAACCTCAACAACGTGACAACATAAAAACCCGCACCACTATCGCTCAAAGTGATGTGGAGGAATCTCAGGAACTGTGTGCTTTCGATAAGACATTTTTATCTGCTGTTGAAGCCCTGGAGGATACGGATGAGGTGAGAGGAATAATAACAATAATAATAATAATAATGACAAAATTGGTGCCTATGCTGAAAATTGTGACGAAATTTCATCTTTGTGCACACAGATCCTTCTCACAGAATTACCTGAGAAACAATTTATACCAACTGAAAGAGGTTCGGAAGGTGTAGATCCATTTGCAGTAAGCCAAGTTATTCGCAACTTGGAGGAGGTGGACCTTGAAGAGTTCAAATCTTTGGAACCTGAGAGAGGCATTGACGTGAATTTGTTGTCTGCGATTGAATTTTTTGATGAACTAAATGAGGTAGGTGTGAAATTCATGACAGACTATGACTACAAAATTGTTACGCAACATTCTATTTTTCAACTTTATAGATTTTTCCGTTATTGTCAGAGGAAGAACTAAGGCAGACTGCTGAAAGGACTTCGGGAGGACCTTTTGACGTAAGTCCAGTTGCACAAGATTTATTATTAGTACAGAATGCCGGAAATGACCACGGAAAAAAGGCTTTTTACCAAGAGTCCATTGTCAACTTGGATAATCGTACAATCCTTCGAATAAAAAAGAAAGCCAGCCCACCATCGCTAAGTAACGTTGACAGTAGTAGTGAAGAGGACCCAACATTTCAACGAGAACGAGGAATCCGAAAGTAGTGACTCTGAGTCAAAAGTTGAGTACCGAAATTCACGCGGTCCCGAAGCCAGAGACAGGAAAGATAATAGTTTTGAAAATTGCATGGTAGTAGACAACGGTTCCGTCGAGAAAAAGGGGGAAAAAAGAACGAAGAATCCACAAAATTGGAGCTCCAAAAAAATGAAGTTACTATGAAATTCGGGCCAACAATACACAACAAAACAAGAAAAAACAAGGAGAGCCAGAGAAGTACAACCACCTTGCGGGGATAAATGTCGATTAAGGTGTTCAGAAAAAGTAACTGACGAGAACCGTCAGCAAATCTTTTCACTTTTCTGGGGTGTGGCGGATTTGCAAAGACAACGAGAGTTCGACGCTTCTCATGCAGATCAAATCAAACCAAAATACAGATATTCTTGCTCGCAAAACTATAGGAAACTTAACCCAGCGTTCTACTTCGAAGAGGCGGCAAAACGCATTAGAGTGTGCAAAAAGTTTTTCATGGCCACGCTCGATATCAATGAGAGAACCGTGAAAACCGCTCTCGAAAAGAAAATGGACACTGGCTTTGTAAGTGAGGACCGAAGAGGGAAGCATGTGGTCATCAACCAACTGTTGATCCTGAAATCAAAAACAGCGTCCGGAGATTCATTGAAGCGATACCGAGAATAGAGTCGCATATACTTGCGTGCACAAACTACCAGAGAATTCATCGAAGGGGGTAAATGTTTAGCGGACCTGTACCGAGATTATAAGGAAAGTCGTGAACAACAAAACCTACCATTGGCCAACGTTGTAATGTTCAGTCGCATTTTCAATTCAGAATATAAAATTTCATTTTTCCAACCTAAAAAGAACCTCTGTGACTTATGTGAATCATACAAGAACGCAGACGAGGAAGGAAAACAGAAACTGACTGAAAGTTACCTCGAGCACAAGAAGGAAACAGAACTTTCTCGAAAAGCAAAAGACGAGGATAAGAACAACAACAAATTTCATGTAGCTGTTTACGATTTACAAGCAGTGATGACTCTTCCTCGGGGACTCGTTTCGTCGTTCTATTATAAGAGTAAAATGAATTGCTACAATTTCACAATAAGCGACCTTCATGCGAAAAACGTTCATTGCTATTTTTGGAACGAAACAGAGGGGAAAAGAGGAGCAAACGAAATAGGTATACTTGTGTCTATCGATACCTAAAGACGCTGAAAGAAGCCAACACCGACGCTGATCTCGACGCCATATTTTTTTCTGATAATTGCTGTGGTCAGCAAAAAAATAAATATCTACTTGCCGCTTATGCCTACGCAGCGCGTGAACTGGGAATAAGAATTATCACCCACAAATACCTAATCAGAGGCCACTCCCAGAACGAGGGTGACAATGTACATAGTGTCATAGAAAAACAAATTTCTCGACATCTGAAATCTGCGCCAACTTACGTGCCGGAGCAGTACGTGACGTTGATCCAAATGGCAAAAAAATCAGGACCAGCGTATCGTGTTCATCAACTGACCTACGAAGATTTCTTCGACCTCAAACTTCTAGCTGAGACCTGGGGAAGCAACTTTAATGTGGACACGGAAAGCAATAAAGTAAACTGGCATGACATCAAGATGATTCGAGTAGAAAAAAATGAGCCAAATGCGTTTTTCTATAAAACTTCTTATGAAGAATCCTCATATAAAAAGGGTTTAACGTCGAAGAACAACAAAAAGCCTCGATCAAAACGGAATACTCAAGCATCACAAAGCGTCCAACATAATAACGTCGATCTAGTTCGAGCTTACTCGGAGAAACCTCCGCTGTCCGACAATAAGAAAAAAGACATAAGAGATTTGATTGATAAGAATATAGTTCCTAAACATTACTATGAAACCTTTTACAAGAATGTGCTTTCTTATCGAGTTTTCTGTTTATTATGTTGAATACTAATTTTACTGATCATCATACCGCTCATTTTTAATTTCTTGGATTTATGAGACAGTTGTGATAATAGAATTTAATAACGTACGCTAGTCTTGCAGCTTCCCTGGTTTAGTTCCTTGTTTTTATTAATGACGAGACTGCAAACTTTGTGATACCTACCTAATTAAAATTTGAAAACGAAGGCTGTTTTAGAGCTGTGAAGTGTCTTTTGAAACTACTTTGTACCACTTTGTGTATTTTGTACTATTTTGCTGTATGTTTTGATTACACTTCTTTATTTAAAAAACGCTGCGAATTATCGAACAATGCCTTATTATTTCGACTGTGGGTTTATTATTCATCGATGTAGTCAAATCCGGCTTGAAATTACATGAAAATCGACACGCCACACCCCTATATGATCCCAAATCCTTTGAAAATCCCCATTTTGGACCCGCTTTTGATCCATAAAACCCCAGGGAGTTATTTGATCAAACTGATCAGATGTTAGGACCAACTAGACCCCAAATGGAGTCTATGTGCGAAAGAACGAGTTTTTTCGAGCAATCCTAGGGCAAGATATGGCCCGGACGGCGGACGGACATTTTTTATTTTTTTATTGCAGATTTGGATTCTACGCACTTTGAAACGTAAAACTACGAATTTTGAGGGGGGGTCAAAAAAATTTTTTTGCGATACGATTACAAAGACTTATTATTGAGAAATAATAAGTCAAAAAAACTGCATTCTTACCTCTCCAATTAACCTCTTAGTCCAGTCAACGAATGCCTAAAATGGGGGTCTAGACGGAAAGTCAAAACGTACAAAAACTGACTGCGGTACGTTGTTTGGTGTGCCTAGAGGTATGACATATTAAAAGTCCTTGCCCCTAGTGATGGAGCAAGGGGTGGAGAGGGAGGGGCAAAGGTCTCTTATTTTGGTTTTATGACTTTATCTCGGAAGGGGTTGGTTTTTTACAGCATGTATGCGTATACAAAAGTATAGCTCACACAATTTCATACATATTTTATTCCTAGGGGTTTTTACCGTCTGTAACCGTTAGTAAGATATATGAACTCGGAACAAGTGATTTTCGAAAAAAAACTTTTTTGCAACACATTTTATGGCAAAATTTTGCGGGCATCGTCTCTGATTTTAATTCCATCGAAAATAAAGTTCTGTAGAATTGAATTTCATTTAGAACTTGACGTGTGCCACCAAAAGGGGAGACATAACTCTCCAGGAGAAAAATGTGGAAAAATAAGTTACTGTAGAAATACCAGTGGAGGTCTGAGATGGGGTCTAGTATGGACTCAAAAACAAGTGGCTCGGCGTACAGCTTTAGCTGATGCCTAATTGGTTACTAAAAAATACCGTTTTTGAGTGTACGTATAGTGGATAGGTAGTCTAATTCATTCATTATTTTTTGGACTCCTCCATTTGGGGGTGGAGACTCCTCTTTTTTTTATTAAAACTGAAATATCTCTCCTTCCAGCTGTTATTATGGTAATTTTGACGATAAATCCTGAAAGAGGACCCTTTTTTTCATTGTGAAACGGTCGCATCCAACGGCACAAATCATCATAAGCCTTCTCAACGGAGGTTTAAAGTGGCGTTAAATAGCGTTCTTTATATTTTCGCTAAACTATCCATCGAAAATTTGGCAGAGTGAGTTCGTAACGGAAGGCGCCCATTTTTGCTAAGCTTCAGATAGATGCGTTTAGAATCCCTCCTACTATTTTTTTAAATAGGCATCCCGGATTTCGATGAAATCGTTTTGACATTGAAAAAGTTAGGCACGCCTGTTCAATTTTGCATCGTTGTTCACGCGGCTTCCGCTGTACGATACGATCGAGGGAAAACGTGCATGGGACCTTGAAGTGACTTTTTTGTGGCCTTCAAATTGAGCCTAATAGATTGATTAGTCAGCACTGATGGTTTTGGAGATATTTCAGTAAAACGAACAAAATGACCCTCAAATCCAAACTCCAGCTCAAGCACTGGCAACACCCGACGTGAAATTTTCGGGAAATTTTTACACAATGGAGGGAGGCGGGTCCGAAGGAGATCGTACCAAATATTTATCAGTTTCTCCAGTTTCCAGACTTCGGCCAATTTTACGACAGCTTTTAGTTTCCTTCTCCTATTTCTACCAAAAGAAGAAGGGAAGGAATATATTGGTATGATAGTTTCTTGTGTAAAATTTTTTGCTCTTCAATTTTAGTCTGGAACATTTTTGCGTTAAAACAATTGGTTCAAGAATTATTTCGTGAGAACGATCGAAATGAAACGTCTACCACCAGCTGCTCCTTAACCCGACGCAGAATCGTAGGGAATTTTGTGTGCTGTGTTAGGGAAAGGATATCAAACAGTCTGCACCAAACGTCTTCCTGTTCTTATGGGTGTTTGGGCCAAAACCTAATTTAACTGTTCTATACCTACGTTTATCTTGCTGTTTGAAATGGCCAAAAAACCATGGGATAATAAAAAGTAGAGAATTTTTTGAGTTTAATTTTGTATACGCATAAATGTTTTGAAAGACCAACCCCCACTAAGATATAGGCAAAAAACCATAAATAAGGACCTTTGACCCTTCCCCCTCCCCTTTTGCGCCAACTTTTAGACTTTTAGTATGTTATACAACTAGACATCCCAAACAACGTGACACAGTCGGTTTTTGTACGATTTGACTTTCCACCTAGAATCATTCATTGACTGGACTATCTAGCTTGTAATATTTCTAATGAACAACTATGGTTGATGTAATTCACAGAACCACCTGAAATTATGAGCCTTCTTGTTCATCAGAAACTTGTCAAACTAGTTATAATCTCTCAAAAATAAAAATACAAAAAAAAAAACCTTCATCCGATCACAAATCACAAAAAAAGCAAACTGCCCCCCCCCCCCCAAACTGCATGAACAACGTATCAACTCGAAATGATGTACAGAACAGAACTAGAAAAAAACACGAACAAAGTCGTAAGTCAAAAAATTGGTTTTAAACAGTACCAAAATTAGAATAAGCATTGGAATCCTCCTAAAAGTCGTTATTAGGGCCTTTTTTGTGGGCTAGTATCACTAAATATTTTTTTTTTTCTTCGTGAAGCGAAAACACGTTTTTATAGCTGGAAAACGAGCGATAAAACGGTCGTTTCTACGGCTAGCCCGAGAAAGTAGTTTCGGAAAGAGTCCGTCAGGAGCGTTCCGAGCAGTGATTCTCCGAACTGCACTCGATAATGACAAAAAGGTAAAAAACAAAATCATCCAAAGTAGTTTTTAAAGGTTTAAACATCTGTGAAAATCGGGAGACAATACTGCCGAGAGGGTCCTGAGCTACGTCATAACCCAACCTTCTATATTCAGACCTCAAAAGACCATTAATTAGTCTCTAATTTTGATAATAAAATGATTTGGTTTAGTATATTGACCTCGCCGCGAAAGTGCTTTGCCAGTCCTCGAGGTGTCCGGCCTCGCCTTCGCCTCGGCCGTACAACTCCTCTCGGCCCGGCAAAGACACACTTTCGCGGCTAGGTGCATAATATACTATAAAATCCATTGTGACCGCTGAAAACTGTTTTTGGTGTTTTCTGAAAAAAACTATGTTTTTGACTTACGACACTATTGTAGCGAGGGTGCGATATGTATACCAGACAAGACCTAAAAAATTTAATTAAGTGTAGGGTAAGTGCAAATCGGTGGCTAAAATCAAGAAAAATCGCTATTTAGCGGATTCATTACGGAAAACGCTAATGAACAGCTAAAATTGACAAAAATCACTATTATTCACGGCTGAAATTAAGGTAAACGCAAATTTGCAGCTAAAATTGAGAAAACCGTTAATTAGCGGCTAATAAAGAGAAAAATCGATCATTCATGTTTAAAATTGATAAAAATCCCTAATTTGCGCCTACAACATTGAGAAAAAGCTCGGCTAATATTGAAAAAAAAAAAAAAAAAAAAACGCTAATAAACAAAAAAACGAGCGGCTAAACTTTGCTACTAACTAAAATATTTTGGTTTGAAAGCGTTGTTTCGCGGCTAATTTTGAAAAGAACGGCTAATTTGCTGATAAATTACGAAAAAACGTCGATTAGTGGACAGGGTGTAGAAAAACGCTAAAACAGCTAAAGTTGTCGAAAATAACTAAAATTCTCGGCTAAAATTAAGGAAAATGCTTAGCTGGTACACTCAGGAAAAAAACGCTATAATTCGCGGCTCAAATTTTTAAAAAAAAACAATAATTTCCGGGAATATTAGGAAAAATGTTAAATTCGGGGCCAAAATTGAGGGAAAGTGCTAATTCGGCGGTTAAAACAGAGAAAACCCCTAATCGCTAATTAGCGAATACATTAAGAAAAATCACTAATTCGCGGTTAAAGTGTAGAAAAACGGTGATAAACACCTGAAATTGAAAAAAAATCACTAATTCACGACTAAAAATTTGCGGCTAAAACAGATAAAAATGCTAATTTGTGGCTGTAATTGAGAATAATCGCTAATTTACGGCCCCAACATTGAGATGAATCGCTCACTATGCTCAGCTATTGTTGAAAAAGCGCCAATTCGTGGTTTCTCGAGGCAACTTTCTGACTAATTTTCACTATTAACTAAAATTTTTGGTTTTAAAGCGTTGATTCGAGGATAATATTGTGAAAATGATCTCATTTGCCTCTAAAATTAAGGAAAATACATCAATTCTTTAGTTAATTAGCACGACAGGGCATCTGAAGGCACTTCGTCATTAAAATAGAAAAAATGCGCTAACCATAAGTTTCTTTTGGCCATTATAATACGAGGCTAAAATTGAGAAAGCGTGCCAGTGTGCTGATCCTAGGGCAAGTATACTAGGTACGTGGCATAAAAATTTAAAAGTTATTCTCTTCTTTTTATATGTCCAGCAATTAATTAATTATAATTGAATTTTAGACGACCCTTGTCTTAGGACTTTTTCAGGGGATTACTCCCCCCTCACCGCTCCACTCTAGTCACGCCTGTGAATTCGAGGGAGTGGGGAGGCTGAAAATAAAGAATTAAACTTTAATTCTCCTAAACTTTAACTCTGAATTCACAGGCGTGACTAGAGTGGCGCGGTGAGGGGGGGAGTAATCCCCTGAGAAAGTCCTAAGACAAGGGTCGTAACGTGCACTGACCCTGATGGGTGCGTTTGAGTTCCGAGAGGGAGTTTCTCTCTGGTGGGGTTCGCTCTAAGCGTGAGCCTCAGGCTAGCTCAGCGGTAGAGCGCCTGGCGCGGAAACTAGGAGGTCGTGGGTTCGAATCCCACCTTGGGAGCAAATTTTTCTCGGAATTCAAAACAAGTATAAAATAGTAAGTGTTTAGCTTCAATAAAGTTTAATTCTTTATTTTCAGCCTCCCCACTCCCTCGAATTCACAGACGTGACTAGGGTGGTGCGGTCAGGGAGGAGTAATCCCCTGAAAAAGTGCTAAGACAAGGGGCGTCTAAAATTCAATTAATTGTAAAAGTGCTAATATACGTGGCTGGCTTAATGTAAAAGCCGCTGATTCGTATAGAAAAGTTGACAAAAACACGAATACTCGGCTAAAAATTCAGAAAAGGGCAAAATCACCGCCACAATTGGGAAAAATCGCTTATTCGAGGCAGTAAAATCGAGAAAAAGCAGCGATGAATCATCACTCAGTGGGTTCGTCGCGGCTAAAATTGAGTAAAGCGCTGATTCACAGCTGAAATTGATTAAACGACGCGTAAATTCAGTAAATGTTGTCAAAAAGCACTCATTCGTAGCTAAAAAGCAATGTGAAAAATCAATTTGATAAAATTCGCTGATTCTCGGGGGCTAACATTGAGTAAATGTGGTAGATACTTCGTGTGGAAACTTTAGGAAAATAATTCGCTGCTAAAGTTGAGAAAAAACGTTAATTAAAATCAAGAAAAAGCGCTCACTCGCATAAAAAATTGATAAAAACGCTAATTCGTGGATCAAAAAGAGAGAATTTGTGAATTCACGGCTAAAAATTGTGTAAAAGCGTTGATTCTCGCCTAAAGTTGAGAAGTAAATCGAAGCTATAACTGAAACAACTCTTTTAACTTCACGAAAAAAAATTGTGATAATTAGGGATGGCCTCGGGCTCGGGGGTACCTGGCTCGGGCCGGGCTTCGGTTCGGGCCGCAGATTTCTCGGGCCGGGCCGGGCCGGGCTGAGAGCTGAAGCCCGACTCGGCCCGGCCCGACTTCGGCCCGAAATAAAAATTAGAAAAAATATGAAACAGCCAAAAGCGAGTGTCCGACATGGACATTTGAAATATTTTGCAACCCCCCCCCCCACGTTTGTCGGTCATTACCTCACGTCAACTCGTCCTCTTTCTGTCCTCTTTTTTGTCCTACCTTCACTTACTATATCATTATGAATAATTAATGAATTAAATTTTCTTGGGTAATTCTACAACAATGCACATTTTATACTCGCCTCGTTTTATTTGTTACTTCGCTTTTTTCCTCCATTTTAGTAGTCAAACGAGTTTGATAGAATGATGAAAGAGAGGAGTGATGGAGTTTCGCGATAGGAAGGGCGTTGTTAAAATGCCCAGTTTGGTAGGCCACAAGCTCGCAAATGCTCATTTTGGCCATAAAAAAATCATTAAAAGACCAGTTCCATGGGTCGCCTAACCGATGGGTCCCGCAGAGTCAGAAGGGATTAGAAAGTATATCTCATGCCTCCCGTAACTTCATGGGCAAGCTCTCCGATGGGTCCCGCGAGTTGAGTAGAGTATGTAAACAAGCGATGAGTCAGGTTTACAAAGGTGTACGAAGGTTTGCAAATAGTATTCGCTCGATATCGCAAATCTTCACAATAACACGATAACAGCTTATTCCAATCGCACCACCAGTCTCCGATTCAGTGTCTTTAGCAATGTCGGACCTGTCTACAAGCACCAGCCGTTTCGGCCGAACTTTATTAGTTTTACACGGTTTCACGTACGGCTTTCAAAAATTATTGAAAAGTACCGGCGCATTTATTTAAAAAAATTGCTTATCGAGGTGTTGTACGACTTACAGGGGCATTGAAGCGTAAGGCTGTCGAAGACTTGGGCGAAAGACCAGCGAAATTGATTTACAAACATTTCCGAATGTCTCCTGTAGAAAACTTGTCTAAGGAGAACAAGCAGTCAATGTACAATTCGCTGTACAAGGCCCGACGGAAAGTATTGCCACCATTTCCCAAAACAATATTTGAATTTCATGATACGAACCGGAAAACTCCTGACGAGGGTATTTTGATCAAATCCGAATTTTTATTACTGAACGACGAGGAGAAGCATGTAATAGTGTTTGGGAATAAACAAAATTTAGCGGCACTGCGTGCAAGCACTGCCCTGTATGTAGACGGTACATTCAAGAAATGCCCGAAAATGTTTCTTCAATTGTTCACCGTGCACGGGATGATTCCGCGCTCCACGCGGTGCACCCTGGGTAGAGCTAAACGAACTGGACTGCTGGATAGCCTTGGGAGGCATCGGCTATGGGAGGCATCGGATACAATTAGAGGGGAACGGGACCCATCGGTTAACCCCCCGTTCCATGGATTATATAATGAGGGAAAAATTTCCAGATTTTAGGAAGACTAAAGAGGCAAGTGTAATATCTCGGCGTCGTAAAAATGAAACTACCTGTTTCGTGGGGTTAATAGACGCGAATTTCCCCAGTTTTTACAATCCTGGAAACTAAGGTACGAGAATTTTTCCAGTTTACCCAGTAGCGGATCCAAAAAACATTTTTGGGAGGGGACATTAAATTTCGCATGCATGTCGTTACTTTGTAGGGGTATGATTGGCGGGGGGGGGGGCTCCCGCTACTTTCTTGCTTTTTTGTCTGTTGAAGCCTCAAACTCACAATCAAGGGGTTTTCTCAGAGCATACGACAAGCAGCGCTCAATCCCCAAGCGCACGGTTCGTTCGTATCGCCCCTGCTTTGATATGTCGTTTGTGCTGTCAGTTTTTGTGGAGGAACAGGACGCAAAATTCTCTGTTAATTGTTCAACTGTACGCGGTTAAGGGAGACTTGTACATGTGTTTCCTGGACCCCCTCCAAGCATACGTCGCCTACTCGGCATTACGTAAATTATCACCACGAAAATCGGAAAATTGTAGGCTCCGTAAAATTATTCCGTATTTCTGCACCAATCCTGGATATCAAGGCCTCATTTAAATCTCCAGGAGATTTTGCACGTGCGTACGATCTTTTTTCATGTTTCGCCCCTGAAATAACTGTAAAACCCACATAAACTTTTATCTTGAAAATTAGTAATGAGCAAAGCAAGACCAAGACTCGAAGGTCTTGGTCTTGCTGCAAGAGTTTTGCTGGTCTTGCTTTGTTGATTTAATTTTTTTCGTATTTACTTCGAGTGGTCTGTCTTTCGTTTTTTGTTTTTGTTGTTCTTTTTGAAGAAAACAATTGCATTGCATATCGAAAAAACAACTCAAAAACAACCTAGTTCGGGACTTATGAAATGAAAAATTTCTTTTTTTCCGTTTTATTCATTTATCCCCACCTCCGATAATTTTGGATGTTCTTCGTATTTTTCCTTCATATCTCGCCGTACACTGAAAAAAATGTAACCTACCCCACCCTTCTGCAACCATGTGTGGTTTGAGAAGGCCAAAATAACGAAATTAGGGTTTCAAATGAGCTGAATTACTTTTTTGAACGAACCAAACCTGTCCATCTGGTAAGGAACAGCTGATTTTAATAAAACGTAAATCCCCGAAATTGGTTTTAAGGTGCCAAATCCAAGAAATTGGGTTTTAACGCGCGGATGTGAATTTGGCTTTTGAAACAGCAAAACTTCCCAAAACTGGAGTTTTTAGGAGCCAAATTCGCAAAATTTGACTATGAAAGAGCGGACATCCACGGAACTGACGTTTATGAGAGCCGATGGCCGAAATGACGAAATTTGGTATTTGAACCAGCCAAATCCGTGAATTTCTTTTTTGAAAGAGCAACATTTGGTTTTCGAAACAGCGAAATCTGTATAACTGATTCCAGAAAGAACAAAGGCCACAAAAATTGTTGTTTTTTTTTTAATAATGAAAATGCGCGAAATTAGAATGGCTGGAAATTTAAATGGCTAAAATCCGTGAAGTTTGGTATCAAAGTGGCAAAATCGGTGACATTTGGTTGTGGAAGAGCGAAAATATGGTTGAGCGCCAAAATCACGAAATTTGTTCTTTCGTTTTTTGACTATTTAGTTTTTATAAATGGCCGAACCCGTGGAACAGATTTCAGAAAGAGCTAAACTCACGTTTGTTTTTATATGGCAAACATCTGTAAGTTTTTGAAGGAGCCAAATTCACGAAATTACGTTTTGAAAGAGTTTAAATATACAAAAATTGGGGCCTTTATATTTGGGTTTGAATTGAGCCAAATCCAGGACTTGGGGTTTGAAAAGAGCGAAATAAGTTTTCTGAAGAGCCAAATCTGTAAAAAACTGATTTCAATAAGAGCTAAAACTACGTAATTTGGTATATAATAACGGGTAAATTCGCGAAATTGCGGGGTCCTAAATGGCAAGAATCTGTGAAATTGGATTTTGAAGGTGCCAATTCTGAGACTTTTGTTATGGCAGACTGAAAATTTCCGGTGTAATTGGGGTTAGAAAAATCCAAAATCACAAAATGTCGTTCTTTTTGGAACCAACCGAAAATCTCCCCCCCCCCTTCTTTCCTTCTTTTTCTTCGTAGAACAAATAAAGAGCTAAAGCCACGAAAATGTGTTTTTGATGATGCAAAAATCGCCAAAACTAGGTTTTAAAGGAGCCAAATCAGCAAAATGTGTTCTTGGAAGAGCAAAACCCACCAAATTCGGTTTTTAAAAGCAGAACTTCTTTTTGCAAGACTCTTGCAACACAGTCTTGGTCTTGCGCAAGACTCGTTCGTAAGGTCTTGCATTTCAAGTCTTGGTCTTGTAGCCGTTAGAGAGTCTTGGTCTTGCGACTTGGTCTTGGTCTTGCTGCAAGAGTCTCGCGAGAAGACCAAGACCATTTTTGCTCATCACTATTGAAAATTCTCGCTTTTTCGACGACTTATGTAGGAAAGCAAGATCATACGCGAGTGCGGAATTTCCTGGAGACGAGCGTTTTTCAATCTCATTGATCGTCTCATTGTATTGATGCGAGGTGAGAAAGTGCAGTTTGGATGACTCAAGTTTCTTGGGGAAAAAGGCTAATCTCTCCACGTTTGAAGTGTCTTTATTAATTCGTGACCATCGTTTCGGTCCACTAGAGCTAGACCATCTTCAGACAAAGTTTAGGGCGTAAGAACCACCCTCTTCACACGACTTTCAGTAAAACGAGCAGTGATCACAGGCTAATCCGACAGGCTCATGTGTAGCCTGTGATCATGGCTCGTTTTAGTAAAAGTCATGCGGCGAGAGTGGTTTTTACGCCCTAAACTTTATCTGAAGATGGTATAGTCGACCGAAACCACGGTCACAAATTAAGAAGTAAAGACTCTTTAAACATGGAGAGATTACCTCTTTTCACCAAAAAACTCAAGTCTACGTCTGGTCAATCTCATCTGTAGGGCGGGGGCAATTTCCCCTTAGCAAAGAAGCCTATAGGTAGCTTATTGTGCTACCGTTGGAGCCGTGAGTCTAGTCCAACTCCCCCTCCCCCCTGTAGCGCTAAAAGGTTGTCGACTTGTGGGAGAAATGTCCACCAGAGTGTGTGAACCGAAAAAGCTCAACAGCCACACAGCGAGCGTTTGTTCAAGGCAAAGGCGTGCTTTTGTGAAAAATTCTTCTCCCTCACATATTTGGTGTTTTTTCCTCGCTCTCGAAGTACATGTGATTGGTGGAATGCGGGCTTTTTAGCCATTGCATTGGAGTGCAGATTTATGCTCTATTTATGCAAGCGTAAAAAACTCGGGCTGGCTCGGCCCGGCCCGAAAATCGGCCCGAATTCGGGCCGGGCTTCGGGCCAGGCCGAAGTTTCCAGACTCGGGCCGGGCTTCGGGCCGGGCCGATTTTGAGTCGAAGCCCGGCCCGGCCGGGCCCGATTCCATCCCTAGAAGCGCTCATTTGCAGCTAAAATAGAGAAAAAGCGCAATTCGCGGCTAAAGTTGACAAAAAGCACTCATTCTGACTTTAAAATGGTGAAAATATCAATTTACGCGGATCAAGGTGACAAAATCTGTTAATTCACGGCTAAGATGGAGTAGAAGCTGTAATTTGCGGCCGAGTTGAGAAATTGTTTTCGGCTAAATTGATTCGCGACAACAATTGGAATAAAACGCTAAATGTATACGTGGCTGTAACTGCGATAAACCACTAAATTTTTCCGACTAAAATTGAAAAAAAAACGCCAGTTCGCGGTTCTCACAGACAAGCTCATGGCTAAAATGTCGGTATTTATCACCGTCGCGCTCACGGACCACCCGCAGCACACCCCTTAAGAGTGCGGAGTAGCGGCTGCTACACCTTGGGGATAATAGTGTCGGCGCTACTGGGATGGAACATTTTCGTCGGCTATATACTTGCCTCGATGACGTGAAATGGAGCAGGGTTCATGTATCGGTCGAGATCAATTTCCGTTTTGTCAGGTAGAGTAGTGATTGGATTCTTTTCCTGAAACGAGAACGAAATTGTGTGAAATTCTGGGTATGCGCATGGTGCCAGCGGAAGCAATTCATTCACCTCGTAACGCAAACTTAGTAATGACGACCCTTTATCTGGTCTAATCAGAGCTAATAGTTGTTTCCTCAAGATGGTACCTTTGATACTTGAATTCACAGGACTTCCACTTTCCTTAAAATATGGATCAATAAATTAAAAATGCATCAGGAACATCTTAACTTACAAAGAGTGATGCTAAAAAAATATTAAAAATTATTTTTAAAAAGAAGCTTTCTACGTTTGTAGTGCTGACTTTTTTGTCCGAAAATAAAATTGTATTAGAAGCTTTTTCCCCGTTCGATTCTTTTAAAAAATGGTTGAAATGTTTTTGTTACCAAGTAATTTGTAGTTTATCATTGTGTTATTATTATTATACTTCGTTTTTTCACTTGAGAGTACTTTTGAACACCTATGTGTTTGAGTATTTTTTTTTAATGTAACCTTTTGTCAGTATACATTTTTCATTATAGGTACAGTTGTTTTTTTCGCTCTCGCTCTCTCAGTGTGAATTTTATTTGTACGCGAGTACTCAACCCGCCCAAGAAATACAACAAAGAAAAGAACAACTATACCCCTTCCATCCTTCGACCGATCTACTTTATGTAATAATCGTAAAATTCCAATCCCCAAGTTTGGTGCGCTAAGATAATGAATTAATTAGGACGAGGTAATTAAAGCGAATTTCTCATGAATGAAATGCACTTAACGGCACTCATGAACAAATTAAAAATAAACATTTTTTTTTTTCCTTGACAGAGTACCATGTCAACGATTTCGTCAGAATCTATCACTGGAAATTCCGTGTGCTGATACTTTTTCAAGACTGTTTTTATCGTGGCGACAGTTAGAATTTGAGGAAGGGCGACGATTCTTCTAGCTATGACATCTCGGGCGGTTAATCCCAAGCTGAGCGGCGGTGGGTGAAGTGACAGAGCGGGATATCCTTGGCAATACGAACGAATATCGTATATTGACTTTTTTTTTTTTTTTTTTTAAAAAAAGGCTCTCATAAAATGATATAAAAGAAAAAAACACTGATTCGAAATGTTACCGAGTTGAAGATTCCTCCGACGTAGGTTGAGAAGAATATTATGGTGAAAACCGGTATACAAAAATTAATGCTCCCAGCAGCTTCAATCATCATTACACCCAAACCGAAGGTCAAGCGCGTGGCCCCGCTTGCTTGAGCTGCCGCTGCCAGGTACGAGTATTTGGATATTTGTGTTTCCTGTGCGAACGTAGCTTTTTTTTTAGAAGTTTTTTTGAAATTAAGGATGAATTTCACCACCGAAAATGTTAAGAGTTATAGAAACAAAAGCGTTGCAATGTAAACAACGTTCGAGTTAACTCGCCAGCTCCTTTAACCCCCCGCTGGTGAAATCCACCAGTAGCTAATTGACGCGAACTTCTTCAATCAAGTTATCCACAACGTATGACTTGAATAAACGTCCCCATACAGCGCCGATTATTAGGTGAGGAAGAATAATCCCAGAAGGCATGTGTGTTCCAAGATGGAAGCACGACAAGATGAAAAAGAGAAAAAACGCGAGGACGAGGAGGGAATCTTCTATCATCCCTAAAATGACAAATATTATCTCATTTTATGTGGATTTCTATGAGCACTTGAGCTGTTGCCTTCGGGTAGCACAAAGAGTGACCGAAAAATGGCTTTCGGTTGGAAGAGAAGAAAAATGGCGGCGAGTGGGATTTCTCCTTCTTCGCAAGATCCCTAAAGTGTGAGTCAATGTTTACTACGGAATATTTATTAGCAAAACAAAGCCTGACCACCTTTAATTTGTCAACATCGTCGAATATAAAGAAATCCTTGAAGGTGATATTTTTGACTGAGCACTCATTGCTAGCAGGTAGGTAAGTTCCAGTGGTGACCACGATAATTATTAAAGAAATGATCACGGCTTCAATGAATTTGATCCAGTTTTTTCCGACAAATCTGAAGATTATGAAAGGTCGTCAACCGATACCTCTGTCGGAGGAACTGTTTTATTGGAATTTTTGTTGAACCTGACTCGAAAACGACAAGCCTGAACATGAATTGCATTCCACAACGCGCCAAGAAGTCCTCCGATAACAGCCATTACCAAGAAGAGCGGCAATTCTTGCAAATCATATTTAACTTTCTCTGGCAAAAAAGGCGCAAAAAATGAAAACGTTTCGGTTCCCACAACATCTGCGTATAAAATCGACGGTAATAAAAGTATATATCGGCCCTTGGGTGCGGGTGGGGGGGTTGGGGGATATTTGCAAACCCGTCTGTCTGCAATAGGTGTAAATGTAGTTAGATATAAATGCTGAGCAGAAGGCGGACACGATGGTAATCAACGGCACGTTAGAATGCCAGTCGCTGAGCTGTTCAAGTGCGAAAACTGCTCCTCCTAAGAATTCTTAAAGTTAAGAAGGAAATCAGTAATAAAAATCGTTACTTTTAATCACCAACTGGGGTTCCAAACGCAGCTGCTGCACTGGCTCCCAATCCCATTGCAACTACTTTCCTTTTGAATTTATCGTTGTTAAAAGAGTGGATGAAGGCAAACGGCTTGAGTGGAATTCGAATTTTACTCAAAAGTATGCCTATGACACCTCCGATGGGTAGAAGAGGCTCTTCCTAGATAGGTTGCTCTTATTAAAGTGACAGTTAAAAGGACGGAGAATTAACGCTTCTCGTTGGTTTATATTGCTGCGCTTTAAAAAGTGATATGCATCTTTATAATAGCAATAGGCGTTATTTTCCCGTTATACGTGTCCCTTTCAGACATAGATACACATAATTTGAGTTTATCACAGAAAAATCCTTACCAGGCCCCCAGGCATGGATCCTATTACCATAAGAATAGCACTAATTATCCTGGCCGGAATAATTGTCCACCGGTCGTAACGAGGAACGTCGACTCCATTCAAATAGCATGCAGTCTCCGGAATACCAGTTCCCTCTGCTCCGGGCTAATTTGGTTACCAATTTTCTTTACTTTCGACCCCCAAAATTAGACAATGCAGCTTTTACTTCAATCCATATGACAAGGATAGAACTCAAAATACAAGCGACCAGGCACACACCGCACCAGCCTAGGCCAAACCACCTGCTTGATGAGTCTAAAATATTCAGGATCGAACCATTAATACGAAAATCCGGCAGGGTTTGCTGGAATAGGGGCTCTTATTTTTAAAACTTACGCTCGTTGAATAAGTTCACTCTGAAACCCACGACTTGTTCGACAGTTAAAACTGAGGCTACGAACAAAACCCCGGTGACTACTCCGACGATAACAGCCACAATCCAAGTGAAATAGACACTCCTGAGGAGTTTGACTGTTCGTTGTTTTTCCGTGTAATGTTTACTCGCAAATGGGTAGTTAGAGTTCAAGGACTGTAATAAAAACAAAAGAAGAGGCACGCTGTGAATGTCTGAAAAAAAAAAAAAAACTCATTATAAAAGCATCTCACATTTATTTCGCCTTTAATGAAAAAAAACTGGTCTTCATTAAGTCCCTTGATAGGACCACCGCCTCCCAACTTTGACACCCTCCGTCTACTCTGTAAGTCAGCAACACGATTTTAATATTTTTTTTTTTCTCGCGTATGAACCCCAAACTGACCATGTCCGCCGATGCCGCGCTCATTACGTCCCTCAGTGGTGAACTCCTTTTTGCCGGTTCCAAACTAATGAAACCTCTTCATGGCATTTCAGTGTCCTCCAGTCGATTTTGAAAACTGGAATAATCGCCGTCTCAGGGTCCACTGAAGCTAGAAAAATGTGGGCGTTTAGGTTGGTGAGGGGGGGGGGACGCTGACTTACATTACGATATATCGCTATCGTCTGCGGCTAGGAAACACTATCTCATTATTGATTTCTAAACGTTCTCAAATTTCTACACACATGATCTTGATTTTGGATTGTGAGGAAAAACTCTTGAGTTCAACCTTTCAAATAGCGACCACGAAATGAAGCTTGGTACAATTAACGTAGGATTCGAGCAATTTTGGCATCATCTCCAGGGGCGGATGCACAGAATTTGTCCGGCCCAGGGCACTGGGAAAATATCGGCCCAATATACATTTATACAGGGTGATTCAGGAGGAATGTGACACACTTGCACTGGTGATAGTGCGTACCTGGGCGCACAAAAACGTCATGTAGACGCATAGCCGAAAATAATTTAGTTACCCACTAGCCAGCGCTATCCGAAAATAGTATATTACGATCCAAGGGCGGTGTGATGCTCATTACGGTCGAGGGCGACAGGAAGTGCCCGAGGTGAAGCCGAGGGCAGTTGCCGCCCGAGATCGTAATGAGGAATTCCGCCCGAGTGTTGTACGCTATTTTTTGTACTGCCGAAGTTTATAAATATTATAATAATAATCATAAAAACCAGCCTTTGAAGCCTCGTTCGCCGAACGGAAAACGCATTATATATTATTTTCTGTGAAACGTCTAAATTTCAGTGAAATGTCTCAATTTCAGTGAAACGTTTAATTTCAGTGAAACGTCCCAATCGCGGTGAAACGTCTCGATTCAGTGAAACGTCCCAATTTCAGTGAATCCTCTCAATTTCAGTGAATCGTATCAATTTAAATGAAACGCCTTATTTTCAGTAAAACCTCTCAATTTCAGTAAAACGTCTCAAATCCCGTGAAACGCCTCATTTTCAGCGAAACCTCTCAATTTAGGTGAAACGCTCCAATTCCAGTGAAACGTTTCAATTCCAGTGAAACGTTTAATTTCAGTGAAACGTCTCAATTTCTGTGAAACGTCTGAATTTCTGTGAAACGTCTCATTTTCTGTAGAACGTCCCTATCGCGGTGAAACGTCTCAATTTCAGTCAAACGTCTCAATTCCAGTCAATCGTCTCAATTTCAGTGAATCGTCTCGATTCCGGTGAAAAGTCTAAATTTCAATCAAATGTCTCAATTCAGTGAAACATCTCAATTTCAGTAAAACGTCTCAATTCCCGTGAATCGTCTAAATTTCAGTGAATCGTCTCAATTCCCGTGAAAAGTCTACATTTCAGTCAAATGTCTCAAATCTGTGAAACGTCCAATTTTCAGTGAATCCTCTCAATTTCAGTGAATCGTCTCAATTTAAATGAAACGCCTTATTTTCAGTGAAACCTCTTAATGTCAGTAAAACGTCTCAAATCCCGTGAAACTTTTCATTTCCAGTGAATCGTATAATTTCAGTAAAACGTCTCAATTTCTGTGAAACCTCTGAATTTCTGTGAAACGTCTCACCTTCTGTGGAACGTCCAAATTTCGGTGAAACGTCTCAATTTCAGTGAAACGTCTCAATTTCAGTGAATCGTCTAAATTTCAGTAAAACGTCTCAATTCCCGTGAAACGCCTTATTTTCAGCGAAACCTCTGAATTTCAGTGAAACTTTACAATTTCATTGAAACGTCGCAATTTCTGTGAAACGTCTCAATTCAGTTAATTGTCTCAATTCCGGTGAAATTTCTAAATTTTAGTCAAATGTTTTAATGTCAGTGAAACGTCTGAATTTCTGTGAAACGTATCAATTCCAGTGAAACGTTTCAAATTCAGTGAAACGTCTAAATTTAATTTAATGGACCCAATTTCGTTGAAACGTCTCAATTCCAGTGAAACGTATCAATTTCAGTGAATCGTCTCAATTCCAGTGAAAAGTTTAAATTTCAGTGAAAAGTCTAAATTTCAGTGAAATGTCACAATTTCAGGGAAACGTCTTAATTTCAGTGAATCCTCTCAATTTCAGTGAATCGACTCAATTTCAATGAAACGCCTTATTTTCAGTGAAACCTCTCAATTTCAGTTAAACGTCTCAATTCCCGTGAAACGCCTTATTTTGAGCGAAACGTCTCAATTTCTGTGAAACGTCTCATTTTCTGTGAAACGTCCCAATCGCGGTGAAACGTCCCAATTTCAGTGAATCCTCTCATTTTCAGTGAATCGTCTCAATTTAAATGAAACGCCTTATTTTCAGTGAAACCTCTTAAGTAAAACGTCTGAATTTCTGCGAAACGTCAAAATTTCAGTAAAATGTCTCAATTTCAGCGAAACGTCCCATTTTCAGTGAATTCTCTCAATTTAATTTAATCGCCCCAATTTCGGTGAAACGTCTCAATTCCAGTGAAACGTATCAATTTCAGTGAATCGTCTCAATTCCGGTGAAAAGTCTAAATTTTAGTCAAACGTCTCAATTCCCGTGAAACGCCTTATTTTGAGCGAAACGTCTCAATTTCTGTGAAACGTCTCATTTTCTGTGAAACGTCCCAATCGCGGTGAAACGTCCCAATTTCAGTGAATCCTCTCATTTTCAGTGAATCGTCTCAATTTAAATGAAACGCCTTATTTTCAGTGAAACCTCTCAAGTAAAACGTCTGAATTTCTGCGAAACGTCAAAATTTCAGTAAAATGTCTCAATTTCAGTGAAACGTGCCATTTTCAGTGAATTCTCTCAATTTAATTTAATCGCCCCAATTTCGGTGAAACGTCTCAATTCCAGTGAAACGTATCAATTTCAGTGAATCGTCTCAATTCCGGTGAAAAGTCTAAATTTTAGTCAAACGTCTCAATTTCTGTGAAACGTCTGATTTTCTGTGAAACGTCTCATTTTCTGTGGAACGTCCCTATCGCGGGGAAACGTCTCAATTTCAGTCAAACGTCTCAATTCCAGTGAATCGTCTTAATTTCAGTGAATCATCTCAATTTCGGTGAAAAGTCTAAATTTCAATCAATGTCTCAATTCAGTGAAACGTCCCAATTTCAGTGAATCCTCTCAATTTCAGTGAATCGACTAAATTTTAATGAAACGCCTTGTTTTCAGTGAAACCTCTCAAGTAAAACGTCTGAATTTCTGCGAAACGTCAAAATTTCAGTAAAATGTCTCAATTTCAGTGAAACGTCCCATTTTCAGTGAATTCTCTCAATTTAATTTAATCGCCCCAATTTCGGTGACTCGCCTCAATTCCAGTGAAACGTATCAATTTCAGTGAATCGTCTCAATTCCGGTGAAAAGTCTAAATTTTAGTCAAACGTCTCAATTTCTGTGAAACGTCTGAATTTCTGTGAAACGTCTCATTTTTTGTGGAACGTCCCTATCGCGGGGAAACGTCTCAATTTCAGTCAAACGTCTCAATTCCAGTGAATCGTCTTAATTTCGGTGAATCGTCTCAATTCCGGTGAAATGTCTAAATTTCAATCAATGTCTCAATACAGTGAAACGTCCCAATTTCAGTGAATCCTCTCAAATTTCAGTGAATCGACTGGATTTCAATGAAACGCCTTATTTTCAGTGAAATCTCTCAATTTCAGTAAAACGTCTCAATTCCCGTGAAACGTCTCAATTTCAGTGAAACATCTCAATTTCCAACCAATTTTTACACTTGACAGCCCTTTTCAAGCATCCCAAAGGTGTGTTTGCCAACAGCTGGATCTGTTGTGTCCCACGGAAAAGTTCAGGCGATCTCCGAAGTTTCATCTCCTAGACCATAGAAAATGTCCTGCTGCGCAGGGGCCAGACACGATCAAAATGACCCTAATTTTTCATACTGTGGGCTCCCGGACCTAATCAGATTGATTCTAGACTAAACTAAAAGGTTTCGGTTCGAAGGAAGCGAGCGCTCTGTTCTACTTTATGTTCTACAAACAAAAACTGGGCGTTGTATTCCCATTTATAGTGTAAATTTTTTTAAATTAATCACTTACGCGGATTTAGCTCATTCAGCCCCTTAATTTCAGAAACCAATCTAGTGGATTGGGCATCTTAAAATAGGAAATTTTGAGGGGTTGGATCAGTTGAGACCCAGCTAAATTCCTGAAAAAAACACCTAAAATCCTATTGATGAAATTTCCTTCTGAGCTGAACTAATCCGCGCCATGTTTTAAAGTCTCATGCTATATCTGAAAAAATCGCTAATTCATTGCTCAAATTGTGAAACAGCTCTAATTTTGCTGCTAAAATTGAGACAATGTGCTAATTCACAGCAAAATTGGAGAAAAAGCACTAGTTCACCACTAAAATGAATGTGAGGGTCTCTGGAGGATGGGAGGGGGACTGGCGTTTAGCCCAGTTTTTGGCTTAACTCAACTGGTGAACAATTCAAAATGATTGAATGCAAAAAAGTAGAGAGTGGCTATAAAAGGTTACAATTAAAATGGCACTTAAATCCAAATATCTCGGAAATGAATAAACGTCTGCGACCTGTTAGTATGGCAATTTCAATCCATCAAGCCGCCGAGTACTACAACATATTTTTCAATTTCAATCCTTCCTCCTGAATCACCCTGTTTAATTATAATTTCATCTTTGCTGAGCCTCTTCAATCAGGAGGTGTCTTGTAGAGTTGATTGGACAATTACCTTTCCAAGTGATAATAGTTCAAGGTTCCTCCAACAAATAAAATTGCTGAGGTTTGCTCTTTATTGCCTTGCTTGCAGCCATCACTGAAAAAGCATTGTTTCAGTTGTTTCCTTCTTTAAGCTAGCTTTCAGGTTTATGTCATGTTTTTGAGTCCTTCAAAAAATCTTTAATCTCTTACGTTGTATGGGCCGTATCTTTAGGTTTGCTCCAACACAATCAATCTTGAGGGGCTTATGGTTATGGGACGTATTTTTCGCTCCTTTACATTGAACGAATATATACAATTGACTGCATTCCATCCTCGGAATGCACTAAAATCACTAACCCTATCGTATATTTTAGGGCCAAGCTTAGGGATAAGTTGGAATAAGCTAGTCACTGAGTAATAATGTCCCTTTCATATCACCAGTAGCCACTAATTCAAACACCTTCTCATTTATTCTCTTAGGATTTTTGCACCATCATTCAAACGTGCGCGTTCTTCTTCACTCTAAATGAAAGAAGCAAAGAACAAGTGATAGGAGGAGGAGTTTCCTGTAAGATTTACCGACCATTGTATTGTTCGTGAAAAACCAGGCAGTTACCCTTTTATCGACGCCATGGTGAATTTATGACTCCACCGAATTGACCGCACGGTGTTTTTCTCACGAACCAAGTTTTAACTCTTAAATAATAATAAGTTTCACAATTTCTATATGTTTGTTTTATTCTTCGTCGTCGTCATAAGCAAGAGAGGGTAATATGCATTGTTTACTGCCCGTAGCAGCGTTTTGATGGCCAGCCAAGGTGGCATTGGAGAGATAAAAAAAACAAAAAAAAAACCCTCCCGAGCATGAACACTATGTAGTCAAGAGACGTTGGTACTTGGTAGGTGGTATAGGGCCTGAGCAAAACCTTCTTATATCCATGAATACCTATTGATTCGGGCCGTCCAGCGAGAAACCAATAAACTTGGAGAATAATTTAAGATTATGACGGGAAGGGACAAGAGAAATTAAAAAAAAAGGTGTAAACAGGGGTGCCAGATAGCCGAGGCTCTTCGCCCGGAGATATGCATAATGCTCTTACTTGCACATATTACATTATGTATATATTATACTTTTATGGTTTGTGATGAGAGGTGGTACTTATTGACACCCAATGCCTAACGCCTAAATCATATTCCTTGTTTGTTTAGTTTAGAGACTGAGGGGCATCATGGACGTTCCCATCCCAGACCCTGATACTGTGGCGGCCGAAGTGGGGTTCAGGGGCTCCCTCAATCAGCGAAATTGCTTCTATAAAGGCCACAAACGTGTGAAATTGCTTTTTTTCAACACCGTGAAATATGACTTTTTAATGACTCATCACCGAAAATTTGGATTTTCAGGGAGTAAATCCTTCAAAATAATTTTTCCAAGGGCCAACTCAACTCTGAATTGTGTGAATACGCCATTTTATGGTCGATGTAGCCGATTCAGCTTGTAACACGGCGTCGTCGTCTATCTAATAAAACTGTGTCGTTAGGCCTCAGGACCCAGGAAAATTAACCCAGACACAAAAGAATTTCATGAAAAGGCAGTAAATTTGGTGAATAAATTGTAATTTTGGCCTAAATAATTTCGACGGGTGGTGGGGGGGTAGATTGCGGCGTATCGTTCTTTTCCTTGCACAGACATTCCGAACCTAGCGACGTACTTAAACCGCCGACGCCGCCCGCCGTTAAGGCAAGTGAACGAGCCGAAGACCACCATACAAGCTCTTCGCAGTCGGCACTAGAGCACACGACGACGCCCGCCCCCGTCACCTCTCAGACTCCTCAGCATTCGGCCGAAAGCACGGTAACGGCTTCACCTGAGTCAAAATCGGGTACTACCCAGTTGCCCGTAGTCTCGTCGTCCACCGCCAGTACAACAACGACAACTAAAAAGTCTGGGTTCACAATTGACTGGCCTCTTCAAAATCTCTTTCCTTAAACTTTATCTATTAAATCCATGTATTCGATAGAATATATTTTCATTCAAATTCTGACAAGGATGTTCAACATTCGGTTATTTTCATTTCGATGCTTTTGATTATCTCATTGGGATAAATACTAATTCAGTACGATTTGAAGTATTAAAGGTGCGTTTACTCCGAAGTGTCCAGCTACACTTCTCTCTGGACATAAGTGTAAAGTGTCAGACATAAATTTCTTAACTGTATAAACTCTGATAAAAATGTCTGGACATTTGTGTTTACACCAAGGAAATTTGTGCCTGACATCACTAATGGCGTTTTCCGTTTGCATAAAATTCAGCTCTGGAGCCTTCCAGAAAACCGGAGTCTCCTGGGACTATTTCCTGGCCAAAAATAATCGCTTGCATTAGTTCATGAAGTATAATAAAAAATCTCTAACTAAAAAAACAACCTTGGAATCATTTGACGTGAACATAACATTATGTTTATTCTGTCTATCTCTTGATGGACGTATGCGGTTTTGTAAGGGTCAGATGACAAAAATCTCCTCCTAGTCACATAAATTCCTACGGTATTAATCATTCCGACCCTTCCGCATGTCAATAAAATATATTAATAATAATAATAATAAAATATTAATAATAATAATCCTCTATAATAATCAGAATCCTCTACGAGACAGTCGCCAGCTGATGAGCTCGAGGAGCCAGCTGTCTAGGAATATGGTCGAAGGGTCTGACGTGACAGAGAAGAGAAAAGACATTGGGATGAAGGGTTCAGCAGTCTTAATGTCTAGAGAGGAAGAAATTTCCCAAAAAGTGTCACAGGGTCTTGTACCACTTGTGACTGACCTGGAGAAGGCTACGCAAGGTGACCTTTCCGAGAGCGTCAGCAGGCAGAAGCCGTTTCACCCAGGAAAGGGGGAATTCTCCAACGGGACGATGTCACAAGAAATCAATAATGAACAAAAAACGGAGGGGTGGGAGACAGAGCATCCAAAGAGGGACATGAAGGGGTTAAGTCCCGCCATTGAAAGTATGGTAAGTCCCAGTGAGGTCAACCTATCTCACCCAACTCTCGAGGAGAAAGATATTACACCTAGTAATACAGATGACAGTCAGAGTTCAACCGGAAAGAGGCCAAAAGGTTGGCCCAAGAATAAAAAAAGGGGAAGCTGGGAAGAACAGCGGAAAACTGGCAGAAGGAAATGAATTGGGATAATGCAACAGAGTACCTGCAGAAGTAACCTCAGAATTTACCTTAGTATCTGATATGTATAAACATATAATTCAATGGAATATTCGTGGTTATCATCATCACTCCGATGAACTACGTTTTCTAATATCCAAGTACTCTCCATTTCTCGTGGCACTCCAGGAGACTCATTTCTTAAGTTCTTTTCATGCGGTCCCACCGCAATTTACACTGTACCACAAAAGCTGTGAACCCGTAGTATGGGGAAGGCGGCACGGAGGAACGGCAATTATGGTGAAAAATCAGTGTAAGCCATTGGAAGTTCCTATACAGTCTACTCTTCAGGCAGTAGCAATTCGGATTTCTTTTCCTATCACTGCTACGGTGTGCTCATTGTACCTCCCGGATACTTCGTGGGACCCAAGGGATTTACAAAGTTTTATTGCGGCACTGCCTCCTCCTGTTTTGATAATGATGGATGCGAACTGTCACCACATCTCCTGGGGATCGAGGCGCACCACGCGGGTTGGAGACTCCCTTGCTGATATATTATCTGATAACCACCTGATCCTCCTCAACAATGGCTCACCTACTCATTTTACTGCGAGTTCTGGATCATTTGATGCAATTGATCTGAGCGTTGCGAACGCAAGTCTTGCATCAATGTTTGATTGGGGCGTGCTTCCTGAACTCCACCATTCGGACCACTTTCCCATTCTGCTGACCCAGACTGCGATACCCATGGTGAATCCGGAGTGTCTGGATCGGTGGCTGCTACATCGCACCGACTGGGACAGATACTCACAATGTTTTTTGGTCCCAACATTTACTAACGATTCTGATCTGGATGTTGACAACTTTACTAATGCAATCATTAATGCTGCAATCCAATCAATTCCACGAAAGTCTCAAAATCAAATGCGCCCATCAGTCCCATGGTGGAATGATGAAATAGGACGGGTCAATCGCAATAAAAAATCTGCGTTTAATAGATACAAAAAATGTCCCACAGCCTAATCTGATTGCCTTCAAGCAGCTTAGAGCACGTGAACGCCTGTTGAAACGGGCTGCGAAAAGAATTCGTGGCAAGAGTATGTATCACAGATCAATCCCTCTACCTCAAGCAGGGAAGTTTGGCGAAAGGTGAAATTGCTTAAAGGTATGGTGGCCACTACACATCCTGTAGTGATTACTTCAAGTGGTTCCGTTGCTCGTGCACCGTCTGACGTGTGCAACTGCTTGGCAGACCATTTTGAAAAAACTACCTCGCTAGAACCTATGAATGCAGCACGCCTGTCCCTCCAAGAGATATATTTTTCTTCAGCGCAGCATGTTAATGAGGATTGCAATGCTCCCTTTACATTGGATGAACTTGAGTATTTCGTTTCTCAGCTTCCAACCAACAAAGGCCCCGGGCCGGACAACATACCAAATGAACTGGTAAAGCATATGCCTAAACGGTGTAAAGCTTATCTACTAAGCCTCTATAACTCTATGTGGAGCAAAAATTATTATCCTAAGGCCTGGAAGCTGGCCCACATTGTTCCGGTCCTTAAGCCTGGAAAGGATCCTTTTGAAGCAAACAGCTACAGGCCCATTTCACTCACCTGCACCCTTGGAAAACTCTTTGAAAAGATGATAAATTATAGATTGATGTATGTCTTAGAAAAGAATCACCTGATCAATCCTTTTCAGACGTCTTTCCGATCGGGTTATTCAACTGTGGATCAGCTGCTTAAAGTCGAAGAGTACATTCAGGACGCTTTCCTAAACAGGGAACATGTCACGGCAGTGTTCTTTGATATCAAGAGTGCTTTTGACCAGGTAAGTCGAGCAGCAATCCTCCAACAACTAGCGCAGTGGGGTATCGGAGGGAATCTTTCCCTAATGCTACAAGATTTTCTGACAGATCGACTTTTCTCGGTCCAAATTTGTGCTACACGCTCTAGTCAGCGCAATCAAGTTACTGGCATCCCCCAGGGATCTGTGTCAAGTGCGACTCTTTTCCTAATTGCCGTAAATAAAATTACGAATGGTATCCCATCCAGTGCCCAAGTATCAATATATGCTGATGATATAGTACTCTACGCAACACACCCGAAGGACCCCCAAGAGCAAGATCTGCTGCAATATGCCATGAATAAGCTAGTGCAGAATGCTGCCCAAATTGGCTTGCGTTTCTCGAAAGAAAAAACCACTGCCGTGCACTTCTGTAGGCTGCGGACCCAGCATGAACCCCCAGCTTTAATTTTAGATGATTCTCTAGTCCAGTACAAAGACTGCCATACATTTTTGGGTCTGACCTTAGATAAACAGCTGCGGTGGAAGGAACATATTCACAACATCAACGTTCAATGCTGGAAAACACTGAATCTGATGAGAACCTTGTCAAATCACCAATGGGGTTCAGATTCCACAACATTGATAAAAATTCTTAACTGTTGAGTGAGATCCAAAATAGAATATGGAATTCAGGCCTACAGCTCAGCTAGGAAAAGCTGGTTACTGCCACTAGAAAGAACGTACCATACAGGCATCCGGATAGCCCTTGGAGCACATCGGACGACTCCTGTTGAAGACTTGTATGTATTATCAAATACCCTGCCCCTGAAGCTTCGGTTCCAACAGGTAATAATGAACTATGCGGCAACCATGCAGACAAAGCCCAGACACTTCTTTAATGAACCCTTATTCAATGTGGCTCATAACGAAGAATATTCCAACCTTCCAAGTCGTTCCCGACCATTACCGGTGAGGCTAGGTGAAATATTCTCTAAATTAGGAACCAGCCTCTGCCCAACGATTCCGTACAGCCAACCCGAAAATCCTCCGTGGCTATATCCAAATTTTATGATCGACGTCTCACTAACGAAACTTTCGAAGGAGCAAGTGACAATGCGGGTCCACTTCAGTGAAATGGTATCTAAATACGTGGGATTCACCCAAGTTTACACGGATGGTTCTAAAATGGCTTCATCAGGAGTTGGATGTGCGTATTTTGTACCATCATCAAACGTCTCCTTTATTTTCCCATTGCCTCCACATTTCTCTATCTACTCCGCAGAAGTCCACGGAATATCCATCGCATTGGATTTCTGTGTAACTACTAATGATTCTGTGTCATTCCTTGTCCTAGTAGACTCTCTCAGTACTCTAACAGCCATAGGTAATAGATTTACGAAGGACTCAGCTATAATTTGTATTCACCATAAATTGTGCTGTTTGAATGCTCTGGGTAAAGCGATTGTTTTCAGCTGGGTTCCAAGCCATGTTGACATTCCAGGAAATACGCGAGTCGCGAGTGCTAGCTAAGGCAGCTGCCCAGTCACTTCCCTATGACCGGCAGATTCCAGCTAGGATTGACGACGAGAAAGCACGGTTGCGTCAAGTGATATGGGCAAACTGGACGGAGCAGTGGCAAAGAAGTGGCACTTATCTTCGATCCATAATCCCGGACCCTCGAAAATACAATCCACCAGCTGAAATGTCACGGAAAGATAAAATAGTCATTCTCCGCCTTCGAACTGGTCATTCTAGACTTATGAAAAGTCATTATCTCACCCGAGAATCTAGACAGATGTGTGAGACTTGCGGAGCCGAAATTAGTGCAGAGCATTTGCTTACAGTTTGCCCGAGGTATGATAGAGAAAGACAAGATAGTAGATTGCCAAGTGGCATTAAGTTCATCACACTATTGGCGTCAAATAAATTCTTGCCTATAGCATTATTGAATTCTTGAAAAGAATTGATCAATATCATTTACTTTAGAAACCATGTGTACTTATTTACTTATTTTGTTTTTTGGTTGTTCACTTGTTTTGTTATAATTATTCGTATAATTCTGTGATATGAAATACCCACTGTGATACACGTCTGTGATATGTAATTGTGATCATTGTGATGTAATTGTGATGTAATTGTGAATATTACGTATAAATGAACTCAGTATGATAAGAAGAACAGGCGATACAATCTAGTCATGATCAATTGAAGAAAGATATGTCCAAACTATACATATAGGATGTGCCTCCAAGGTACCTGGAAAACATAAGATGATGAAACAGAGAAATTAATAATATCAGTGTGGTATAAGTAACCATATTTCAACAAATTCACACCTCATGAAAGGCTAATGACCTCAGCTGTCCGAGATACTACGGGCGTAACGAGCCCGGGGTACCTATCTGGGCTCAGACTAACCCAAACTCCGTAAGTCTGAGCCGAACCCTTCCCTTGATCCCTATCCTTTCCTGGACGGTGTGGCGCGTCGCTGTGTGGCGGTGGGGCTCCTTATTTGTGTTGGGGCTCTCCGTGGGAGGATGTCCTCGGCGTGTTCGAGGGTACAGCGTATATCTGGGAGTTGCTGGAACCTTCTCCCAGTGCCGCTACAATGCCCCCACACCCTGACCTAGTCATGTCGTAGGGTGTGTGTGGGGGTCGGTGGGTGGGGCCCGAACCTCCAATTAGCCTTGGAGGAGGCTGCCCTGAACCACCAGCGAATAATCCCCCATCGCGCAGTAGTGCCGGATGGCGACCGGACGCGTAATTTGAAATGCTACTCGATTTCAGCCAGCCACTATAAAGAGATTTGTAACGCGAGCTCTCATTGGCTGACAACTTTGCGCGTTGATTCAAACGACCAAAGAGCGCTCTGCCGGATGACAATATGAAACAGCTAGTCATTCCAGCCTTTTTTCCCTATTCATGTTTATTTTTGTTTTAATTGATTAAAAATTTGTGACTAACTTGTGACTTGTTTGCCACTAAAATTAGGAAATACTTATACACCATTGATTCGAAATAGTCGAAGGAAACTTCGCGGAGAAAACAGAGAAAATACGCTAGCACCATGTTTTTATAGGCCCAAATTGAGAAGGCGTTCGAATGTGCTAATGTTGGGCAAGAGGGAGTCGAAAAGCGCTAATATTTGTGACTGGAATAGCGAATAAGCGTATATTCGCAGAATAAAATGAGTAAATCACTAATTCGTGGCTAAAGATTGAGCAAAGCACTAATTTTTCGGTACATAATTGAGAAAAAACGCCAATACGTGGTTATAAAATTGAGAAAAAGCTGCAATCCATCGCTCAGCCAGATCAACAAAATAATATTGAAAAAACACTAATTCGTGGTTTCTCGAGGCAACATCAAGACTGAAATTAAGAAAAATCACTAATTCATAGGGATAAAAGTAAAAAAATCGCTCACGGTTAATATTAAGATATACGTAGAGCTCATACGACGTTAAAATTGTAAAAATTCCGCTGATTTGCGGCGAAACTAGAGAAAAGTGTTAAATGTGCTGATAAATATTGAAAAAACACTAATTCGTGGTTTCTCGAGGCAACATCAAGACTGAAATTAAGAAAAATCACTAATTCATAGGGATAAAAGTAAAAAAATCGCTCACGGTTAATATTAAGATATACGTAGAGCTCATACGACGTTAAAATTGTAAAAATTCCTTAGAAAAACGCAAATTCAAGGACGCGTTTTTGCTTAATTGGGAATTGCTTCAATTCGTGGCTACAGCTGCTGCCAAACAGCGCGTATTAGTTGCTAAAATGAAAACTGGCGCTAATTTGCGTGTCAATATTCGAGAAAACGCCTAATTCGTGGCAAAACTAGAGAAAAACATGGAAGTGAAAGTCTAATGTCCTGTTAAAATTGAGAAAAACGCTAATTCACGGAAACGTGTCTACCAAAACATGCTTGATCACGGCTAAAACTAACGCAAATGCAGGTTCCCGCCTAAAATTGCGATAAATGACTATAATTCGCTTGTAAAATTAAGAAAATGCGTTAACGCATGCTAAAGAAAGAATTCAAGGCTAAAATTAAAGAATAATTCGCAGCTAAAATTGAGGAAATGTGCTCATTCGCAGTAAAATTTGAGAAAAACGCCAGTTTGTAGTCCAATTTGGGAAAATCCGCGACTAAAATTATGAGAAATAGCGACAATTCGCCATAAAAATGGAGAAAAAAAGAAACGCTTATCCGCATGACTTAAGGTACGTTTACACTGAAGTGTCGCGCTACACTTATTGCTTAAAATTTAGTGTCAGATACAAATATCCTTGGTGTGAACACAAACTTCCAGAAAATTTTATCAGAATTTGTACAGTCAATATTCATGTGTCTGACACTTTACATTTATGTCGAGACATAAGTGTAGCTACATAAATGTCAGACACTTTAGTGTAAATGCACCTTAAGAAGTGAAGAAAACGCTCTTAATTCCCGGACTAAAACGGAGAAAAAGCGCTTTTAAAATTGAGAAAAACGCTAAATCACGAATACATTTATGCCAAAACGCGCTTATTCACAGCTAAAACTGAGGCAAATGCGGATTCTAGCCTAAAATTGAGATAAAGAGCGCATTCGCTGTGAAAGGTGGTGGGAAAATCCATTAATTCGTGGCTAAAATTGACAAGAGAAAAAACGCCAATTCGCAGATTTGTGGGAAATCCGCTAATTCGGGGCTAAATTAAATTGAATAAAAGCGGTAATTCGCTGGCAGATCGAAGAAATACTTCTCGGTTAAAATTATGAAATAATTCGCAGCTAAAACTGTGGAGAAAAAAGGCTAACTCGCGGATCATCTTGAGGAAATCCTCTGCTAAAATTGAGGAAACGCGGTAATTCGCGCGAAAAATGGAGAAAATGAAGAAAAACGCTAATTCTCGGCCATCAAAGTGTAAAAGCGCCAATCCGCTCATAAAATCCGGAAAAACGCTAATTCTCGGATACATTTAATTTAAAAAGGGGGTGGTGAAGTGGTTTGGTTATCACTTCTGAATGAGACGCTTGAGACGAAAAAGTATTTTATTTTGACAGAACCTAAAAACTCAAAAGTAGAAATTCTAAAATCGGAACGGCACACTAAATTCATATGTTCCTTATAAAACAACGTGGTCGAAAATTTTCGCCACATCACCCCCTTGGAGGAGGAGAGCGTAGCTCGCCCAGATCGAAGCGAACCTTCTTGTTTATGGCTGAAGTTGTCGGGTGGGTGAGGGTGGTAGAGTCTACGTCTTCGTGAAGAAAATACGCCGGTTTGACACGGTCGATTGAGACTGTTACGTGTTTATCAGAACTGGTCTTGATCGTGATGGTCTTGTAGACTTTGTCGCGTTTAACGACGGGATAGGGTCCTGAGTAACGATTTTGGAAGGGATGACGAGTGCTGTCATCACGTAACATGACGTGTGTACAAGAGTCGAGATTTTTGAAGACGAAACTACCAGGTGTCGAATGTCGAGAAGTCGGTATTGGTCGGATCTGACTGATGATTTTAGCGAGGTGTTCGATTAACTCAGGAGTAGAATTTGTTTCGGGTTGAGGTGACAAGAATTCTCCTGGAAGTCGAAGACTTTCTCCAAAAACGAGGGTTGCCGAGGTGGTTTGAAGATCTTCCTTGAAGGCGGATCGTATTCCAAGCAGAACGAGGGGAAGTTTTTCGGTCCAATTTCTGTCAGCGTGGCAAGTGATGGCGGTTTTTAGCTGACGATGCAAGCGTTCGACCAAGCCGTTGGATGCCGGGTGGTAACTCGTTGTGTGACACACATCGATTCCGAAACGTTTCGAAAGTGTGCAGAAAACTGAAGACATGAACTGCATACCGCGATCAGTAGTGATCTTTTCTGGAACGCCGTAACGAGAAATCCACGTGGATAGAAAAGCGAGAGCAACGGTGTTAGCTGTGATGTCAGGAAGAGGAGTTACTTCTGGCCATCGAGTGACACGATCGATGCAGGTGAGACAGTACCTGAAACCATTCGAAAGTGGAAGTGGGCCGATCAAATCGATGTGGACGTGAGAGAAACGAGATGTAGGAGTGTCGAAATGTCCTAGCGGTGATTGGACGTGTCGCGAAACTTTGGACCGTTGACAAGCAAGACAAGCACGTGTCCATGCGGGAATATTCTTCTTCATTGACGGCCAAACGAATCTTTCGGTGATCAGTCTTGTAGTCGCACGAGCACCGGGGTGGCTGAGGTTGTGTAACTTGAGAAAAACTGAGCGTCGTAAAGGATGAGGAATAAAAGGGCGAGGACGACCTGTTGAGGTGTCACAAATTATCTCAATTCGCGTGCCAGGAACGATGAGTTTTTCGAGAGTAAGAGAAGACGTTTTTGATTCCCAAGACTGAAGCTCGGGGTCTAATTGTTGCGATTGAGACAACGATTCGAAATCGAGAGCCGTTGAAACAGATTGTACTCGAGATAGGGCGTCCGCGACGACGTTGTCAGATCCTCCTACGTGTTGGATGTCGGTTGTGAACTGTGAAATGTATGTGAGCTGATTACGTTGGACAGGGGGCAATTTGTCATGTTTTTGTGTGAAGATATGTGTGAGGGGTTTGTGGTCAGTGTAAGTTGTAAATACTTGGCCTTCCAGAAAATGCCGAAAATGATTAATTGCTTCATAAATCGCTAGAAGTTCTCTGTAGTAGACGGGCCACGCAGCTTGACGAGCAGAGATCTTTTTTGAGAAAAAAGCGAGTGGTTGCCAAGCGTCATTGGTCTTCTGCTGGATGACAGCTCCGATGGCGTGATTAGAAACGTCTGTGAATAACGCCACTTCTGCTCCGGTTACAGGGAATGTGAGGGAAACTGCCGAAGAGAATTTATTTTTGCAGTCGTTGAAAGCTTGTTCGAGAGTCGGAGTCCACGTGATAGGGGTCGAGCCTTTGACGTCGGGGCCAAGAAGGGCGTGAAGAGGAGCCTGAACTTCTGCTGCCATGGGGATATGTCGTCTGTAAAAATTCAACATGCCGAGAAATCGACGGAGACCTTTTGCATCAGATGGTTGAGGATAGAATTGAATGGCGGCGACACGATCAGGCGGTGGGGCTATACCTTCGGCGGAAACACGATGCCCGAGAAAAATTACTTCGCTCGCAGCAAAAACGCTTTTTGAAGTGTTAATGACGACGCCGTAGTGCGACAGGCGTTTGAAAAGAGTTTCGAGATGAGCGATGTGTTCTGCTCTTGATTTGGAAAATATGAGGATGTCGTCGATGTAGACATAACAAATGTCCGACTCGTTGTCAGGAATTTGTTGATAGGCTTTAACCAAATCAACTAGAGAGAAAATAGTAGAAACACTGATTGAATGAGCGAAATCATGTATGTGTCGACGGGATAACTGTCAGGAATGGTACGTGCGTTTAGAACGCGATAGTCGCCACAAGGGCGCCAACCGGTGCCAGTTTTCTTTGGCACGATGTGAAGAGGGGATGCCCAAGGACTATCCGAAGGACGTGCGGTGCCTTCTTGAAGCATTGCTTCGAACTCTTTCTTTGCGATTTTTAAACGATCACCAGATAGACGACGTGGGCGAAAAGAAATTGGAGGGCCGGGAGCGGTATTTATGTAGTGTTTGGTCGAGTGTTTTATATCCCGAGGTACTCCAGATGGACGAGTAATTTCTGGAAATCGTGAAAGTAACTCAGCGAACGGATGAGAATCGTCGATTGTTTTGATGTTGGGGTACGTCTGACTTATTTTTGAACAGGCGACGGAAAGTCCAGTTGTCCCATCGAGAAGACGGTGAGATCGGCAATCTGGCAACAGATGGAAATGCCCAAAAAAATCAGAGCCAATGATTGGGACGTTGACGTCGGCGACAATGAAATTCCATTGGAAGTTGCGGCGTAATCCGAAATCAAGAGTTAGCGTGACTGAGCCGTATGTGCTGATGTTCGACGTATTCGCGGCGTAAAGATCGAACGAAGTTTTAGGACGACGGTTTGAAAGAAAACGTGCCGGGAAACAACAAACGTCAGAACCGGTGTCGAGAAGAAACTGTTTTGCGGAATTACGGTCGGTAATGAAAAGGCGGTACGTTCCGATTTTACAGTCAGCTGCCGCCGTTACTGGCTGCTGGTGGCGTTTTTTTAAATGAAATGAACAGGGCGGTCTGCATTTTGATGCTCGTTCATTGAACTTGGCGTGGTACCAACAGAATGTCGATTGTGAAGCTGCCGATGGACTGCGAGAACGGGTTGAATGACTTTGACGAGAACGGGAGCGAGAGTGTCGAGGGTTGTTGGAAATTCGGAGTGTGAGGTCTGCGAGCTGTTGACGAATCTCGGTGAGTTCACGACTGATATCTTGTCCTGGGGGAGATACAGCGTTGACGACGGGGAAAGAGGGATGAGAAGAAGCTATGGCAGGTTGAATTTCCATTATTTTGTCCGCTGTTGCGGAGAGACGGTCGAGTGGCGAGTCAGACTGTGTTTGGAGAATGGCTTGGAAAGGGGGGGGGAGACGTTGGATCCACAAAGATCTTAACAGATTTTCATGCACCGGGGTCGGTCCAGCCAGAGATCGTAAGTGTCGGAGGAATTGCGATGGTTTCCAGTCACCTAATTCCTCTTGGGAGAGTAGCTGTCGAACACGTTGAGACTCGGAAACAGAAAGGCGTTCGATGAGAGCGTTTTTGAGAGTTGTATAGGGGTTCTGCGCAGGAGTTGTTGCTACTAGGTCTTCGATTTCGCTGATATATCGTTCGTCGAGTTGAGAGATTAAATGCGAATACTTCGTTGTCTCTTGAGTGATGCCGGCGAGAGCGAATTGGGCATCTACTTGAGAAAACCACAATGTCGGTTTATTTCTCCAGAACGGAGGAAGTTTCGGAGTGACGCGGCTGACGAAGGCGGGGTTTGCGTTTTGAGGAGCGGCTTGATTATCGTCGCCGACCGGTGGAGCGGCGGGAGGCGTCAACTCTTGAATTTGTTGGCGTAATTGAGCGAGTTGCTCAACCAATTCTTCGATGTTGGCCATGTTACGTCGAGCGTCGGGGTCGGATGTCGAATGGTCGTGTTAATGAACGTCGCGGGTCACCAATTTGAAGTGGTTTGGTTATCACTTCTGAATGAGACGCTTGAGACGAAAAAGTATTTTATTTTGACAGAACCCAAAAACTCAAAAGTAGAAATTCTAAAATCGGAACGGCACACTAAATTCATATGTTCCTTATAAAACAACGTGGTCGAAAATTTTCGCCACAGTGGCATGAAAACACGATGGACACAATAGCTGGATCATTGTTTCATAAAAAGAAAGATAAAATCAGGTTTATGATCGAACCTCTCCCAGGACAAAATCCTAGAAGGTTGAAAAAAGTGGTTTTCGGGATGCTGTCGGTCTGTCGCCTTTTTTCCCGATAAATTACGTGAAAATAAAACCTTAGCCGTTTCTTGGTATAAAAGCGCCTATCTAACCTTTGTTTTGAGGAAAAAAATCATTTATCAGACATGTTCTCCCCGCACCGAAATGGCGTTTTAATTAGTTATAATAAGTACAGTAAGACTTCAAAACAAGTGATTCCACAATTTTTGAAATATTTTTTAAAAGAATTCCTCGTAAAATTTTCTTGCGAATTGACTACAATATTACCGAAAAAAATCAACTTTTCTGTAGCCAAAATCGTCGTTCTTAGCGCAAAATAACGGTCGAAAGTGCAGAAAAGGGCCGCTAAAAAAAGAAAAGTAAGCAAAAATTGTGGGAGAAGTAGGATTTGGCGCGACTACGTCAAAATTATTTACCACCGAATTACCTAGTACATAAATCGAAACCTAGTTGTTTCTTAGTATGTAAAACGCGAATACCTTGTTTTGAAGAAAAATAATTTCCCAGGCATGTTCACCCTGTAGCGGAATGCTATATTTTCGGTTTTTTTAAAATGCAATCATTGATGTACGCGAAAAATTACCGTTTACACAACGCGCAACCTTCAACATTCAACCCATTTTACCTCAGTACACATATATTTATAATTTCGGTGCGATTTTGGGATATTCGGGGGAATTTTTGGATGAGTAAGTGACGAAGAGGGGGATGGTGAGGGGTAATTTTACTTTAATGGAAGTGTTTCTGTGAGTAGGTACATTTGAAGATCAACGCGGAAATATCTGTATTTACTTTTTATGTTTGGTGAAATACGGCTCAAATATGACGATATGATCTGGAATATCTGAACTTTTGCTGTGAGAATTTCAAAGGCTGTTCGTGTTACAAGCAGGTAGTCGTAATCATCTTCTTATTTTTTGGTCAGGAAGGTTCTACATTTTCAACTGAGTCGGAGGGCCTTGAAAAGTTGGGATGCAAGGTAAACCGTTTTTTGGGATACATAGTACATACATTATTTACTGGATTAGTTAGGTAGGTAGTATTATCCAACAAAAACTTGTCGATGTTTGCTTTAGAGAGATCGCGACTTACAATAAGACTTATTTAATCCTCAGGTATTTTATTAAACAATCTTCGACAACGCGATAGTCTATTAATTGTATTTGTAACAGTAAGTTTGGCATTACCGTGAGTTATGGTTGCGTATCACATTTCTTTTCGTGAAAACCGTCGCAAACATAAACAGCAACTAGCAAGCAGCGTAAGATGAATAAAGTGGCAGAATCCATAACTCCCATTATTAGGGAGCCTCCCTACAATCCACGTGTCATCCAAATTATTAATGACATGAATTTGTCTCCCCTCCGCTGTACTTCGAAAGCATTGTTTAAGCCTGAGTGACGATACCCAGAATAGACGATTTCCACTCATGCGCTCTCCAGTCCTACTTTAACAGTTTTGCAACCCGCTTAGGCCAGGTTATGGGTTACTCTTGTCTTGTTCTGTGTAAAGTGAACTTATTTTCCTCTCATTCCCGTCAAACTAAAACCACATTTGCAGTTATTCAATTCTGGTTTTATTCTTCAGCCTCCGTCTCACGAAACGTTCCGATGAAAACTCGTCGTTCCGGGGGCACCTTAACATGAAGTCCCATCATAGTTGCGCATTTATCACACTCCTTCACATGTACTTTTTCTTCCCTTTTTCCTCAATTTGAGACGTTTTCAGTAAAGTGCCGGTAAGGTTGAGGGAAAGGGGTAAATTTAGTAGCTGGGTCAAAACCAGGTCAACCCGGAATGGAAGAACGTACAGTCACCGAAGCAGCAAGTATCACATTTTTCTGACTTTAGATGAGAAGCACGCGAACGAAGTGTCGAAATAAACGAAAAACTCAAAAAATCATGTAGTACTTGAAACCAAAATACACTCGTAGTAATGCTAGTAATGTGAAAAAAAATACTGTTAAAGAGGCTCTAGGCAGCTAGAAATAAACCCATAACCTGCAGTTCTAAACCTTCGCTTTTTCCACGGAAATCGTCTATTGGTGGATGCCACAATTATATCGTGAGACTAAAAAACAACCAAGGCATGTCGTTCTTAATGTACATTCCAAAATTATTCCTTTGCATTACAGAATTGAGCTTCTTGCCCCGTCAAGTGATCCCATGCCCGTGAAAGGGAAAAGATCGAGAACCAACTTACCTATATGAAAACTTGTGTATGTGGAATATGCCTGAAGTTGAGTCAAACGTCCACTAAAAAACGTAAACATTGGGATAACAAAATATCATGAATGGCTGGATACATTTAATTTTTACCTTTTAAATGTCAGCCCTATAATTCACCCGTCGCTGGTACAAATCGGAGACATAAATCCTCAGAAAGTAACGACTGAAATTGTGTACCTCACGATCGTGATCGTAAACCAACGACGAAATTCGGAAAAAGTTGCCCGTTCGCGGCTGAATACATGCCGTGATTAAACTCACTACTGGTATTTGTCGTACATGCCATAACTGAATTATTCGTAATTGCAAATTTTTGCGATTAATGCGAAGAAAATAAAATGTTCGCGGTGCACTAAAACTGTTGAACTTGAGTATTCTGTCTTATCAATGATATAAACAAGAATATAAACAAGATGATATAAACCACTACAACGGCATTGAATTTTCCATTAGCCAATCAGAGGCCACGAAACAACTCCTGGCTGAAATCGAGTAGCATTTCAAATTACGCCGACCGGACGGGACCCTGCTGCGCGTTGGAGTGGGGGGGGGGGCTGCGCCGAGGCCACGGGTATGGCGTTGGGGCTCTCTCCGGGGATTGACCCAGTCTTGGATGTGTCCCGGCGCCCCCGGTGGTGCGCTGCGTCTGTTATCCCTTCCCTCCTTACTCTTATCACCACTTCAACATGAATTCAAGCAACAAAAAACTTGGATCAGGTCCCACACCTTCCCTTCCCGTTGGTACTCCCGACCCACAAACTCAATCAACTAACACAAAATCAAACCCGCCCAAGTCATCGTCTCCAACGAATAAATCCCCCCATCTTCCTGCTTCGGATGAACTTCCAGCAGAGACCAAAGAAACGTCCCAGTCTAAACGACCTCTTAGTAGAGAAACCGCGGCAAATATCCCCGCTGGTAAACGTTTTTAGAGAGTCGAATGTAGAACGTAGGAGACGGTGAAGAGCGAAAGGACATGTTTTTTTTCAAAGGAAGTTTCCTTTGTTGATTCTATAATCCAGAATGGAGAGAACGTTTCTGGTAGATTGGGCTGCCATAGAGATTTTTTATTATACTTCATGAACTAATGCAAGCGATTATTTTTGGCCAGGAAATAGTCCCAGGAGACTCCGGTTTTCTGGAAGGCTCCAGAGCTGAATTTTATGCAAACGGAAAACGCCATTAGTGATGTCAGGCACAAATTTCCTTGGTGTAAACACGAACGTCCAGACATTTTTATCAGAGTTTATACAGTTAAGAAATTTATGTCTGACACTTTACACTTATGTCCAGAGAGAAGTGTAGCTGGACACTTCGGAGTAAACGCACTTTTAATACTTTAAATCGTACTTAATTAGTGTTTATTCCAATGAGATAATCAAAAGCATCGAAATGAAAACAACCGAATGTTGCACATCCTTGTTGTCAGAATTTGAATGATAATATATTCTATCGAATACATGGATTTAATAGATAAAGTTTAAGGAAAGAGATTTTGAAGAGGCCAGTCAAACGTGAACCCAGACTTTTTAGTTGTCGTTGTTGTACTGGCGGTGGACGACGAGACTACGGGCAACTGGGTAGTACCCGATTTTGACTCAGGTAAAGCCGTCACCGTGCTTTCGGCCGAATGCTGAGGAGTCTGAGAGGTAACGGGGGCGGGCGTCGTCGAGTGCTCTGGTGCCGACTGCGAAGAGCTTGTATGGTGGTCTTCGGCGTGTTCACTTGCCTTAACGGCGGGCGGCGTCGGCGGTTTAAGTACGTCGCTAGGTTCGGAATATCTGTGCAAGGAAAAGAACGATACGCCGCAATGTCCAAATTATGAAATAAATACTTATATTGCATTTCCCGTAATTTACTTTTCACTTTCAGAAGAGACATCGTTAGGCGCCCCAAGACCGCATACAAAAAGAGCAATTAAGACTAAAGAAATCTGAAAGAATTGGAATTCAACTATTATGCGATTTATGCCCAATGAATTGGTTCAGTCTTATTCTCTTATTCTTAAAAAAGCTTGACTTACCACAAGAGCACGGCCCATTGTAACAAAATAGATCTTAAACCAAGAAGAATCGAATGTACATTGAGTGCACGAAGGAAAGTGAAATTCTTTTTATGTCTTTGCAACTCGCAATTTCCTTGGAATGGGAACGCTAATTTGGGCAGCCTCGGTCACCAATTATCACTTCTGCTCCAAATGCGCCTTATTCACGACTATAGTGAAAGATTCATCCTCAAAAGTTTACCTACCGTCGTTGTTAAACATTGTTTCCTTCGTTCTTTGTGCTACTTTTTTTTTTTAGAAGAAATACACCAAAAAGAAAGAAATACATCAAGATCCTTGTCAACCGCAAAGTATAGAATTGGAAATTAGAGAATTGTTAATAAACTACTACTACTACTACTACTAGATCTTTGTTAGTCAAAAAGAGCGCTAAGGTGACCTGCTGTTGTGGAATGAAGTTTTGATATCTTGTGTACTCTATTTCCGTTTCTCTTCTATAACGCACTAGGCATCTATCGCCGCGGTTGGCGGTTACGGGTCGAGCGGTACACTCCACGTTTTCCGTCGAACTTCTCAGTACCATTCCTCATGCATCTCTTTCAGTTTCAGGTTCGGTAAGAAAATGGATTTGCCAGCGGAAAACTGCAGGATAGATTCGCATGCTTCCCTTTTAGAGGAAACCCTTGTCAATAAAATTTGACAATGTGATTTTTTTACGTCTTGCGACTACAGTGGCGTAGGTAGGAATTAGTCCGGGGGGGAAGGGGAATCAGATCGAAATCTCATAAAGGTGGTGATAGGGGGGGGGGGATTTCACATTTTAGTCATCGTTCCACCCAGCCAGCACACTCTTGAATCTGGTTGCTGGCCTCATCATAGCCTCAAACTCTCAGTTAAGGGCGATTTTTGGATTCTACCCGCAAATTAGCGCTTTTCTAAACTTTGGCCGGGTGTATATTTCTTCTCAATTTCAGCCGCGGATTAGAGGTTTTGCCTCACCGCCTCCCATAGCCATGCATTTGCGCATTTTCTCAACTTTAGCAGCAAAGTAGCGTTTTTATTCCGTGAGCGATGTTTCATAATTATCCATGAGTTTTGGCGTTTTTCTCAATTTTAGTATAGCATATTGATATTTTTTAAATTTGTTTACCAGGGGATTAGCACTTTTCTAAGGTTTAACAATTTTCCTACGTGTTTTCCACAATATTAGCTGCAAAATAGAAGGACTTTTTACGAATTAGGATTTTTCTGGTTCACCATACGCAATGCATGAGCGATTTTTCTCAGTTTACAAGCGAATCAGTGGTTTCTTCAACTATTGCCATAAATTTGCGCTTTATTTCCATTTCAGCCTGAAAAATTGCCTTTAAAAGCCGCGAATTGGCGTATATTCAGTATTTGGCGCAAATCGGAATTTTCCCCAATTTTAGCCGCGAATAATCGCTTTTTCTTAATTGTAGTGGCGTCGTAGCGTTTCAAACCTGTTAATTAGCGAATTTCAGTCAAAAATTGGCGTTTGACGCAATTTCAGCTGTAATTTGGCGACTTTTTCCATTTTTAGCCGCGAATTAGCAATTTTCACAATTTTTTGGCTTAAAATTAACCTTTCTCTTAATTTTGACCAGGCTCAGTGGCGTGCCCAGGATTTTTTCTTGGGAGACGTTTTCAAATTACAAAATTATATTTATATAAAATGGTGATTTTTTTGACAGAAAAAAGTTCGTAAGATGGACACGGTCCTTCATAGTCAGTTCATCTTTTAAGGGCACGAATAGCCAGTTTGGCAATTTTTTCGGTGCAGCATGGCACAAATCGTCATTTAAGCCATTTATACAAGGCGCGAATGATCAGTTCCGGTATTTCTAAGGCACGAATTGTCCGCAGTTTCTCCATTTTCAAGCCACGGAGTTTTTTTTTCGTTTTTTTTTTTTTTTTTTGGGGTGCCGATAGCCACTTGAGGACGCGCAGTAGCCTCTGGAAGGCGCAAATGATCTGTTTAGCTAATCTTTGGACTGTGAATTTCTGGTACGAGTATGCCATTTTTAGGACTTAAATAGTCAGTTTTGCTATTTTTAGGGAACGAATCGTCAGTTTAGACATTTTCAGGACACGAGGTTCAGTTTGGCCATTTTTCATGCTGGATAATGGTCGATTTTGCATTTTCAGGACATGAATCAATCGTTTCGGACCTTTCAAAGCACGAATCTCGCGTGCCGCTATATGTAGAGTTGGTATTTGTACTAAGTTTAGGACGTGATTCGCCAGTTTGGCCATTTTTACGGCGCAAAATGTCAGAATGGTCATTTCTAAGGCATGAATAGTCAGTGCGATATTTTCAGTGCTCGAATTTTCAGTTTTATCAGTCGAAATTTTGCTGTTTTTAGAGCAAGAAATTTCTATTTTTCTAAGCGCTAATGGTCAGTTTGGCCAATTTAAGGACAGGAATCGTCTGTGTCTAGGAATTTTCAAGGCGCGAATCATCAGTTAAGCTATTTATGGGGCGCATATAGTCAGTTTTACCGATTTCATGGCTTGGATAGTCAGTTTGGCCAATTTTAGGGCGCGTAGCCTTGAAGCTTGACATTAATACGTAAAGGGCGCGAATGGGACGTCAAACCAAGGCGATCATGGTCTGTGAGGGCATTTTGGCGTGCGACTGACTGGTCGATTTTACCATTTTCAGGGCGCAAATCGTCAGTTATACTTTGCCCAAACATAGCAGCATAGGCGGGTTCAATTAGTCCCTTCTAGCCAATTACGCACGAATCGTTATTTTGACCATTCATCGCGCGCAAATGGTCTATTTTGCCGCTTTCAGGACAGGCATAATCTGTAAAGGCATTTCCAGGCCGCCTAGAGTTATTTTGGCCATTTTAGAGCGAGAATCGCCAATTTGACTATTTTTATGGCGCGTGAAGTCATTTCGGCGGTTTTATAAAGAGGAAAATGTCAATTTTTAGGGCACAAATAGACATTTTCAATGCAAGAATCGTCAGTTTTACTATTTGGGGGCACGATTATAGTCATTTTAGCAGTTTCTAAGTAGTAAATCACTGTCCTGTCCAGCCATTTTTAGTCAGTCGAGCGAAGCACACAATCCTCCAAGCCCAAGCCCCTCGCTTGAGCAAATCCTGGATCCGCATCTGAGTATGAGTATGCCATTTTTAGGGCGCGAAGAGTCCGTTTTGCCATTTATATAGGGCGTGAATTGTACGTCAAGTCAAGGCGCGAAAACCGTCAGTTTGGCCAATTTTGGCTCGGGGGTGGTTGATTTTGCCATTTTTGGAGGAGGAATCATCTGTTCAGCCATTACCAGTGCACAAATTGCCAGTTGATCCAGTTTTATGACTCTTAAAAAAAGTCACCTTGGACAATTTTAGAGCGGGAATCACCATCTTGGGTATTTTAAGCGCACTTATGTATAATCAGTTTAGCTTTTTTCAAAGAGGAATCAGTTTTAGCCTTTTTCAGGGCGCGTGAAGTCAGTTTGGCTCTTTTTATGGCTCAAATAGTTAGTTTATCCATTTTGGGGCGCGAATATGGTCAGTCTAAGATTCTGTATGGTGGGGATACCTAATTTAGCTAATTTTAGGCAGCAATTGGCTGCCAAGTCATCGTTAGTAGAATTTTTCAAGCCCCTCTCTCTTGAACAAATCCTGAATCCATGCCTGGACAGTGGAATAAATAGCATTATGCCGTGGATAGTTACTTAGTGGGACTAAATTGCTAAAAAACGAACTTTTCGGGTCATACAAAGCACGTTTTTGTTGTTTCTTTTGTTTGTTTGTTTTTTTTTACTTTATTGCTTATTCATTTCATTTTATTTATTTATTCATTTTTTCCTTCTATTTCTTAACTATGGTGGGCTGAAGTACTCTGGGAGGGGTTCTGACCCCAAAACCCTCCCTATGGGCACGCCACTGACCAGGCTAATTATTTATTTTCTATATTACCCGCAAATTAGCGGGTTTTCACATTTCACCACCGCATTAGCAATTTTATATAACTTTTGTAGGTATAGATTATTGCTTCTATTCAATTCTATCCGTGAATTAACGTATTTTTCAACATTATAGCCATGCATGAATTAGCCATTTTTCTGAATTTTAGCGACAAAAATGCCTTCAGAAGGTGCGAATTTAAATTATCGACACTGAATTACGCGAATTAGTGATGTTTCTCAATTTTAGCAGCAAATTTTCGCTTTTTCTAAATTTTAGCAGCGTGGTAGCGTCTCGAACCCGTGCATTATCTACCGAGTTTTTTTCAATTTTTGCCAAGAATTGACGGCGTTTGACTCAATTTAAGCTGCAAATTAGCAATTTTTTTCCATTTTTTGCTGAGAATTAGCACTTTTCCCCAATTTGAACTGAAAATTAGCGTTTTTAATAATTTTAGGTGTGCTAATTGGCGATTTTTTAAATTTTAGTCGCGAATTAGTGATTTTCTTCATTTGCATCCGCGAATTAACGTTTTTCCTCAACTTTATATCCGCAAATTGCAAATTAGCAATTTTCCCAATTTCAGCTGTGAAATGGCGTTTTTAGCTAATTTTGCGGTCATTTAGCACCCTACTTCTCTTTTTCATGCGCGAATGGGCGATTTTTCACCATTTCAGTCTTGAATTTGCCATTTTTGTTCAATTTTAACTTGAAAGCGTATTTTTTTTTGTCAATATAATAGCGTGTTTTCTAAACTTTAACCGCGGGTTTGGCCCAAATACAACACTTTTGCGTTGATTTCCATGATTTATTTGTAGAATGGCCTCTATGCACCGCGAATCAGCGATTTTTTCTTAATTTTAGTCGGAAGTTGCATCGCGAGACCACGAATCATCGCTTTTTAGCAGATAGCAGCTGGTATAACTAGTTATAGCTACTATAAAGCTAGGCTCAATCGAATATTCAGCTCGCACAAACGTTGCTGATATTCCTTGCAACGTTACATTTTCCAGATCGGATAGACTGAAATTCGTGGAAAGGAGCCAAATCGCTGTCCAGCCGTACGCCCCATTCACATACCTACATCCATGGATATAACCTAAAAATAGTCATTTTTCTGTATTTAAGCTTTTCGGGGGCCCCGTCTGATAGAGGGTCCGGGACGAACCCCCCTCACCCTTACCTTGGTACGCTACTGCGTGGGGTCTGATTCCAAGAAAGCAGCTGGACGAACTCGGACCTTTTCGGGCTGCTTCAAGTTCAGAAAATCTGCTAAACCTAACTTCTACGTGAAACGCTCATTTTTGGAGATTTTATTTGGGGCTCTTCGTTGGTACGAGCCACGATTATTAATTTATAGACTACGCGCAGCCTCAAAGAGATTTCTCAACAAACAATATAACTCAATAGATGATTATTTTGGGAGTTGGGGTCCACAGTGCGCAAGCTGATCCCAATTATAACCAGAAAAACTCCGGCCTACGCCAATCGCAGGAGGTCAAAAGCTCTTATAGCCTGAGGTGAGTTTACTGAGTTCGTTAGCGTCGTTCCAAAGTCATTGAAGGACCACTTTCTAAGCCTGACATGCACAGTTGGAATGCATTCGCTGATTACTCTTTTCACATAATTTTCTACACATAAAAAGGTGAAAAAAGGAACATTTTCAACAACGGAGACCCATTGTCGTGTGAAAAGTAAAGTGATTTTTCGCCAAGGTCAGTTTGATTCGATTCGCTCTTCCTTCGAGCCGTCTCTTTCAGATGGTCGTTTGTGAACGCCCTCGCACCGCGCGTAGGAATTTTTCTCGTAGTGCCAGTGCCTTTTACTCCGAATTATGATTTCTACCTTAGTGCGTACTTTGCCGGGTGTCGACCTTGAAAGAGTATTCCCTCCGTAGAGAGCGAATAACGCTCACGCGGTAATACACGAAGCCGTTAAAATCGGCGTTGTTGTCATCTAAACAAAACTCGATACTTCACGGTTCATTGAAGATTGCAATAACTTTTGAGGCATTGTCTCAAGATGGGCTTAAGGCCGAATTCCAAACTGGACGTTCCTGGGCAAGGTGACCCCTTCAAAGAGAGAACCTTTTGTTGGGTGAAGCTGCAATCGTGGAAGGCTCACAAAAGAAATGCTATTACCTTTGCACAAACAATTAATAATTACTCAAGCCCGTTGGAATTGTTTCCCGCACTCATTCCATTTGCTCCAGCTCACGAAGAAAGAAGAAGAATAAGGAAAACAAAAATGAAAACATTTCTCTTCTTCTTCTTCTCATAAAGAAAGAAAGAAATAACTGAAGTTGATCTCAACAATGTTTTTATTATTGTTTCAAACTGCCGCAGTGTGACCGTTTGTCTTCGGCGAGGATTATGAAGGAGATTATGACTTACCAACGTAGCCAGAGGCAGCGGGAAAATTCGGCATGACCGTTTTTAACTGCGCATTGCGCGATTGCGAATGAAGAAAGAAAAGCTGAGAACTGACGCGAACCAAGGTCTGATAAAGGCGTCCGCAACAGAAATAATAGTATGCACATGTATCGCATACGATTTTTCTGTCAATGTCGGGCTGGAAACTGTCAACTTTGTCGTAAATAACTGTCAATGTTGTCCCAGAAACGGTCAATGGGAGGGACTGTAAATTTTCAGTTGGAACCTGATACTGTCAATTTTGTCCCATAAACTGTCGATTTCATCCATGAAACTGTCAATTTTGTCATTCGAATCTGTCAATTTCGTCAACAAAACTATCGATATCATTCTAAAAACTGCCAATTTCGTTGTACGAACTGTCAATGTCATCCTCGAATCTGCCAATTTCACCCTATAAACTCTTGACGGATTTCGGAAACTGACAGTGACGGATTCCTTCACCGGAAACAGTCGAGTACTACAAACTGTCAATTTTGTCGTTCAAAACTGTCAATTTCGCCCTATAAACTGCCAAATAAAATGTTCAAATCTGTTCATTTCGTACTTTATACAGTCAATTTCGTCCCAGTATTGTAAATTACGACGAAATTGACAGTTTATAGGATGGAATTGATAGTTTTAGGATGACATTGATAGGTTTGACGCCAAAATTTACAATTTCCTGGATAAAATGGACAGTTTCTAAAACGGAATTGACTATTTTCGGGACAAATGTCCATTGATAGTTTCCAAATTAATAATTTTGTTAATTAATAAATTAATAAATTTTGAACGATGAAATTGACAGTTTCGGAAGGGAGCAATGACGCAGGTGAACTCTAGCGTACCGAGGCAGGAGCGAGAGGGGCGAGAGGGCCATCGTTCAGATGGCGCCCCTGAAAAACTGAAACATGAAAAAATTGTGCTCTTTAAGTAGAAAGAATAGCTTGTAAAATTAAGAAAAACGCTAATTCGCGGCTGAAATTGAGAACATTTCTATAAAAGCGGTTATTAGTATTGAGAAAAAGTGCTAATTCACAGCTAAAATTGAGAAAACGCGTATTTTTTTAAAAATTCTATTCCATTTGCCGACTAGTTTCTTCGACTTTATAACTCCGCAATGCAATGAGACGAACGGTAATTCGATGGGTAGAATAAGAGTGAAAAATTAGAATACACAAAAAGTGCTAATTAGCAGCTGAAATTGAAGGGAAAAAACGCTAAAATTGAGAAAAATGCCTGAAATTGTTGCAAAACTAGTTCTTTCGGCCAAAAATGGAGAAAAACGCTAATTCTCGGCTAGAATTGTGATTAAGCGCAACAACATGCGGCTTTAAAACTTAAGAAATATCCCTAGTTCACAGCTGACATTGAGACAACGCAAAATCACGAATTCTTGGGGCAAACTCGGGACTGAAATTGGGAAAAAGCCCTTATTCACGCGGCTAAAACTGAGAAAAGCGCTAATTCAAGGACGAAAAAGAGAAAAAAGCGAATTCGCGTCTTAAAAATGAAGAAACAAGCTATAATTCATAGCTAAAATTATGATAAAGTGCTACAATTTAGCAGCTATAAAAATTGAGAAAAAAAGGGAATTCACAGCTCTCACTGCTTCACAGATTCTCGGGGCAACATTGGGACTGAAATTGAGAAAAAGCGCTAGTTCACAAGTGAAATAGACAAGAACGCGAATTCGCGACTAAAAGTGGAGGAAAACGATAGTTCATGTAGCTAAGATATGAAAAATTACGATTTTACGGATAAAATCGAGAAAAAACGCTGAAAATCGCAGCTAAAATGTGCTGATTCACTGCTACAATTGAGGAAAAAACGCTAATTCACAGCTTGAAAATGAGAAATCGCCAACTCGCCGATTCCTGGGGCAACTTCGGGGCTGACAGGGAGATAAAGGCGCTCTTTTCACGCGGCTAAAACTGAGAAAAACGCTATTTCACGGATAAAAAAATGAACAACTCGAATTTGAGTCTAAAAATAGAGGAAGACGCTATTCACGGCAAAAATTGTGATAATGTGTTACAATTTGGCAGCTTTAAAAATTGAGAAAAAGCGCGAATTCACACCTAAAGTTGAGATAACGCCAACTCACGGGTTCTCGGGGCTGAGGCTGTCATTGAGAAAAAGCGCGCTGATTCAGAGGCGTGAAACAGAGAAAGACGCGAAATCGTGTCTAAAAATGGAGGAAAACTAAAATTCCCAGCAAGGGTACCCATGAAAAATTGCGATTTTACGGATATAATCGAGAAAAGTGCTGTCATTCGCGGCTAAAATTAAGAAATGTCCTCGTTCGCTGCTAAAATTGAGGGTAAAAAAGGTGAATTCACAGCTGAAATTGAGAGAACATCAACTCGCGGATTCCTGAGGCAACTTGGGGAATAAAATTGAGAAAAAGCGCTAATTCAAGCAGCTGAAACTGTGAAAAAGTGCTAATTCACGGGTAACAAATACAGAAAAACACGAATTGGCGTTTAAAATGGAAAAAAGCGCCAATTCGCGGCTTAAATTTAGAAAACTTGCTAATTTGCGGATAAAATTGGGAAAGAGCATTCAAACGCTACCCAATTTGCAGATTCTTGAGGCAATTTCACGGCTAAGAGCTTATAAAAAGCGCCGATTCGCGTCTAAAAATGAGAAAATGAGCTAATTCGCGGATAAAATTGAGGAAAAAGCTACAATTCGCAGTATTATAGCAATTAAAATATGCTAGTAGAAATGAGAAAAAACGCTCATTCGCAGTTTAAATTGAGAAAACGCACGTATACGGTTTTCGGAGGCAATTTCGTAGCTAAAATTGAGAAAATTATGTACTTCAACGCTACTAAAAAGTATTTCTAGTTTAATTAGAGACTCAAGGGCCTCCTAAAGATTTCTGCCCCGGGCCCTGATAGGTGTTGTTCCGCCACTGGGTACGAGACCTCTCAGGTCGCGAGTTTCCGAGGGTTAAGCCACGAACTAGCGATTTTTCTCAATTTTACCCGCGAATGTGCGATGTTTCTTAATATTTGCCGCGAATTAGTGGCTTTTTCCACTCTTGGGCCATTAGTTAGCGCCTTTTATCAATCTCGACCAAAGAAGATTCCTTCATCAAAGAGTCGTGAATTGGCGTTCTTCTCAATTTTGGCCATGAATCAGCACTTTTTATGCATTTAACATGCGAATTAGCGCTTTTCTCAATTTTAATCGTGAATTAATGTTTTTTTTTTCAACATTTTATTCACAAAATTTAGTATTGTTCCCCAATATCATTCGCAAATTACAGCGATTATTTTACATTTTTAACCGCGAATCATCCTTTTGTCTCAATTTGAGCCTTGAATCAGAGTTTTTTTTCTCATTTTAGTCTGTAATTAGCGATTTTCCCAAATTTCAGCCGTGCATTAGTGTTTTTCCCAATTATACTCCGTGAATGAGCTCTGTTTACAAAATGTGTAAAACATTTTAATGTTTCCTATGAAGTAAATTAGAGTGCTACCGCGTTAGTATACAGCCATTTTAAAGCTAAAATAAACTAAAACGCCATAATGTGCTGTTCTTGAACCAAGTCCGCGTCTAGAATTGATGTAAATCGCTCCAATTGACGCAGTCAGGGGGGGGGAAGATGATTTTTGTTAACATCCAGGGGGGGGGGGGGATTTGCTCCTCTCTTACTGTGCGAGGGCTTTGGCATATGTATACATATTTAATGTAGTCAAGGCCGGCCTTAGGCATTTGGCGCCGCCAGACGAATCTTTTATCAGTACCCCCATGAAGTAGCCTTCAGGCACAGGCGTAGCAAGGGGCGTGCGGCGTGTGCGGTCCGCACCGGGCATCACACCCGCTGTTATGTTATGCGATCACCGCTACCTAGGAATAGGAAACAAAAACGTGAATTTGTAAGGGAACGTTTTTAGCGAAGACATCGGCCGACGGCCGCAACATTACGGCACGCCTTGCGCCTTCCTTAGGAAACCCAAGCAGTAAGCAGCTAAGCTCCCCACCGATCCAACACGCAACATCCGTTGATGGGCGTGGCCACTGGCGGACCTGCACGTATCGGGGCCCGGGGCGGAAACCTTCAAGAGGCCCCTAAAAGTCTCTAATTATACATACCTATTACAAACCTCTATTGGTAACCGCTAAGGCCTTTTCCTAATTGTAGCCAAGGCCTTTTCCTTGTTTTAGGCAAATCACCGCTATTTCCCCAACCTATCCGCCAAACAGCGCTTATGCCAAGTTTAATCCACGAATTTCTCCATTTTAGCCGCGAATGAGTGCTTTTTGTCAACTTTACCAGCAAATTAGCGCTTTTCGCCGCAAATTAGCCGCGGATTAGTGGGGTATTCCCACCCCTCCCCACCTTATAGACATAAACATGCGCTTTTTCTCAACTTTAGCAGCAAAGTAGCTTTTTTATCCTGTGATTCAGCGATGTTTATTAACTTTTTCTCGAGTTGGCGTTTTTCACAATTTTCACAAATTAGCGATTTTTTCTAGAAGGAACCAGAGAATTAGCACTTTACTCGGTTTGAACTGAAAATTAACATTTACTCAATATTAGCCGCAAAATAGCGGGTTTTTCTGAATGTTTACGAAAAATTAGCATTTTCTTGTTCACCATAACCATACGCTACGGATCAGCGTTTTTTTCTCAGTTTTAGCCGCAATTTGCCGGTTTTTCACCCATGGCCATAAATTGGCGCTTTTTCTCAATTTTAGCCACAAAGTTGACCGAGGAAGCCGCGAATTTTCTCTATTTTAGCCGTGAATTAGTGATTCCCCTATATTTCAGCCGCGAATTAGCGCTTTTTCGTAATTTTAGCAGCGTAGTAACGTTTCTAACCCGTCTGTTCATTTTAACCACGAATTGGCGTTTTCCGATATTTTAAGTGCAAATTGGCAATTTTTCCATTTTTGGCAGCGTATTAGCACTTTTTTCAATTCAGGCTGAAAATTAACCTTTCTCTTAATTTTAGTCAGAATAATTACTGATTTTCTCAATATTAGCAGCAAATTAGCGGGTTCTTCTCCATTTTAGCACCGCATCAGTATTTTTAAAAATTTCAACTATGGATTAGCGCTTCTTCTCAGTTCTAGCCGTGAATTAGTGTTTTTTTTTTGTTTTTTTTTTTTTTTTCTTATAGCGATGAATTTGCCGTTTTTCTCAATTTCAGTCACAAAGTTGCCCTCAGAACACGAGATGGCGGAATTAGAAATCATCACTTTATCCGAAATTTTTCCCCTCAATTTTAGCCGCCAATTAGCGCTTTTTTTCACTTTTAGCTGCGTAGAAGCGTTTTTAGCCAGTGAATTCGCGAATTTTCTCAATTTTAGCCACGAGTTGGCGTTTTCCTCAATTTTTAGCCGGGAATAGCACTTTTTCCCTATTTGAGCTGAATACTAGAGTTTTTATTTTATTTATGCCGGGCTAATTAGTGAATGTTTTCAATATTAGCTGCGTTGTTTTGGTTTTTGTTGTTGTTTATATATATATATATATATATATATATATATACATTTCAGTCCCACATTGGCATTTTTTTCCTTTAATTTTTGCTATGGATTAGCGTTTATTGTTTAGTTTTGGCCTCGAAGTTTTAGTGATTTTCCCCAATTTTGGCCACGGGTTAGCGCTTTTTCTCAATTTTAGCCACGAATTGTCGTTTTCCTCATTTTCAGCCACAGATTTCATTTTTAGTAGCGAATTAGCACTTTTTCTCAGTTTGAGTTGAAAATTAGTGTTTTTCTTAATGCTAGCCGCCCTAATTAATATATTTTTTCAATTTTAGCCGTGTTGTTTTTTAGATTTTAGGCCCGCATATGCATTTTTTTTTCTACTTTCCGCTTTGGCTTAGCGCTGGTTCTCAGTTTGAGCCTCGAATCTTTCAGAAGCTATACGGATTTGCGTTTTCTCAATTTCAGCCGGGAATTGGTGATATTCTTCATTTTCGTATCCGCGAAATAGCGTTTTTCCTCAACTTTATCCGCGAATTAGTGATTTTTCTCTATATCAGCTGTTAAATAGCGTTTTCTGATAGTTTTGCAGCGAATTAGCAAATCTTTTCACCATTTCAGTTGTGAATTTGCCATTTTGGCCCAATTTTAATCCGAATTAGCGTTATTTTTGTCGATATCAGCTGCAATGTTTTTGTGCCCAAAAACAACACTTTTGCATTGATTTCTACATTTCATCCGCGGAATAGCCCTCATACACTGTGAATCGACGACTTTTTTTCTCAATCTCTGTCTGGAATTTGCATCGTGAGACCACGAATCAGCGCTTTTTCGCAGTTATAGTCACGAATATTATCGCATTTTCATAAGTTTTTGCCGCGTCACACAGTTCTAAATTGCCTATCAGTATATTAGTGCGCTTGTAAGGACCTAACGAAACTGGGGACGTTCTGTTTTCTCTATTTTATTCATGAATTTTCCTCAAGAAGGTGCAAATTTTTGTATTTCAGCCACCAGATTAGCACTCTCGGGGGCTCAATAGAATAGTTAGCCCACACTCTTTGCTGATATCACTTGTAACGTTATATGTATTCTCCAGGTCGTATATAGACTGAAATTCGTAGAAAGGAGCCAAATCGCTGTCCAACCTTTTCACGTGAATGAACCTAAAAATCCTCATTTTTCCTTATTTAAGCTGTTCGGGGGCCCCGCCTGTCAGGGGGCCCGGGGCGGTCCGCCCCACGCCCCTTACCGCGGTACGCTACTGGGTGGGGCTAACTCACTGAGAACTGAGAAGGAAGGGGTTTCACTCATAGTTCCGCGCTAATTTATGCTCGCATCGCTGTGTGCTTGGTGATCCTCTTTTGTTCGTGTTTCGGAATAGCGAGGTTGGAATGCCTGGAACTGTCGGTATAATTATGCTATTGAAAGAAAACGTGATATTTTTCGTTTTGGTTTTGAAAGACGAATGAACGTTAGGGGTATTTATGGTCAAACGTTTAACCCGAATTTAATCCCGGAGCCGTTTGTTTCCACTCGTCTTTTTATTGTGATCAATACTGTTTTGAAAGGTTCCTTGACTCAAGGAAGATTCAAGGAACGTTCATAAATACAGGCCCTATTTATGAATATTCCTTGAAGTTTCCTTGATTCAAGGAACCTTTCAAAACAGTTTTGATCACAATAAAAAAGACGAGTGGAAACGAACGGCTCCCGGGCTGAATTTCATATTATGCAAATGGTATTCAGTGTCAGTTCAAGAAGAGTCTATGAATTCGCCCCAACAATGTTTTTCCCCGTCGCATTCAACGCACCGTACTTTGTATAAACTCTAATTAGATCCTCTGTGTGTGGGATGCTGTGATGGATATCATCAATTCTGATTGTGGGGGGGTCAGCTCTTTTCAGGGGGGGGGGAGTGCCTCCAGCTTTCAGGGGGGGATAGACGCCACTGTCCACAGAGCCTGATTTATGCCTAAGGCAGACTAAGTAGCTGCCTAGGGGCCCCGGCCAATCGGGGGGGGGGGGGGTCTGGCTTTTGTATAAAATTGGGAAAAAGATGGGCTACTTAGCTTCTAAAATTAGGAAAAACCATAATTCCCCGCTCAAATTGAGAAAAATGGCTCATTCACTGGTTAAATTAATAAAAACACCAATTCGCGAAGGTATCAATGGTGGAGGTGCTAGAAAGTGGGGGAGGATAAAATTGAGAAAACTTGCTAATTCACGGATAAAGAGTAGAAAAGGCGTAGAAAAACTCTAATTGACTGGTGAAATAAGGAAAAATGGCTATTTAGCTAGAACGGTACCCTAGCTATTAACTATTTACGGGCAAGGCAAACAAATTTTTTTTTTTTTCGGAAAAAATCGATAGCTAGGATACTGTTCTAACAATAATGATGGGCGATAACCTAATTGAAAATGGCTATTTAGCTGCTAAAACCGTTAATTTGTGGCTGAAATTGAGCCAAAAGTGCTAATTCGAAACTAAAATTGAGCAAAATCGTGAATTATCATCTAAGACGAGGAAAAACGCAATTTCGCGGCTAACATTGGGAAAAATCGCTAATTCACGGCTAGAATTTAGAAATGTTGCTATCACACGGCTGTTCATCAATCAGGCCGTTTATTCGGGCCGGCTAAGAGATGGCCCAAACACCATAATCAATTGAGTTTTCAGCAAGCCCAAAACCCTGCGAATCTGCGTTTTAGTGAGCCACGGCCCACAAAATTGGTTCAATAGGTACAAAACTTGCAAAATAATGCCCGAAAACATCCAATTTTGCAGATAATTGCCTCTCCACCCCCCCCCCCGCCAAATGTTGCAATTTTGTTGGAATTACAGTCCGCGCCCCGAAACAATGCTCCTGAGAAAAAATAATGTGGCACTTTGTATTACAGTCTCAAAAACATTCGGCTCTTCGATGATGGACTGGGTTCGTCTTACCTCTCTGCAGGTTGCTGGTCTGCCTCCTAGCTCAGTGGGCGCTCATCTTTTTTAGAAAAGGCAGTATATTACACGAGGGGGTGGGTGGAGGGAATTTTCGTCAGTATTGGATTATCCGCCAATCGGGTAAAATTACCCGAATTGGCAACACTGCTTGGGACGAAATTGGCAGTTTGAGGACTGTTTCGTCCCCGAATCTGCCAATTTCACCCTGGAAACAGTCAATTGTGACATTCAAAACTGTGATTTTCGTACTTTAACCAGTCAATTTCGTCTTAAAATACTGTCAATTTTGCCCTGGAAGCGGAAAAGATCCCATGATTTCAAGGTCAAGCATCAGACATTCGGTTTCAGACCATGACAGTTTATAGACCAAGCCCCTTCACTGGAAACAGTCGAGTACTAGAAAGTTAAAAACTATATCAATATCGGAAAATTGCGCCGAAGGCGCGGTCCAGAACTCCGTTTCGACTTCAGACCTTCAGCTACCTAACTCGGTTTTGCTGGGTCGGATGGAGCACCGGTGGCGGGGTTCGTAGTGCACCTCCTCAACTCCGTTCCCATCTAACTAAGACAATTCCAGTCAAGACCATAAAGAAGAGAAATGTGACTCTGGAATGTACTGTTTCACCCTCCTGGTTGGTCTTTTTGGGTGATTGAAACCCAAGAAATTTGTTGGGATCCAAATCCACGAAATTTGGCTTAGAGCGGCTAACCCCCTCGAAAATCGAAGCTACGAGAGAAAAAGTACATTTCACAGCCACTGGGCGGACCTACACCTATCGGGGCACGGGGCGGATAACACTATGAGGCCCCTTATTACTATCTGCTCTGTATTAAGTATTTTTTCTCGCTTTTAGCCACAAATTAAGTTGCATTCAGAAGCCGAGAATCGGCGTATTTTCAATTTTCAACATTTATAGAGATTTTTGTACATTTTATTCGCGAATTAGCGCTTTTACTCAATTTTAAGCAGGGAATCAGCACTTTTCTGAATTTGAACGTAAAATTATCATTTTTTCCAAGAAATAGCAATTTTTATCAATTTTTGCAACAAATTGGCGTTTTGCTCAATTTTTAGCCGCGAATTAGCCCTATTTCTCAATTTGAGCCGAAATTTAGAGTTTTCCTTAATTTCAGCCGCGCTAAATAGTGATTTTTTCAATATTAGCCGTGATTAAGGCGTTTGTTTTACATTTTAGCCCCACATTGGCCTCGATTGGCCAGCTTAGTTATAGCCTCGAAATATCCTTTACAAGATACGGATTGGCGTTTTCTCAATTTAATCTGCGAATTAGTGATTTTTTTTTGTCCGCAAATTAACGTTTCTCCTACAGGTTATTCGTGAATTAGCGCTTTTACTCAATTTCATCGACGGATTAGGTGATTTTTCTCAATTTTTGCCGAGGGCTTGACCCAAAAACAGCACATTAGCGGTTTTTGGTACACTTTAGCAGAAAAATTGCCACTATACACAGAGATTCAGCGATTTTTTTAATTTACAGTCTTAAAGTTGCATCGATAAACCAGGAATATTTAGGGTTTTAGCCACGAATATCAGCACCTTTTCCAAATTTTTTTGCCAGAACATCGGTACACTAGAGAGCATTCTCAATTTTATCTGCTTAAGGACCTAAAGAAACTTAAGAATCGGCGAATTTTCTCTATTTTAGCCGCGAATTTGCTTCCACAAGGCACAAATTTTCTCAATTTTAGCCGTCAGAATTGCGCTTTTGTGGGCTCGATCGAATATTTAGCCACACTCACTGGCGGACCTACACCTTTTCGGGGCCCGGAGCCATTTGCATTTTCCTCAATTTTGAGCACCGAATTAGCACATTTTCTCTTTTGGAATTGAAAAATTTCGTTTTTCTTCATTTTAGGCGCACTAATTGGCGATTTTTCAAAATTATCCACTAATCAGCCAAAGTTTTTACATTTATGTCCCGCATTAACCCCTTTTTTTTGTTACTTTGGTTACAATTTTCCGTTGTTACCAATGTTTTTCAGGTACTTTTAGCTATGAATTAGCGCTTTTTCCCACTTTTAGCCACAAATAAGTTGTCTTCAGAAGGCGAGAATTGGGGTATTTACCTTTACGAAAGCGCACTGATATTTCTCTATTTTATCCGCGGAGTAGCGATTGTTCTCCATTTTTTTAAAGCAGGGAATTAGCACTTTTCTCAATCTGAACTGAAAATTATCGTTTTTATCCCACAAATGCCACAAATTGGCGTTTTCCTTAATTGTTAGCATGGAATCAGCACTTTTCCTCAATTTGAGCAGAAATTCAGCGTTTTTTTTTAATTTTAGCCACGCTATTTTAATATTAGTTGTGAATTACCTTTTTTTTGTACATTTTAGCCCTGCATTGGCAATTTTGTTTCAATTTTAGTTATGGATTAGCACTTTTTCTCAGTCTACCCGTGCAAAACATCCTTTAGAAGCTTCGGGTAGGCGTTTTCTCAATTTTAGCCGCGAATAAGTGATTATTTTTCATTTTTATCCGCAAACTAACGTTTTTCCTACAATTCTCTCTTCTAGAGTTCTCAATTTTTAAGACGAATTAAGCGATTTTTCTCAATTTTAGCCGCGATTTTTTTTTCACTTGTTCAGCCGTGATATAGCGCATGTTCCTAATTGTTAGCCGCGGGCTAGACCCAAACGGCTTAGCAGTAACACACACCGCGAATCAGCGACGTTTTTTAAATTTTGGCCTGAAAATTGCATCGAGAAACCACGAATGAGCGCTTTTTCGTGGATTTAGCCATCACGAATATTTAGGGCTTATTCCAAACTTTTTGCTGCCCATTTGCCCCAACATCGGCACATTAGAGTACCTTCTCAATTTTATCTGTTTAAAATGCGTCCTAAAGAATCTTGGGGATCATGGTATTTTCTCTATTTTAGACACACTATATTTGCTGATCACCAGTAACGTTCTATTCTCCAGACGTCGGATGAACTGAATAATTGTACCAAAACTCCTTTTCGCGTACCTAAATCCACGAACATAGAACCTAAAAATCCTCATTTTCCCAGATTAGGAGGCCCGGGGCGGTCCGCTCCCCCTTACCCTTACCTCGGGACGCTACTGTTCACGGTATACTCTTGCTCTTTCACACTAAGTTTCTGCTTCGAATGGTGTGAATACGCCTTTTTATGGCTGATGTAGCCGATAAGACGACATTTATCTAGTAAAACTGTGTCTTTAGGAATCAAATTACCCAGGAAAATTAACCCAGAAACAAGAGAATTTGATGTAGAGAGGTAAATTTGGTGAAGGATTTTGGAATTTTTGGTTCAAAGAATTGTATTTTTGCACATGTAGGCATAAATGATTCGCAAAATGGTATTTTCTAGGGTGGGGGGTGGGGTTAAATCTGAACTGCTCAGTTTCTCGCTCCCCCAATGCCGGCTGACTTCCGCCGCCACTGGCTCTCACTACGATACCTTTGAAGTAACATTGTCTGCAATATCATTGGATCGATCAAAGCTCATCATTTCAGCCTGGAACATAAACGTAAGCCCAACAACGTTTGACTCCCTCTTTGCCCCTTGTCTTCCAGGACTCAAAACCAATACAATAAAACGTTTAAAACGCAAGCCCAGACCATTTTGAACACGGATAACGGTTTCATTTGTCGTCAACGAAGGCGTCTTTCGAAAAAGAAAGAAATTATCCTTGGTGCCAACAGGGAGGGAGTGGAGGACGTCTCCTCATGATACTCAGTGCCTGTGTGACTGACTCTACCGTATACGTCTAATCTTGTCAGGCGCGTTCAACTAGTCAATTAAAATTCGCAGAGCGGTATTAGAAACGAATGGTGGAATAGCCTACTTTTAAAAAAATAAACAAACAAGGAACTAGCTTGAACTATTAATTCAGATAATTATCGTGCCACCCCTCTCTTTTTATGAGACTTCTTCTTTGTCGGAGGGAAAAAGCAAAAAAAAAAATTGATGAGTTGCTGAGTATTTAACGACAAATGAGCAAATGACCCCATTTTTTTCCCCCTGCAGTTTTTCTTACTTCTAGACCTTGCAGAAATTGACGACAATGAGGTCGTTCACAAGAACGTGACCCGGGTTTGAACTGGAAAAAAATGAGCGTTATTTTAAATTCAGTTCTACTTATTACTTGAAAAGATATAAACGACCGATTCGATGATTCTGGGAAATCACATCATTTCTGACTTTCCTGGCAGTCTAACGAGCGTTTTAGAGCACGCCCAGTTACCTCATGAGATGAAGCAAATCGATCAATGGCGTATTTTCTTTGTTCAGCTTGTTAAACCGTAGTGAAAAATGAATTCTTCCGATGTGCCTGATAAATACCACAATAGTGATGAGGTAGGGGGAGGGGGGAAGTAAAAGAGGAAATGCTATAGGTGGTTTAGTGTTCGTATTATATCACTTCTGCGTTTGAAAAATGTAAGCGTCCGGCAATATTTCACCGAGAGAATATACACGGAACATGTCTCAAGGCTCTTATTATGTAAAGACATGGTTGTTACAGAGCTGTTTATGTCGCTTAGCGCCTTATCTTATTACATATTTTGACTCTGTGGTGTGAAAGGTATATATAAACATTGAATAAGCTGCTTACAATTGAACTTAAAGCCCAGGGCTTTTCTATCTACATCCTCTTTTCGTTTTCTATATAGGTGTAAGACTGGGGAATTTTGAACACAAACCGAATAACACCAAGATTCGATGCTCAAGCTTTTATTGAGAATCGAAAACTAAGTCGATTCCAATATAACGAACGCTTAACTTTTAGCTACAAAATATTGTTTTCCGTGGGAACACGAGAAGTGGAGTCCACAGAGTATAGAACGCGACTGCCTCGCAGGACAGTTTACAAAAAAAGATTTAAACAGAGATGAGAAATAAATTAGAAGAAAGAAGTAAAAGGATCAAAGTCCAACAATAAGGTTCGAAGACTGGCGAGAAACTTACATCCCCCCAACCAAACAGCTGTGAGACAGTGAAGCTAATTTTCCGCAGAGTAATAGGTAATAAGTTGATATGTACACGTATAGCGTTAGTTAGTTAGTATAAGATTAATCGGTACAACATTGGTGAATAAAGGCTAGACTATGAACTGAGAGTGATTTACAAATGCCTAACCGTATTTCGTCTAGCTTTTTACGGTTCAGTCTGTTCCCGTTCTCTACGTACACATTGTCTCCTATTGTGAGTGAAACGTTTTTTCTTTTGGAGTCGTATCGTCTCTTGTTTTCGTCGTGGGCTTTTACCGAATTTTGGACGGCTAATTTTGCGTCTCGCTGGTAATTTGGGATTTCGAGAAACTCTTTAGTGCTGCATGTGGTGGAACACCGTTCATTAAGTAATTTGGGGTGTATTGGGTGACGCTGTGACGGTCAGGAACAATGATTCTGGAAGTTGGATCACTATCTGACAAGCAGCGTCTCCTCGACTCAATAGGCAAATGTAATGAAACGGTGCAGGCCGTGGAACTACCTAGCTTAAACCCACGGCTTCTTATCCCTGACGTTCCTAGTGATTGGACACCCGAATCTCTTGTCAGGCAAATTACTAAATATCAGCCGAACCAACCACAGGACCAAATCCAATCACTGTACCCTCGGAACCCCCCACCATCATCACGACGCACGATGACTCGTGTATTACAGGTAACCCCCTCTGTGCGACATTTTATAATGTCCGCAGGAACTCTCCAACTCGTCAAATGGCTCTGGGTCAAGCCTAAAGATCAACTGACAGCTATGCAGTGTTACCGATGCCACGCCTTCTCTCATACCTCACAGGCATGCCCCCTGCAATATGAACAGCGAATTTGCGGTTGGTGCGCCATTACTGGACATAAGTTTGCTGAGTGCCCAAACAAATCACTCCCACCAACTTGCACTAACTGTGTTTCCGCCAAGCTTTCAACGGTGCAGCACAGTACTCAAGACCCACGATGCCCATGCCTTATTAAGGCCATAAAAGCAACTACACGTCACACTGACTACGGTCGCCCGGTCAGTCACCCTGAGTTAGATGAACAGATTCATGAGCAGCAATTTTTTCAAGTGGAAAGAACCCAGAATCACCAATGCCAAAATATTTTGGAGCACACTGCTATCCCATCGTCAACCCCGCCGGGAATAATGCAAGATGACCAATCCCATCAGTGATACTCCGCCTATCCACTGTCCGCAATCTCACACCCTTCGATACGCCCAAACACCCGTACCGAACCGTTATATGTACGTTCAACAAAACGTACATATAATCATCATTCAAGAATGCCCGCTCTTTCGAGGCCGAGTCCCCAACCTGGGCCCGCACACAATAATAGCTCCGCCTCAGCCCCACGCATCGCAGGCAACAGCGATTGCAGTGCTTCAATAAGGGCTTCACCCCCTTTATATGCCACAATGGTCTACAACCCACATTACGACCATCACTATCACTCAGGGCAATCGTACCACATATGTAGTATCCATTTATATTCCACCATAACAGCATTTTACGATGGAAATACTTCATGACCTCAGTAACCTACTTGATGCACTGCACGACTGTAACGTCATCATCGGAGGAGATGTAAATGCGTGGCATACTGCATGGGGCTCAACAACCGTAAATGCGAGAGGTGAAGCGCCGTACACGTTGGCAACACAATATGACCTAATCCTACTGAATGATCAGACGTTAGGACCCACCTTTATTGGGCCTCGAGGCCAATCTTACATCGACGTCACTCTGGTCTCGCGCAGTATGCGTAATCACACACTGAACTGGAATCTCTCACATCAAGGCCCGACAGACCATGCTCTCATCACATACCACATTGAGATCCCATCGAACATAGTAGTCAAGCGACGTTACCAGTTCGCAGGAGCAAACTGGAATGCTTTCCATCTGCAACTCGAAAGCTCCACGCTTCAGCATTACCATCTCGAAGAAAGTTCGGGTCCACGATTGACGCACCAAGATATTAATTCTGACGTTACCCTCGCGCAAACAATAATCAGGCAAGCGGCGAGCATCGCAACACCGCGAACAGACACTGCGCAGACTGGGCAGTGGATGGGCGGTGGATGGGCACCTACATTGCCCTACAGAACCAGTACAGGAGAGAACTGCGACGGGCCAAACGACAGGGGTGGCGGCGCCTTATCACTGATGTCCTGTCCAATGACCCATGGGGGCTCCCCTACCAAATCTGGAAGCGGGAGGCGAATACAGAAGTTATCGCTACATGCATTGAAGATGATGCCAACGTTGACACAGCCTCAGCTGCTTCCAACACTCGCTACCTCTTGCAGCAGCTATTCCCAACTGACGAAACGTCCTTAGACTTACCGTGTGACGCTGAAGTACGCCAGTCAGTGCTTGCTCCCCTTGACACACCCTTACACCCACAATGGACGAATGAACAAGTAGCTACTGCAATGCAAGGATCAGCCACGTCCAAGGCCCCAGGCCCTTCTGGCATTCACGGGGAGCACGTCCGTAACGCTACCCTCAGCAGACATTATGTTGATATGCTAACGAACATATTTAACCGGTGTTTGCATCTAGGATACTTCCCCGTCGCGTGGAAGAGCTGCCGATTACGCCTCCTTCTAAAGGGTCCTCGTCGGGACAGGTCACTGCCAGGCTCGTACCGTCCTATAAGCATAATGTCAACTGAGGCTAAAGTTTTCGAGAAGCTTATCCTAACTGCACTGCACCCATCACAGTTTGGTGGCATGCCCGGGTGCTCGACAGCACATGCCATAAACCGGCTCAGGGAGGAACTAGTGACGCCTTCGCGAGATACTACTGTGGTTCTCTTCTTGGACATATCAGGAGCATTTAACGAGCTATGGCAGCCAGCTATCCTAACTGCCCTGCGCGAAACGAGAATCCCATCCAACTTGTATCGCCTCCTTTGTAGTTACTTCACTGGCAGAACTGCACACTGCAATGGCGTAAAATACCCTATCACCGCAGGATGTCTCCAAGGAGCGGTCCTCGCCTGCGCCCTTTGGGCTTTAACTTTCAGTGAACTACTGCGACGCCTCACGAATCTTAATTTCCAAACAATCGCGTATGTTGATGACTTGGCCATCATCATTAGAGCCACCGATATTGATCACCTCTGTGACCGTGTCTTTGAAGCCTTGAAGTGCGTAGAACAATGGTGTGATTCAACGCGCCTGCGTCTCGCAATCTTCAAAACACAAACATTCGTCGCTCGGGGCCGAATACGCACCAACTACATATTACTTCGAGACGGGAGAACTTTCCCCCTGACCAAAAAGCCAGTTTACCTTGGCGTAATCTTAGACCGCCGTTTCACAGCTTTGCCACATCTCCAACTGTTACGGGAGCGAGTTCTACCGATTCGTCGTTTCCTTCGTGGACTGTCCGGCCCAGGATGGGGGGCATCTCTATCCTCAAGACTCGTATATTACCAGCAGGTACTGGTTCCACGCATCCTTTATGGGTGTATTGCATGGTGGCCCCGTGCTAGTCAGCGTGCTAGAAACAAGATTCTCACGATTCAGCGTCTGATACTACTGCAGGTGCTTAAAGCATACGCTACCACAGCGCACTCAACATGCCATGTTCTGGCTGGCGTCCCCCCAATAGACCTTCTTCTCGATGAGAACCTTGCGATCCAACTTAAACGCCTGAATTCGGATCTTCCACGGCCAGACTGGATTATGGCAGTTCCTGATGAGCAGGATTTTACCTCGTACCGTCGGGCTGTAAGGCGTGGCTTGATTGCAGAGTGGCAACAACGATGTGACCAAAACAACACCGGACGTCATCTACACAATATCATTCCCCCGATTCAGCAGCGCATGCGTATGTCTCACCTACGCCTACTATCCTACCCTGCAATCCAGCTCCTCACTGGACACGGTAGCTTTAACGGTAAACTCCATTTCTATCGGAGAAGAGACTCGCCGGATTGCCCATGTAGCCACCGAGAGGAGACCGCAGCCCATGTCCTCTGGAGCTGTCCAAATTACACGGATCTCCGCGTCATCTGGAATCAACCTCGATTACCACATCATTTAATCACCTCTCGAGCAGCTGTTCAGCGGTTGAACGGATTTGCTAGGGGATGGTACCATCGAAGAGGTCTCGGGGCAACCATGGCCCACACAAATATCCCGCTTGCATCAACTTCCTGATTCGGCCTTCTATGCCGAGTTGGATTGATGTTGCGGGTAAACTAAGAGCAATCTCTGATCCCTCTGACCCCACTGATATCTTTCTGACCTCCCCGGCACATTCGTGCCAATCCCCTACACACATTGACTGCTCCAGTTCAGCACTGTCAACTTCCCGGCTGGTCCCTATGTCCGACCGGGTTGATGGTGCTGGTAAATTCCCGCAGCCAAGCGGACGCACCCCGTACTTCATGGCACTTGCACCTGCATGGCTCCCCACCGCCACTCGGTCTCTACCGAGACGTGCCCACTTTGGCCGGTGGGTGCGGCTGACGGGGAGTTGAAGTACGGGCTAACAGACATTGCACGTGTCGGGCCACTTCCCGATCGTACAAATAGTATGGCTAGACAATAAACTCCAAGGAGTTTAAGTCAGGCCCGAGAAGAAGACACATGTCTGTGGGTGACGCTGTGTATTGTATTGTTATATTCCTCAGCGCACTGCCTAGCTGCTGAGGTCCATGCAATTTTTCGTTTTGTTTCGTTTATTCTGCTTCTTATTCTATTGACAAGCGTTTGATTCAGCCTTTCGTTCAGTCCGTTGGAGGCTGGGTGATCGATGGCCGTGTAGACATGATTTACATTGTTTTCTTGAAGATATCTCGTGAAGTCTTTCGCGCTCAGGCCTGCATACTGGTCTGAGAGCAACGTGCCGATTTGATGGTCGCTCTGCACTTTTTCAATTAGTTTTATGAATTCGTTAGCAGTTTGGTTTGGTGACGTTGATATAAATGCGAAGCGAGTGAAGTGGTCTACTAGAAGGTGGAGATACCTTTTTGTTGATTTGTTTCCTCCAAATCCCCCTATCGTGTCGATGGACATTATTTGAAAAGGTTCACTTGCTGGACCCAAGTGGCCTAAGAAACCACCAAGTGTGGGTTTAGTACGTCTATATTTATTTTTGAGGCAAATTGTGCATGTGGAACAGAAGTGTTGAATTTCTTTGTACATATTGTGGAAGTAGTAATAATTTTTGATTGCATTTATAATGTGTTTCGGCCCTAAGTGGCCGTATTTTAGGTGTACTTTTTGAACGAGTTGTAAGCCGTATTCCTTATCGATTATTATTTGTTCTCTAGCCCTAGTTTTCCGCAAGATTATTCCGTGTTTTAAAATATCGCGTTTTCCCTTAGTGATGTTCTTCTGGCTATCCCGAATTTCCTCTAACTCGAGCAGATTAGCTGTGCGTAGTGGTTCGTGGTCATCTGTGTTGTAGTCACTTGCTAGTACTGGGTTTCTCGATAGGCAGTCCGCTTCTGCATTTGCGGATCCCGATCTGTAGATTATGTCGAAATCATACTGTAAGAGATAGTTTGCGAGATCGCCTAGCTCCTCATCTGTCCTTGCTATCAATTTGAGATTTTCCAGAGGTTTATGATCGGTAATAATTTTAAATTGGCGGCCTATCAACCAGTACCGCCAGTATTTCACGGCTTCTTTAATCGCTAAACTCTCCAAGTAGATAGCTTTTTGTCTCTTCTGGCTCTCGTTGAGCTTCTTGGAGAAGTAAGCAACGGGTTTTTCAACTCCGTCGGGTTGAGGCCGCTTAAGGATCGCTCCGACACCTTCTATGCTCGCATCAGTATAAATTACGATCGGTAAGTTTCGGTCAAAAATGGCTAGCACGGGGGAGGATGTTAGGTAAGTTTTGATTCGCTCAAAAGCTTCCTGGCATTGTTGCGTCCATGCGAATTTGACGTCTTTTCGAAGAAGATTGTGAAAAATGTCAAGTGTTTTTGCTGCGTTTTGGATGTATTTATGGTAGAAGTTTATTTTACCCAGAAACTGACGAATATTTTTTTGATTTTTTGGCGTAGGGAAGTTTTTAATAGCTATTAAATTATCGTTGAGAGGTCTGACTGCGTTGTTTTCTATGACGTGACCCAAATATTGGATGGAATTAGTGGCAAAATTGCATTTGATGAACTTTAGTTTGAATCCCTCCTTTTTGATTGCCTCCATTAGAGCCTCGAGATGTCGGATGTGTTGTTCAAAAGTTTTAGAGAAGATGAGTATGTCGTCTATGTAGTTACAACAGAAGTCACCTAGCCCGTTCCGTCGGATGATACCCGAGAGTATTCTTTGGAAAATTGCGGGTGATGTTTTTAAACCAAACGGCATGGCGACCCACTGCCAGTGGCCGTGTTGGGTAATAAATCCCGTTTTATATCGATCTTTGGTACGCATAGGTATGGTCCAAAAGGCCATGTTAATATCTAAGGCGGAAAACCATCTGCAATCTCGGGTTTTGGCTATAATGTCATCAATGACCGGAAACGGCTGGCTCTCAGGAACCAGAAGCTTGTTTAGTTCCCTGAAGTCCACGCATAATCTTGTTTTTTCTTTTTTATTACTTTCACCTATTTTTTTGTACGCCAGCGTGACCGGTGCGGCGAATGGTGAACATGATTCCTCTATGATGCCGTGGTTTAAAAGCTCACCAATCTGTTTTTCAATTTCCTTCTGGTCATCATAAGAGCACATATAGGGTTTTTTTCGCTATGTATTTGTCTTCCACCAGTTTTATATGTGCTTCGTGTTTTTGCACTGTGCCTATATCGTATTGGTTTTTTGCGAATAGCGTGCCGTGTTTGTCAATTAAGTCATAAATTTGTTGTTTTTTTTCAGCATCTAAATGAGACGTTTTTATTTCAAACTGCTCGATAGGAATATGTTCGTTCCAATTTATTTGAATGTGTTCACCATTGTGGTTGGTGTACTTTTTTTGTTCCGTGTTAGCCTGGGTGATTTTTAATTCATAATTTTGGCATAACTTGTAATCTTTTATAGTATCTAGGCCAATTAGGATGTCGTATTTAAGGGTGGGCACCTGCCCCACGAAATCTGCGCTTTTGATTCTAGGGGAGGGCAACTGCCCACCCCTGCCCCCCGCTGGCTACGCCTATGGTTGTGTTGGCAGTCTCGTCTCTGGAGACGTCTAGACGAAATTCTGTGCTAGGCCTAGGACTCTCTACCTAGCTGATACATGTTTTCGCTAGCAGTTTTTCCAGCTCTTTCGTAAGATAATCTTTCGATGTGTGACCGAGTTGCCGCCTAATAAGTAAGGTATTCTGTATCACCAAAATCTGCACGAGTTGGTTGAGGTTCAGCTGAGGGTCGTTCAATACGTCTATAGGGTCGGCTCCCTCTAACGACCTCGCTGTACCGCTTCCTTCTCCAGTCGACATCTCTGTTGGGGCGGATTGCATACCACTTCTGACTTGTTAGAAACTTGAAGACAACTCTTTTCACTAAATTTTTATATTTCTTTCTCAATTGAAACCAAAACGACAACTAATTCAATTCATATGGAAAAAAAAGGAGAGGGGAAAACAATAATAATTGGGATGGGAAAGAGGATTGAAAATGAAGGACAGGTGTGTATTCCAACATTTGGTAACTCTTTTTCCACTTATTTCCTTTCGTCACTGAACTTGTTAGTTATTCCATCGCTTTGAACGGTCGTCTTATCGTGGAAAAAAGGAATGACGCGCGACTGAACTTTTCAGCGAAGCTATAATACTAATGAAAACCCTCTTTATGCAAAATTAATTGGAGCAAAAGATGCTATCTCGCGACAAACGATAAATCGTGGATTAGGACCCCGCTTTCGTCATACTAAAATGCATGTACACATGAGCTAATTTTGACAAGACTAAGTATAGGGGAAAAAATCCACGCCCGTGGCCGCTCCAAGGATGTTTTTTTTCTTCTCTGGTCCATTCTTGTTTAATTTACCTACGACGTATTCGCATGTATCGCAACGACCAGCAGAGTAAAAGGCTTAAAAGGATCGTAAGGGCGCCTCAGTGGGTGTTTTCCAAGTACTCCTCGGTCGAGGAGGTTTAGGTCGTCCATTGATATGTTTATTTATCCTCAAGGAGGCAAGTACCTTTAGTTTATAGAATCGAATACACAGGAGCCTGGGAGTACGGCAAATGAACAATATCCGCCAACCCTTCCTTGAAGAGTTCTGTTTAACGCAGCCTTTGTAATTGACACATAGCTAATTACTGCTCTTCAGTGAGGTATGTGTGTGATTTCTATAGAAGGGTCTAGAATACTTGCGAAACGGTTTACGTCCCCTGTTCAACAAGGCAAGATAAATACATTTTCGTGATCGTTATGATGCGAAAAAAATCTTCACACCTCCCTCCATTCCCCCTCTATATTTTTTCATCATTGACGAAGAGGGAAGAGGGAATGTTTTTGTCTTCTCATTTCCTCAACATTGGCTCATATGCCCTTGACAGTGAATTATTGGGTATAGGTAGCAAAAAAAAACTGCCGAGAGAGGGCTAGAGGGAAGATGATTCGATTCGCCGAAATTACTGAACCGTCCAAGAATGATTCACCACGTAATTTAGGATTCACCCCCCCCCCCCCAACCACCAGAGGTCAATTACAGGTGAAGTGAGTCACTTTGCTTTGAAGAAATCATAGCGTTGTGACAATAAAATTACTCGTTCGGTTAATACGACGAATCAAGCGTGTTGTTGCAGGTATACGCTTCAAGATAAACGAGACCCGCACACTTATGCATTTTAGGAGGACCAGCTGAATGATCCTTTCACTGAAAAAATTGTTGTCGGTGTTCTGTGCCGCTAAATTATGTTGCTCACGCTAGCAATACGATATACTTAGCTGGTTTAGCTGGACTACGAATATTATTTACACGTAGAGCGGCTTTTTATCGTGGTTTGAAATTGAATGAAAATCGCCTCGACTTGCCTCTATGGGAACTGCTGATTGGCACGTTTCCTAGCCACGAAATAACACGTTTATTCAATTTTAGCTGCGGATTTTCTCAAATTAATCCACAAATTAGCGTTTTTCGCGAATGAGCGTTATTTTATGAGAACTTCATCCACGAATCAACGATTTTTTTGTTTTTTATTTATTCTTCCAAATTTACCAGCGAATCAGCGGTTTATCACTAATTTAGCCGCGAATCAGTGATTTTTCTCCGTTTTAGCCGCGTATCAGCGGTGTTTTCTCAAATTTAGCAGGCACAAATTAGCGCTTATTTTTCTCAACTTTTTCTTTTCTTCGATTCTTGCCTAGCATAAGCGCTTGTGTCAATTTCAGCCACGAATTATTTCTTAATTTCAAACGAGAATTACCGTTTCTACTCAACTGTAGCCGTGACCCGTGAATCTACGGATTTTATCAAATTGATTCGTGAGTTGGCGTTTTTCATCATTTTAGACGCAAATTAGCGCTTTTACTCAATTTTAGCCGCTTATTACCGGATTTTCCTCATATTGGACCACGAATTTAACGTTTTTCTCTATTTCAATCAGCGCTCATTGTCAAGTTTAACTGCGATTGAATGCTTTAACTCAATATGTAATCCGGGATTTTTGTGATTTTTCTCAGTTTCAGCCACGTACTAGCGGCTTTGCTCAAATAGATCCACGTGAATTTAGCGTTCTATCTTCAATGTCTGCTACGAATTACTGATTTATCTCAACGATAACTGCTTATTCTCAATTTAGTCGCGAAGTTGCCCCGAAAAACCGCTCGAGTTGAAGTTGTCACTGATTTTGCTCAATTTCATGGCCGCGGCTTGCTTTTTTTTCTCAATTATAACCGCGAATTAGAGTTTTTCTCAATTTTAAGCTGCCAATAGGTAATTTTCAACCTCCAATAGGTGATTTTTTTCCGCTGTTCGCCGTGAATTAGCGCTTTTTTGCTACTTAGCCGCGAAAACACTTTTTCGTAACTATTTGCCGCGTGCTTACCCCAAGATTAGCACAGTAGCCGCTTATTATGTAAGGGACGTTCAAAATTAGGGTTGGCTTATTTTCTCTAATTATTCATCCGCGAAGTTTCCTTTCGATTCAGATGCCTCTAATTTGTTTATTTTTGTTAATTTTGGTGGCAAATGAGCACTTGCTCTCAATATTAGCCACAAATATACGCTTTAAAAACTAAAAATCCCTGTTTTTTTTTTTTTTTTTTCATATTTAAGCTTTTGGTGTCCTAGGTCCCGGCGCCCTAGGACAATAGGCACATCTCACCGCTCAGTCGGTACGCTTATAGTGGAACCACGCCTAAATTGTGGTACAATTTGGTTTTTGAAAGAGCGAAACGCGCAGGTCTTGCCGTGATGTCTTCGAATGACCGGTGCCTAGGCCGTTGCCGACCTTTAACCGGCACACAGCCCCATCCGTGGCTCGGCTGGCCACAGCAAGAGGCGGGTCGCTCCCCCTGTCCCCGTCCGTTAGCCACGACTGGTGGCCAGCCAGCCGTGCCCGAGAGAGACCACGCGGAGGTGGACGTTCTCCAAGACCGGGAGAGTGGAGAAACGCCTCCAACCCGACTTACATCTACCCTACAATGGGCATCATAGGCCCCAACCCCCTCCACGCCAACCAGGCGCGGGAGAAGGACAGGACTTTTTCATACTCCCTCCCCGGGGACGACTAGCGCCGGGTCCGCCGGAGAGCCCTCCACTCCCCATTCCTGATGACGCAAGTCGTCATAGAACCCGCAGCGGCGCAGCACTTGATCAGCGGTCTCATCACCACAAGGGCACAAGGGCACTGCCGGAATAGCCACAACTTGGCGTTGAACGATCCATGACCGGTGAGGATCGAGGTGGCTGCGTTTTCAGGTATGAACCACCTGGCCGCCGCCAACCGAATCCGCACGTCGGGCAATAAGCCGAAATAACGCCTACCAGTCGTATTGCCAGCCCAACGCCCCATGTCAGGCCTCCACCACCAAGTCATCGAGAAGGCGAAGTGCCCCCGGCAACCACCCGCCCGACACCAAAGGTGCAAGACGGTCCACCCAGTCCTCCCGACACCCCACCAGCCCCAACGAGTTGGCCCGGTGCCTGTGCACCCAGGCGTCTAGCAGGAGATGAGCCGGAGGCATCCCCGCCATGACCTGAAGGGCGTCTGAGCTGACAGTCCTGTACACCATGACTACCCGGATCAAGGCCTGCCGCTGCAGGCTGACGACTCTCGATCTCTGCGCCTTGGAGGGGTGGTGCCACCACCAGGTCGCCCCGTACAAAAGGATCGGCATAAAGACCGACCCCCACGTAGCCCCCACGTATTCCCCGCCGTAGCCTTAAAAAGAGCGACCACTTTTATGGCGAGCAATCTGCATGCCAAGGTACCTCCCCACGAGAGCTCCCGTCAGGCTCACCCCCTGGTATGGTACAACCAAGGAGCTGCCTCGTGGCAGTCTACCCCGCATGATGACCACCTGGGTCTTGCGCATCGCAAGAGCTAGCCTTCCAGCCCCTCACCACCCACCGACGACCCCCAGGACTCGAGAGACCTCCCAGCTGAGCCCCTCCAGCGAGCTGGCCGAGACGACGACGGTGAGGTCGTCGACATACGCCACCGTTCCCACGCATTTCCCCTCGAGGAGCCGCATGAGACTTGCAAAAAGGAGGTTCCATAGAGCAACCGAGCCCTGGGGACACCCCTGCGTTACCGGGAACTCCACATGGCTTTAGCCATAGCGGAGCCTCGCTGTCCTCGACGCATCCCCCGGGCCAGTTTGACCGTAATCGTATTTGCAAAGTCCCTTTGCTTTAATGTCTGATCCGATCTCATGCCCGTGGACGGTGCCACTCTTTGCAATTATTCTGTCGTATCCCCTCGTTCCCATCTTCCCAGGCATAGCCCGTGCCTGATTCAAGGCTTATGGGGTTTTAGTCCCAGCATTACCTCCACCGGCCTTGTCGGTGTCGTTCTGAACGCCCGTAGGGTCGCCAAGACAGGCCAGCCTTTACACTCTAACCAGCTTGTCTTCGTTTGCCTTTTTGTTCGCCGCTTTCCACCGAACCATGGCCCCGTAGAGGATTCCTGGTCGAATAATCATCCGTACACAGACATAGGGCCATTCTGGGGTTCAGTCCCCATGTTTTCCCCACTACCCTCCCAACCTGACTAAAAGTGCCCAGCGCCTATTGATAAGTTTCTCTTATATGCTTCTCCCAGCTCAGTCGATGGTCTAGACAAACCCCTTAAGTATTTCATTTCAGTCGTTATAGCCCCTCATCGTACAAACGACTCCTCTGTAACCGACTGACTGGCCTAATTGAAGCTTTAAAGGGCCAAATCCTGGAAATTTGATTTTTGAATATCCCTCGAAATTGCAATAGAATGAGGGAAACCAAGGACAATCACGAAATCGTCTTACAGGTTAAGCCAAACCTTCGACATTGATATTTGAAAGAGCTAAACCAACGGAATTGGTTTATTCAATTGAGATGAACCCTCAAAATTGCTACTTCAAAGAGCTAAGTCCGTAATTTTAAGGGAACGAGTTGCGAGTTCAGACATTTTCAAGGGGCAAATCGTCATTTTAGCTGTTTTTAGGACGTATGGAGTCAGTTTTGCAATTTGTAGGGCGCGAAACCAAGGCGTGAATGCTCAGTTTTAGCCATTCTTGACACACTTTTGCCATTTTCAGAGCAGGAATCGTCTGCATAAACATTTTAAGGGCTCGAATCGTCAGTTTTAGTCATTTTTAGAGTGCGAGGAGCCAATTTAGCTGTTTTAGGACGCCAAGTATCCAGGAAGTTAAGGCCACTTTTGGTGCGCGAATGGTCGACTTAGTCATTTTTAGGGCGCGAATCATGAACTTTTCAGGTATTTTCACGGCACCCTAATCGTACGTCTAGCAATTTATAGGGCGCGAGAAATCAGTTTGGCTATTTTTAGAGCGGCAATCGGCAGTTTCACTATTTTTAGGTCGTAGTAAATAGTAAGTTCTATGTAGTAAGTTCTAGGGCGCGAAAATAGTCAGTTTTTGCCATTTTTTGGTGCAACCATAGTTGGCTTATCCAGTTTTTTGGGGGAATACCCCTAAACCCATTTTTTTTTTTTTACAATGAGGTCACCCAGAAGCGCGAAACTGCTTCTATTCGCCCGCTTTGACGGTATTCGACATTTTGACATCCTTTGATCCTTACCGAGGACATCCTCCTCTCATCGATTGAACAATTTTCAATCGAGAACGGGCACCTTTTGCACGACATCCAAGTTATCTCGAAATCTCGAATATGATTGGTGGAATCTTGGATGCCACATTCGGTTTGATAGAGTGGTTGGGGTGGGATTTCGACATTTTTGCCATTTTTAAGACCAAGCCCGTCCCCGATAGCATAATATTGATTTAAACCACTTTGTTTATTACTGCATACTTTATTACACGGGTCGGCTGTCTAGCGCTTCTTTGTATTTCGGCACAGACATAATAAAGGGGACTGCGATCAGAGGCGGGATTAGTATAAAAAAGCGCAAGTGAGCCACAATTATAAGCGGAAGAGGCGATTTTGTCAAGGTGAATGACACGAAGTGTCGGAAAGCGTTGATAGCTGTTACCATCAGAAGATATGTAAACGTAGTGCGCATGCCACTACCAATGTACATTGAGGCAGCTGTCCAAAATCCGATCACCAATGTAGTTACAAGTGTCACTTTATACCAGTTAAGTCCTGCAAAATAATTTTTGTGAATATAAATGAAGAATTATAATAACGTGTAATTGTACCAGCAACTAGCCAGAGTACGTCTCGCGAGTAAAACAGGGAGACGAAAATAGTTTCATACGAAGTCATTAAAGCTGGAATGGCCATGGCTGTGAGGCTGAAAACAAGGTAGAAATGAAGCGCTGCAGCTCTAATAAAGCCCTGGAGCTTATATTGCGGCGAAGAGGCTTCGAGTCGGAGCCAAGAATAGAGATGAACCGTCAGCACCATCAATATAAACGGTTCTTGGCGGTAGCAGAGTAACAAAAATGGCGGAGAGAGAGCCAGGCAAAACTAAAAAAAAAAACAAAAACGAATTCGTTATTACTTTTCTTGTAAACTGATCGTAACGCGGAATGCTGACCTGCATCAAACGGGTTGAAAGTGCATCCGATGCAAAGAATATGACGATTGGGGTGAACAGAAGAAACCAGGATATAACTGCCAGCCAAGTGTCCCAAAATCTGAGAGCTAGCAAATCCACAAGCCAAATGGCCACAGTGGCCTTCGCGGCTATTACAGCGGCTAGTATTTGCTCTTTGGGCTTTAGATCCATTCTATAAGCGAATAGGCATCCTCCAATGATCCAGGTAGCTGCACCAATGTTTAGTAGTGCTGCAGACAAAAAAAAAAAAAAAAAACAGTGGACCGTGGTGGTGTTTAAAATTATAAACGGAGGGGATTGGATTTATCTAACCAGGGGAGCTTGTCGTAGGATCAGATACGCCTGCCATTACTATCGGCAGTATTAAAATGACGATCGTTGTTGAAACCCACGTGTAAATAACATGCCTTGGGACGTATTTATGGTTCTTGTGAGTTGTCCATGCGCAGTAAGGTATCAGAAATATAGGTGCGGTGAACACGTAGTATTCGCTCCAGTAGGCAACCTGGGAAAGTCCATTAGTTATTAATTTATTGGAAAAATTGTATTGCACTTGTACATACTTCAACAATGAGTAATGTTCCTGCGACGTAAATAACAAATTCTTTGGGATTTAATCTATCAGCAGCTGCAAGTATTCTGTCTGTCATGCAAACGGTGGCGCCCCAGAGTAAGATGGGAGCAACAAGTACTAAACCGACGTACCAAGGCCAATGTTGAGTGTAGACAATTGTGACAATAAGGGCTACTTTGCTGGCGATAATTGCGCAGGTGATGATTTTAACGAATCCCGACGAAAAAAATCTTCTTGTGTTAGTGGGAGGAGCAAGAAATGCGCACAGAAAAATAATCCAAGCAATGTATACTGTCGCTATTCCAAGATGGAGGCTTTGACGATAGGATTGGTCATAATTAACTAGGAATTACTCGAAATTTCAGTCAAAAGTTCCGGAATCTTTTTTAAGCCTACTTTTTACTCTTACCAACGCACTGTCTTGCTTTTTGATAGAAGACCGAAGGAAACCGATCATATAAACCATTGGACACGAAGTGGTCGGCTTGCTTGTACGCTCTTAATTGGCATCGCTTAATACCAGGCCGTATGAACCATTTAGTAAGAGCGCCCGCTTTTTCAGCCAGTTTCAAGCAGAGCTCCGCAGTCTGAATAGTTATAGCACGGCCAGCTTCCTCCCTTAAACACGGTGTCATATATTGACCGGGTAGCTCTCCTCGAGAATCACTCGGTATCGGGAAACCTAGCGCTCCTGCTACAAGAGGACACAAGTCCTCGACTTTTGTTGATACTTTGAGGCCCGTGCAACTGCCTTTCCCCCATGTTGCTATCGGAACGAGAATTTCCTCCAAAGATCCCCCACCAAATTTTCCTGAAATTTAGATGGGCTATGAAGAGGTAGTGAAAAAACAGACGTAAAAAATTTAAAACCTCTAGCATCTGTTCCATGGGAAGACACAGCCAGGAAAAATGTTGTCTTTTCTCCATACAAAAAGTTGACAAATCTCGTAAGATCTTCAATCAATACACTAGTCTCCTTGACAGCAGTTTCATACATGGCAGAATGTATTCCTGCAAACTTGGCCGCCATTTGTATCTGAACAAGGTGAACGACGAATAAATTTCTCAACCTGGTGTTGTTGAGACTCTTTGCCATGGTCTATGTAGGAATAGTAATCGGCTTCAGTGGAAAGATGATTGATATTGGGGGAAAGAGAGGGATAAAGTGACATGACAGTACGCTTTTAATTTGGCACACTGTAGCTCTATCCAAATGGCCAGGATTTGAAGCGTTCATGCTTTGAAACTCCGAAATTTTTAGAAAAGCTGCGCTGGCTAGCCATTTTCCTTCAGTGAAATATTGAGGAACACCGTACGGACCAGCGTACACAGTCTTAGCAGGGTACCTGATATAAGTAGAGGCAACATGATGCAAGGCCAAGAATCTTGAATCGAAAAATCTATTAACTACCGGAAAACACTGTCAGAAGAGGATGGTCGACCAGTGAGTTGAAGAAACGGAGGATCATGTCTTCCAGTCGCCAGAGCAATTAAAGTTGACCTCGTTTGACTAAATTGCAATTTAACTCTTCCCAACGTTGAATTAGGCGGGTAAGTCAGACCCGAGTCGCTTCTAAGCCCCTCGATAACAAAGATGACGCCTTTAGTGGCTGCCGACTCCGGAGGCGCTGCATATGGGCAAGTTTTTGGCTCGGGCCGTTCGTCCTTTTCATCCTGGAAAACGTGCTTTGAGCCTAATAGGTTCTGCTAAAAGTGAAACGGTCCACTTACGGTATGATGACCGATTCCTACGGTAGCTTCATAATTAGCCAGCAATGCTACTAGGGGTATAATGAGACATACTGACCCCAAAATCCAAAGCATTCGTCTTTAAATTGTAGTAACCTAAACCAAACGTTCTACTTTTCCCCAGAATGTAAACACTTCCGATTATTTGTAAATTTTAGGGGTTTTTTATATCATCTGTCTGTCATAGGGCTAAAATGAGGCGAAATGAACCAAGAATATTATTGAAGCAGTTTCCATACAAAACGCCGGATGCGATTTATAAGTACCTCGGAGAATGGTCAATCTTGAAATACAACCGGGCCGGGCCAAAACTCACCCAAAAGGGCGTCAGCACCCCGCCTTTTTAAAACGGCCGAAATCGAGTCCGCTCAGTGTGAGATCCACGCGCGTGCGTCGAGCCAAAGTCCTCGGACTTCAGGATCAGGACTGTGACGTTACAACAAACTCGGGTATATCTCTGCGCACGACCTTTCACACGGACGTCCGGTTAAACACGTCTGACTCTGTTGGCGTGAAAAAAAATCACCGCAATTTCACGGCTAAAATTGAGAAAAAGCGCAGATTTGCAGCAAAAATTGAGAAAAAACTGCAATTTCGCGGATAAAGTGTAGAGAAATCGCTATAGCTAGTAAAAAGAGAAAAAACTCTTATATCACGGCAAAATTCAATAGAAAATTGGTAATTCATGACTAAAATTGAAAAAAATAGATAATTCGCGGATGAAATTGAAAAAAAAGCGCTAATTTGCGGCTAAAATTGAGGAAGCGAGCAAATGGGGCGCGAAATAGCCATGTTTGGCCATTTTTAGGTGCGGATAGCCGTTTTGAAAGCGTGAATCTTCATGAACACTATCTACAGCCTCTGTAGGGCGCAAATGATCAGCTTTGCCATTTTTAGAGCTTGAAGCGTGAGTTGCTAGTATACGAGTATGGTATTTTTGGGGGCGAGAAAGACGATAATTCACGGATCAATTTGAGAAAATCCGATAATTCGTGACTAAAATTGAGGAAACGCAGTAACTCGCGACTAAAATGGAGATAAAACGCATTAACGCTCATGTCTAAGAAGTGAAGAAAAACGCCTAAATTCTAAAAACGTTAAATCACGGCTAAAACTGAGAAACCCGCTAAGTCTCGTCTAAAAGTAGGTAAAAAGCGAAGAGAAAATTCGCGGCTTAAGTGGAAGTGGACAAGAAGTTGCTGCTCGTGACACGGATTAACGATAAATAGCGGATCAATTTTAGAAAATCCGCTTATTTACGGCTGAAATTGAGAAATAATTCGCGACTAAATTACGAAAAATCGCTAATTCGTGAACTTCCCGACAGAGGCAAGTTTCGTGGCTAAAACAAAAACAAAAAACAAACAATCAAAACAAAAAACGAGTAAATCACATTTACGTATAGTAGAACCCCTCCCAAGATAAAATCGTAGATCCACCACTGGTGCAAACTGTCAGTTTAACTTTTTTCTAGGGCAAATAACGTCAGTTTTACCGATAGTATAGCTTGAATACCCAGTTTAACCATTTTTAGATCGCACAGAGTCAGTGTCAGTTTTGACATTTTATGGGACAGGGATAGTAAAGCCAAATGCGAGAACGGTCAGTTTAGCCAATTTTCGGCGCGCGAATGGTCGATTTGGTTATTTTTGGAGCAGGAAACAGGAATCACAGCTGGTCAGGCATTTTTAGGCCTCACATTGTCAGTTATTCCTTTTTTTAAGGGCTCTTAAAGCCAGTTTTTGGACTGTTTTAGAGCGGGGAATTCCCACATTTGGCTATTTTTAATGCACAAAAATACAATCGGTTTAGTTATTTTCAAGGGAGAAACACGTTTGCGGGAAAGAGCCTTACTACTAGAAAGAGTGTTACTTCTCCCCACAAGTCCATCTTTAATGCTGTCTGCCACCGGTTTCAACACATCCAAATGGACGCAGACAATTTTTCCCACTATTAGGAAATTATTCTCGATTTTATGCACTAGATAAGAAAAGCATGCAAATGGTTGCACTTTTTACGTCGCTGGCTCTTGGACTAGTTGTCAATAACGCCCTAGAACATAGCTCGGATCACCGAAAATCGTTTTTTTGTTGTTTTTTTTTAAGGCAAATGTGCCCCGGAAGCAAACTTTTAAATTTAAGATTTATGATAAAACTGCTAGGCGGCAAGATTGATTCTATTTTTCGACCGGTACGAAGCAGGGATACAATGAAAATCGAATCGAAAATAAGATAGTCTAGCCTCATACAGTCTTACTTTAAACGTCGGCTTCCAGGGATGAAGATGAATGACGTTGGGGTTAGAGCCACGTCGGCGTAAAATTTGCGCCGAGGGTGCGGTCCAGTTTCCATTTCGACCGTTCAGACCATCAGCTACCATAGCTACCTACTTGGTCCTGGTGTCATCAGCTGCATGCTGCCGGACTTCTGTCCGGGCTGGTGAGACCAGAACCAAATAGCTCTTCCTGCCTGAGGTTCTGATTTCGAAATGGATACTGGACCGTAACCTCAGTGCAATTTTCATATTTTGCTTTCAGGGTACAATTTTCCTCTGAACATCACGATTTTCGGTGATCCAAGCTATGTTTTAGGGCGTTACTGACAACTAATTTAAAACATTGGCCGATTACTGGGGCATTAGAAAGCTTATTTGATCCGCAAGTTTTTTTGATAACTTGCAGGTTCGAAAAGCAAATCTAGTGGGAGGGGGAAATGTTAAAAAACCGATCCAAAAAAATAAAAACACCAACAGTGAAAGACATTTTGCAAACCTCATACACTCGTTCGCACAATCGTCTACAGTCACCCAAACACACTGGCTTTTACAATTCCCTCCACCCCAATTGACAAGGAAATATGAGAAAAATATTTTTTTTAAATGTGTGGAAAATATGGATGAAATCTACTAAAAGTGCTTCCAAAAATATTTTTAAAATCTATATAAAGTTCGTTTTTTAAAAATATTTCAAAATATAGATAAAATATTTTGGCAGAAATATGAATGTTAAAATATTTTGTCAGACATATTAAAACATCGATAGTAAAATGTGGAGTTGGAAATATACTTTCAGGAATATTTAAAACAGGTGGTATAATTGTGTTAAAAAGTAGGTTCACGTTTCAAAAATATAGAAAAAACGTACGGCAAAAAATATTTAATTTAAAATGTTTCAATTATATACGTTAAATATTTTTTATATAATTATAAAAACTGATTTCAAAATTACAATTCTCACAAAAAATCCACTGAGAAAAATTCGTGATTTAAAACTGCAAACGCTGAAAATTGAATAGTAAACTCGAAATTATGCTTAAATGTGTACTTACAATCAGTCTCAAATAAATAAAAAAAAATGTGAGAAACAATCAACTTTCTTCGGCCATGCAAATTTAAGCAGCCACATCATCTTCCTTGGAATCTCTGAGAAAATGCAACGTTATTATTAGATTTTAAATTCAAATTGTAACTTCAAAAATACTAGTGCTGGACGTCCGATTCTCACCGTTTGAGCCTTGACGGACTGGCGGCAACCGGCAAGCCAGAGAGAAACAGTTTTTATTATTCCGTACTTGATAGTAGACGGCGATTTCAGACGAATAATATCTGTAAAACGTATTAGCTAATGAATAGAACATTTATATATCAGACCATACGAATTAAAATAAAATACGTACGAAACAACAGCTTCGCGATCCCCTCAAATTTAATGACTCAGGGTCCAGCTACACGGGAATTTCGAGCTCATGAATTATTCTTACCTCGATATCGTCAAATCGGCTTGAAAAGTTGAAATCTCTCAAAATACGTGGACTTCTTCTACCGCTGACTCCGCGCGCGACTTGGCACTCGAGCGAGGCTTGATAGTTGAGAGGGATTAGGGAGGGAATGGAACTATTGGATTGGAAGAGACGATGTGGGTTGACTGTTAAGTGACCGTTGGGCGGGAGAGTCGCGTTTTCGCGCCTTCTTTGCACGCCTGACCTTCGTCCTTCACTGCCCCCTCACAGACTAACTCATTATTTCTCATTCTCTATTCTCTCACACCCACACATTCACTACCTTACTTGCGTCACGAATGAACCCACCAAAACCCCAAATGTTTTTTCTCTCAAGTACTTCACTTAAATTTAAATTGCTGTCCTGCAAATGAAGTCTTTAATAAAAAAAAACCATTCGTATTTTTTGCACGCGCCTCGGAAAGTTACCGCTACTTTTCCGTATCCGCTAGCGGCAAACCGCACACAAATTTTCACGGGCTTAAATGAATTTATCTGGGCTGGATGACAAGTAATAAAATCTAGAGTCTGTTCATGTATGAAGATAACCAAGACGTTGATGACATTTGACTTCATGAAAAGAAAAAAAATGTATCGCAGAATTCTTAATGGATGGAAAATTGAACCACTTACTTGTAAAACTTACGCAAATGATGCTATGATGACGAATTATAACGAAAATTCACTCATTACACGTCCATCATCGCACCATATCACACCGATATTGGTAACAACCTACCTGCGCCTATGATATATATACCAAAGTAAATATTATGAAGAGAATGTAATACTCACATATCTAAATTATCAATCTCGAAACATTTCATCATTAATGTAGCACATATATGTATTGCGTAACATTATACAATTTATGTCACATACACATTTATTTTTCAATATTTCTGGCGAAATATTTTTGTTGTAAGGAAAACATATTCCATCAAATATATTTATCAGGATATATTGCTATATTTACAAAATATTTTTCTCATATTTTCTTGTCAATTGGGACACTTCCTCGAGATACTACTGTGGTTCTCTACTTGGACAAATCAGGAGCATTTAACGAGCTCTGGCAGCCAGCTATCCTAACCGCCCTGCGCGAAACGAGAATCCCATCCAACTTGTATCGCCTCCTTTGTAGTTACTTCACTGGCAGAACTGCACACTGCAATGGCGTAAAATACCCTATCGCCGCAGGATGTCTCCAAGGAGCGGTCCTCGCCTGCGCCCTTTGGGCTTTAACTTTCAGTGAACTACTGCGACGCCTCACGAATCTTAATTTCCAAACAATCGCGTATGTTGATGACTTGGCCATCATCATTAGAGCCACCGATATTGATCACCTCTGTGACCGTGTCTTTGAAGCCTTGAAGTGCGTAGAACAATGGTGTGATTCAACGCGCCTGCGTCTCGCAATCTTCAAAACACAAACATTCGTCGCTCGGGGCCGAATACGCACCAACCACATATTACTTCGAGACGGGAGAACTCTCCCCCTGACCAAAAAGCCAGTTTACCTTGGCGTAATCTTAGACCGCCGTTTCACAGCTTTGCCACATCTCCAACTGTTACGGGAGCGAGTTCTACCGATTCGTCGTTTCCTTCGTGGACTGTCCGGCCCAGGATGGGGGGCATCTCTATCCTCAAGACTCGTATATTACCAGCAGGTACTGGTTCCACGCATCCTTTATGGGTGTATTGCATGGTGGCCCCGTGCTAGTCAGCGTGCTAGAAACAAGATTCTCACGATTCAGCGTCTGATACTACTGCAGGTGCTTAAAGCATACGCTACCACAGCGCACTCAACATGCCATGTTCTGGCTGGCGTCCCCCCAATAGACCTTCTTCTCGATGAGAACCTTGCGATCCAACTTAAACGCCTGAATTCGGATCTTCCACGGCCAGACTGGATTATGGCAGTTCCTGATGAGCAGGATTTTACCTCGTACCGTCGGGCTGTAAGGCGTGGCTTGATTGCAGAGTGGCAACAACGATGTGACCAAAACAACACCGGACGTCATCTACACAATATCATTCCCCCGATTCAGCAGCGCATGCGTATGCCTCACCTACGCCTACTATCCTACCCTGCAATCCAGCTCCTCACTGGACACGGTAGCTTTAACGGTAAACTCCATTTCTATCGGAGAAGAGACTCGCCGGATTGCCCATGTGGCCACCGAGAGGAGACCGCAGCCCATGTCCTCTGGAGCTGTCCAAATTACACGGATCTCCGCGTCATCTGGAATCAACCTCGATTACCACATCATTTAATCTCGAGCAGCTGTTCAGCGGTTGAACGGGTTTGCTAGGGGATGGTACCATCGAAGAGGTCTCGGGGCAACCATGGCCCACACAAATATCCCGCTTGCATCAACTTCCTGATTCGGCCTTCTATGCCGAGTTGGATTGATGTTGCGGGTAAACTAAGAGCAATCTCTGATCCCTCTGACCCCACTGATATCTTTCTGACCTCCCCGGCACATTCGTGCCAATCCCCTACACACATTGACTGCTCCAGTTCACTGTCAACTTCCCGGCTGGTCCCTATGTCCGACCGGGTTGATAATGCTGGTAAATTCCCGCAGCCAAGCGGACGCACCCCGTACTTCATGGCACTTGCACCTGCATGGCTCCCCACCGCCACTCGGTCTCTACCGAGACATGCCCACTTTGGCCGGTGGGTGCGGCTGACGGGGAGTTGAAGTACGGGCTAACAGACATTGCACGTGTCGGGCCACTTCCCGATCGTACAAATAGTATGGCTAGACAATAAACTCCAAGGAGTTTAAGTCAGGCCCGAGAAGAAGACACATGTCTGTGGTACTTGCACGACATCGAAAAAAAATGGAGCATCCCCGAGTACGAATATTCGTTACTTGGCGAGTAGCGAGTATCCATACACACTACTAGGAGTTCGGCGAGTAGCAGCTAGGAACTTGGCAAGTAGCACATGTGTGTGCCTAGCTTAACACTCCTCCCCGACTTTTTCAAGGCTATTTCTCCTCCTTCTCATTTGACGATTCATCTGGGAGATGAGACTTTTTCACGGAGTCCACATGAACGAAACGTTTTCCCATAGCGTCTTTCACGACGTAGGTCGCTGGACTAACCATTTCTTCAACAACTCCTCGAGACCATCCTGCAAGACCACCAGGGTTCCTGACCAATACTTTTTCTTTAATTTCATAAAAAGAGGAATTATTTTTCCAAGCTTCCGTTTCTTTGACCTCCCTTGGCCGAGGCTGCGGTTTCAATAACGTTAGTCGGCTTCTTGGCTTGTAGCCAAGCAAAAGTTCCGCCGGAGAAAGTCCCGTTGCTGTGTCAGGAGCATTCCTGTAAGCCAGGGGTTTCCAAACGGGAGAAACACGTTTGCGGGAAAGAGCCTGGTTGCAGGACACGTTTGCGGGAAGACTTACGACCCGTTTGCGGGAATGGTGGGAAATATATAACAAACAGCTTATCGTCACAATACTTGATCAGATCATTAATGAAAACGAGAAAAAGAATCGGCCTTAAGATTGATCCCTGGGGCACCCCGATCTCTACCTTTTGAAAAGCCGAATTCACCCCATTGTGACGAACGTACTGAAAACGATTCGACAAATAAGACTCGATAAACCCTCTCGTTTTACCCCGTGATGCACATGTTATTATTTTATTTACAGTCTGACTCACCGACGGCTTGCGGTGGGGGTCGTCCTAATTTGCCGAATGAAGAAAAGCTTGCCGAATGAGCCTTTAACATTTTTTCATGATCCCCAAACTCAACACCTGACATGTTATAAGTACTTGCCAACAGATGCCAGTGCGAATTATGTAATTACTCGAAAAGTACTAATAAATTGCAAAATAAATTGCTTGAAAATTTTTTACCACTTAATCTACCAAGCAGCTTCGCTGATAATTTTCACTCTATTTGTATTTCTCGGCAAGTCACGAGTGGTAGCAAGGGGAACCTGAAAAATCTTATTCCAAGGGGAACGCGAGACCCATCAGAGTTTGGTTCAACTATTGGCGATTGTAGCTATCATTAGCGGCGCTAGGTGTCGTTTGATAATGAAACCAGGGGGCCTGTTCTGCAAAATTTCATAGTGTTCCTAGGAATATCCTTTCCACCCGTCCGACCCGTATTAAATCACATGTTGATGGGGAGAACGGGTGGAAAGAGACAGTGATAGTGACAGTCAAAAGTTGTAGAACAGGGGGCCAGTACTCCCCACATATGTTAAATGATAACAAGTTTAGTGTTTTTTAAAGTGTTTTTTCGGGGTCAACGTCCGTAACATACCGGGAAAAAGTAGTCAGTTGGCCTAAAATGACGAGAACAGACGAACATGGTTTCTGATACATTAATACTCAAACGTTAAGCAATTTCCCAAGCATTTCGGCGGTCGACTTGCTCCTAACACTGGTCTAATTGATAACTGACACCGTTGAAGCCTCAATTTTTGGGAAGCAATGAAATTACATTGTTGTGTCTCGGTTACGACGGGAAGAGCAACCGAAGATACAGCAGTTTCCTCTGGATTCACTCTTGAGAGACATCCCACAAGCGCCTTATCATTTCTATATTGATACTCGCCAGCTCACCGTTTCGTTTTAGTGCTCGGTACGGGTTTAGCAAATTGATCAAAAACGTTTTTCAATCGGTGTTTTCGAGTTTTCTTGCTCCAACAAATAGCCGACAGTGAAAGTTTCTGTACGGGTGTACTGTGCACCCGCATAACCGTCTTGTTTTCTTGATTCGGTGATGCCAAAGGTCCAATATCGAGGCCTCCTCGTCACCGTCGGTTTATTTAGCCGTAGTTCACGGTAAAAAAGTGTCACTGACCAACAATTTTGATACATGGAACTTCCTCATTGTAGAAAACCTCTGTAGTGGTTTGTTGTCAAACGACAACAACAAATCACATGGAGTACCGGACCCAATGTTTCTATGAAATGCCGCCTGAAATCGTATCCCTTAGCTACAATCGCCAATAGTACCTTGACTTTGCCTTGTAACTTTAGTGTTTGCGTTGCGTAGGCAACGCAATAAATTTGAATTTGAAATAACTTCGCTCATTTATCTTTCGCTAGCGGTAGCTTTTGCTCTCCCGAGGGCTTTGGTCATTAGTTGTGGGGTAGCAGCGGCTTCCACCACTGGGCTACTATATAAGCTCACCCCAATGGTGCCTCACGCTTTTCTGCTCTGGGCTCTTGACTTGTGCACACGTGATACTTGCTTGTTTTTTCTCCTGCGTTATTGTCCTGTGACATCACATTTCAGTTTGGTTTTTTGGTGAAGGGTTTTAGGGATGGCCATATAAATATGTTGCTACTAATTTAGAAATTATCCGGTTCCTATTCTAGGAAATAATCCCATTAAGCGATGGATGTTCCTAAAGTTAATTTCGTTTATGACCATTGTAATGAGTGGCTTTCACCGAAAGAATATTTTAATATTCTTGAGTCCGTCTCGGTTCCTCCAGTTCGACCTAAGCCGGGTGATATGTTTGTTTACTTTATCCGGAGAAAAAAAAATGATTGGAAAACAGATCAGTACAGGTGGCGTGATCGTGGCAGAAAGCCGATTCCATCACAATGTCGTCCATTGCCATTATAACACCTATAAAGGTTCTGGTTTTCAAAAAAGAGCCTTCTCGAAGTTTGGATGTTCCGATGGTTCGTCTTCTAGCTATATCGTCATTCACGATGTTGGATCTACCGATAAGATAATCCATGATAAACATGGAAATAGGAAGTTGACGTCTAGGAAACATGTAATGACTGCCAAGTCCGTTCTTCAAGAACAAAAGCAGAAATTTCTGTTTCCTCCTCAGCAGGTGTATAAAGAACTACAGTTGAAACCAACGGTACCACAACTCCAGCCAACCATGTTGCCAAGAGATCGGAAGCAAGTTTCGAACACGATCCAAAATGAGAGGGAGCGGCGTTTAGTTTCTTCAGATGATATGTACGCGTTATTATATACTGAACGAGGAATTGAATGGCTTTGTTTCTTTGTTACAGTTTTGTCCTAATTTTGTCGTCATTTGTGTGAGCTCTGGTATGCTGAAATTGTACAGAGAGATGTGTGATTTGGAAGGTTGTCCGCTCTTCTACGACACCACATTTAACCTAGGAGATTTCTATGTGTCTACCCTCGTTGTGTCCCACGTCGCATTCCTGAAAGCTCCTGTGATCCCTTTGGCATATGTCATTCGTCATTATAAAAAGACTGATGTGCATCGATCGTTTTTTGCATACTTATCACAAATATGCCCTGATATAAAAAACAAGGTAATAGTAACGGATCGAGAGGCATCAATTCGAAAGGCGATCGCAGACAGCTTACCGGATGCCATCAATTTATTCTGTTGGAATCACATCCAAGATGACGTTGAATACTGGGTAAAAAAGAGAAAAGGGTCCACTCAAGATGATGTTAAGATCTATAAGTCCCACATTTGGGACTTATTAGATTCAAATAGTGAAGATGACTTCCTTGAAAAGTGCACTGACATGGAACGCGAATGGAGTGAGGATTTCAAGAAGTATTTTAATGATCACCTGAAACAAGACCTGATTAAGAGCGGGAAATAGGTACTCCAAAAACTCAAAATGTATAAGCCGACCAGTGGAATTATAATAAATTCTTCTGAAAGCTTCAATGCTTTGTTAAAGCGCTTCTTGCAACGAACTGAGGTCAGATCTCAGATTTTAGTTCTTTCTCCATATAACCTTGATCTTTTCTACCAGAATGAGATACTGCGAGGTTATTGTGACCTAGGGAACTACTTCCTGAAGGAAGATCTGAGGGCGGACTTTTTGAAAAATATTGAAACTGTAGAGTTCCCCCAGTCACACTTACCACTGGACGAAATACCTTACGTGTTTGGCGCAGAGGTTCCCATTTTAAGCGTCAAAGAAGAAAAGGAACAGCCATTCACCCATTACGGAGTTGCAAAATCATTAGTGATGATGAGCAAAGTTCACCTTAATTCCTACACTTGAAAATTTTTTTATTTCAGGGATGGAAAATGAAAAACTAAAAAATATTGTCACTCTTTATCCAACAGAAGAGTGCACATGTAAGGCCAAAAAACGTTGCCACCATATAAAAGCTGCTAGGTTATCTTTAGGTGATGAAAAACAAAACACACCTGCCGCCAGACTGAAAAAAAACTTAAAGGCTCATTCGGCAAGCTTTTTTCCATTCTGCAAGTTACTTTGCAGGAAGAAATAATAGTACTTTTCGAGTAATTACATAATTCGCACTGGCTTCTGTTGGCAAGTACTTGAGGCATGTCAGGTGTCGAGTTTGAGGATCATGAAAAAACTTTAAAGGCTCATTCGGCAAGCTTTTCTTCATTCGGCAAATTAGGACGACCCTTGCGGTAGCGTGTACAAGAGCTGGCGCGAGGGCTGGTCGCGGAGGCCTCCCCCCCCCCCAGTACGGATGTGCGACCCGCTGTCCCTGACTCTGTGGATTCTAACTGCGTGAACCCCGTGAACTCCCCCCATTAATAGAATTCCCCGGGTTTTATACTAGAACCTCGAGGACATGTTTGTAAAACCCTAAGTGTTGTGGATAACATGCAGTTTCCTCAAGGATTTGTTGACGCTACCGGTCCATTCTCCCCCGCTCGTCCCTGAGCTCGCCGCGGGTTCACTCACCGAGCGGCGAATAATTCCCCGGATCGGGCTCCTTTTCTGTATATTACTCTCGCACAACATAATGCCCTTTTTAGGGCGTTACATTGGACCGGGGCTAAATAAACACCCCAGCTATGAGTACCTGTAGCTGTAGCACGTCAAGAAAAACACCACCACCACCACCAACAACAACAACAACAACTTGAACCCGCGGGCAGCGCTCTCTCATTCGATTAGTAGATTAGTTGTAACTTCTGTTCCCTCAACTTTCTTTGCCGAATCTGTTGCTGAGGGGAATGAGGAGTTGATTGGAAGAGGGTCTAGGAATCATCTGCAAAATTCCCTCTTACGTTACCCTTCAAGATTATCCCACAACAGATTATAATACAGCTTTACTGAGTCATTTTTCGATGCGCACAAAATATACAACGTGTGAGATCAAAATAGCTGTTAGTACCTGTGGCCTGTCTATGGGGACGGTTTTGGGGGTCAGAACCCCTCCCAGAGAACTTCAGCCAGCAGTTAAAAAATAAAAAAAAAGAAAAAATACAAATAAAAAATTAAATGCACAAAACCAATAGCAAACAAAAGAAACAATATAAAACTGACTTGGTTGCCCCTAAAAGTTCGCTAATTTAGCCCCGCTAAGTAAATATCGACGACATCAATGGTATTTATACCATTGCGCAGATTCAGGATAATTTCGAGGGAGGGTCTTGAGAAATTGTGTGCTTTCCTCTGCTCAAAATGGCTCGACATTCTCAAAAACACGTTTGCGGGAACTCTAGTTTTCACTCAGATTTTAAGAAAAATGGGCGCTCACCTTAATATTCAGCTCCGCAAATCTTAGTGAAGAATCACAGCGTCAATTTCTTCTATCGTCGTCTCCTATTCTTCGGGTGAGGGTGCGGCATGATTTCTCACACTAGTGAGATAGGCCAAGATGTCCTGATTTTTTATGTATTCGTCCCAACGATTCAGGACAAATTTCAATTTCAAAGTCTCGGTGGAAAGCTTCCGCCCCATTTGTAGTGCGGGGACAACCCAATGCTGGAGGTGCTGCCCATATGTGTGGTGGGAATGAACAGCCATCCTCTATGTATGTTGTCAGGACGTAATTAGCTGAATTGCATACCTTCAACAGGAGCTTGGTACGTTATACTTGTAAACGCATTGTATACCGTTGTATGAGGAATGTAGCTGAGTCCGAAGAACAGTTGCAACCATTTACCCACATCTGATTTGCCGCGGTAGTGACGGAGTAATTTTTTGTCCTTTTGAATCATACGATGCCATGATTGGCATAAATGAAAATTACAGCCGTGAATGTTGCAAGTCGAAACTCAGCCCCCCCCCCCTCAACTGACCCCCTCAATTTTTATGGCGAATTTCAAATTTAACATTAAACAAATTTTACGGGCTCCAGAATTACCTTAAATTGGACTCAACTTTCTTATTTTATATTAGAAGCTATATTTTTTAATTTTTATTTGAAATCCTCGTATTTTTTAAATTACTTTTCGCTTCGAGCTAAATTTTATTTGACGGGACTTCTAATTTAAAATAAATTGAGTCCAATTTAAGGTATTTCAAGAGCCCGTAAAATTTGTAACAACATTTTAAAATCAGCTAAAATAACGGAGAAAAGTGGTTGATCCATGTTATCTGACTCACCCTATGCTGAGGCACCTCAGGGATAGTGTCTCGTTCGATATTTTGTTGTCATTTTATTATGGTTGCGTTTATCCACAATTCACCTACGGTATTCTTCTATGGGGTCATTCCACGGCAGCGTCCAGGATTTTTGAAACTGCAAAGAAGAGCTATTAGGGCAATACTTAGGCTGGATTTTTCCGCAGATTGACGTTTATCGATCTAGGATTGTTAACTTTGCCTTTGTGTGAGCATTTATTACTCTTTGAGATTCGTCAAGGAAAATCTAAATCAGTTCCAAAGGCATAGCGAATGTCACAATTATAGCACGCAGAACAAGGAAAATTTGATAGCAGAATACTGTCGTCTAAAAAGAACGTAAACGTTGACAAATAGATTGCCCGCAGAAGTAAAGAATTTACCGCTGAAACAATTCAAAATTAGAGTGAAGCAGATTTTGACACAAAGTGCGTTTTACTCATTTGATAAGTTCTTGGCTTGTGATGCTTTTTAATTATTTTACCAGGCTGGACAGCGTTTTTAATTTTTCGATTTGGACGAGTGTATACCTTCTAGGTGTTTGCACTGAAGTGACATAATAGTAATAATAACAATTATGTGCACGTAGCACGTACGTGGGGCAGGGTGACTAGAGCCTTTATTCAGGCTTTGTTGACGATCGTGGAGCTTGCCAAATCACGGCGGGGGGGGGGGAAAAAAAAATCACTAACCCGACCAGCCCCCCCCCTCCAGTTACCCTATTCTGTAAATCTTTTAGCGTTTTTCATTTCCATAAAATTCAGCAAAGCGAGCCTCAAAATTCGAGGAATGAGAATGAGGTTTTTATATCGCCGGCACCGAGAAAAAAAAAGGGAAGATGAAGCGGAGATGAAAATGTTACATAAAGTTGATAACCATGACCTACATCTTGGCCAAGAACTCTGTATCCCTTTCTAAATACACCTGTAATTATCAACTGCTCCCTGAAAAATTGTTTTATTTCAGCCCTCTTTCTTCGGCTCGCAGCTTTCACCGTACCAAACTGTTTTAGGGTCGGTTTGATTATAGTCGTGATCGTGACCAACAGAAAATTGTCGACAGCCCCGACGCGCTAATTTGTTGGCCCTCGCGCGATCTAAAAGTGTACTAAAATGCATATGTGTGTAATAGCAATAAAATGGAAGATTATTTCCATTGACTTCTAAGGGACTATGGCTATTTTCCAAGTATCGGACGTCGTTGAAATGGCGGGTGAACTCAGGAAGCAATTCAAGTAATGTTCAAATTTGTGTTCACCTCGTTTCTTTTGATCTTCCCTTCTCTCTGAGCATCAGGGGGATTTTATTTTATTACGCCGTACACTTATTCCATGTCCTTGCGCTTTTACGCCAACGCCCCCCCCCCCCCCCGCGCTCGACCCTTTCACCAACTATTCATTGTTGGCGACGATTCGTCTAGACTTGCACCGAACTTGTGCATTATCTGTTTTTTGCTCTTAAAATGAGTAGCAATTAAGTGATGATTCATTTTTAGGGTAATAATAATAGCAATTAACATAACTGTAAACGAAACAAGCAATTAGGCTTCTATAACACGTGCTCTTGCCAGGTTTTCAAACGGCACGTGATGATCGAAAACCTTGAAGAATTTTTTTTTAACATTTCTATGCTCACCTACTGTTTGACATCGGATAAAAACTTGTAATTATATTCTTATACTTGGCTAAAATGTTATTCTTCTTGAAGTTCTGCATTAAGTTCTTGTGGACATTGGACAGCGCTATCATCCCTAAAATCCTATTCGCCCGTCACTTGAGAATTCTCTCTCTCTCTTGGAAGTTTTAAAATATTCCTTTTATTTTACTTCCATGCTCCCGTAAGGAAAGGAATATTATTAATCATTAATAATATCATTGTGGATGCGTGAATGGAAAAATTTGGTTGAGTCAACAGTTACAATTAATTACTCCCCGCCAGTGGTCTCGAGATGAAACCAACCGTGCTCCTTTTCTTGTGCATTGAGTTTGTCCGCGTTTTATGCTATAATAAGGTGGCCAGACTTTTGACATTATTTATTTTCGCAATCACCGCCTATCTGTGTGTCACTGAGACAAAGTGACGCCAATGTGAGACTAGGGGCGCGGGACGGGACGGGACGGGAACGAAAAAGTCCCGTCCCGTCCCGCGTTTTGATAAAAGAGTCCCGTCCCGTGTCCCGTCCCGCAACAGTAATTCCCGTCCCGCGTCCCGTCTCGCGCGGGACGTCCCGCACGTACCGCGGGACAACTGTTCCATTGGGGTATAGGAGGAAATATACAAATTAAAAATGAAATGATCGGACAGTAAGATGAGGACCAAAATTCAAATTATTCAAAGATCCCTCCCTACCTTGGAATTCCGCCCCAACAGACGCCCCTCCGCTGGATCCCTGTTATGGTTTAAAGTTTTCGCGCTTCCCGTGTCTTCTTCTTCCTCCTGAAGGTGTTCTTCCTCTTCTCTCCCGAAAGCCTCCTCTCCTATGTCGGACTCGGACTCTTCTTGGTCAGCAGCTTCAAAGCTCTTCAAGAACTTTGAGAAGATCTTGCACAGCCAAATTTAAAATGTGTGCAAAACACCGAAAGTGTTGATTATCAGAATCAAAATTCGGCAGAATGTTTTTCAATTCCACCATGAATTTTGTGTTTACAGACGCATTGTCTGCTGTAATGCCCTGAACCTTATCAAGAAGACCATTTCGACAGAGCATCTCGTTGAAAAAATTGGCAATGTCACGTCCAGAATGTTTTCCTTTTGATGGAATGAAGTCCAAGACTATGGATTGAAGTTCCCAGTCACGATCAATAAAGTGGGCAGTCACACCGTAGAAAGATTTGCCCGAAAGATTTGTCCATCCATCAACTGTAAATGATATTTTAGACTCCGTGCTTGCAAGCAATTTGATAACAGCTCCCTTAAGGCAATCGTAACGCGCGAGAACCATTCTTCGGAGCTGGTCTCTTTTCGGGAACGATACTTTGCTGTTTAATGAAGTCATAAATGACTGCGTGATGTCGTCATCAAAAAATGAGAATGGTAAGTACTTGCTGGCTATCCAGTCGACAACATCATCCTTGAAGTTGAATGTAGCTCCTTCATCTTTCTAAAAAATAAATAAATAAAAATAAAACATAATAATGATAATAATAATAATTATAATAATAAAAATAATAATATATAAAATACATATACAGGGTGTTTGGTAAGTCGACGGCAATAAATAATGCAGGGGATTTTTCTAGGTCCAAAATGGACCAAAAAAGTACATATAAACATAGGTCCGATTTCCAACCATTTTCGAGATAATCGATATTTTAGTATTTTTAGCCATAACGTTAATTTTATTGGATTCAGCGCTTATAAGTCGAGAACAGTTACACGTACGTTAAATCTGAGGGCACTACCGAAAAGAGCAGACATTTTTCAGTGGGAATTGGCCCAGTTATCCCCAAAAGTAGTCGCACTTTTCCAGTAACCAGTCTGATTGTGGAGATTTGTACCGATTTTAGGCAGTTTAGCCGTAACTTGATTGCATGATAGCGAATCTTGAAATGCCATCCAGGTTTGGCAAATTTCACAAAAACTTGCCTCATTAGTGAGGATCAAAGAACCAAACTCAGATTATCGCACCTCTTTGTAGAAGTTTGAAGAAATGAACACGTTTCCAGCGAAAAGTGCTTGTTTGGGTGTTCTATGCAATAGGCCTTTTCGAAGAAATGAAGGGGAAAAAATTGAATTAAACACACTAATTCTTATTTAAAATGAAAATAAAACTTTTTTAGGCCTTAATCAAGGTCAGTGATGCAAAATAAAAACTTCCCGTAGTGTATTTGAACTTTATTCAGAACGATTTGCCTCATTCAATGCAAAATCTAGGGGAAGATGTTCGTCGAAGCCTTATTCTTAACATGATCGTGCCCCCTCCCCCCTAATTGATCGAATTTCGCGAGTATTTGGATAGAAGTTATGATATGTGGATATGACGAGGGGTTCAATTCCACTACCACTTCGATCGCCGGACATGGCGCCCATGGATTTCCACGTCTGGGATTTGGTAAAAGACCGTGTTTACTGCATCAAGAGGAGCTTCGAAGAAAGATCACAGGAGCTTTTGAGGCCCTTCGAGCCGACATTTCTCCTCGCGTGACAGTGGATGCCACGAGAAAAAGGGCAAGAGCCTGCCTTCGGAACAGAGGAGGACATTTTGAAAATGTATTGTAAAAAAAGAAGTTTTAGGTCATTTATTTGTTATTTTATTTACTAATTGTTATGAATTGGTGCAATAAACGCTACGAAATGTTTTTATTTTGCATCGCTGACCACGATTAGACCTACAAGAAGCTTTATTATCATTTTAGGAGAAATAATGGTGTGCTTGATTCCATTTTTCACTTTCATTTATTTACAAAGGTCTATTGCAAAGAACACCCAAAAAAGCACTTTTAGCTCGAAATGTGTTCATTTTTCCAAACTTTTACAAAGGGGTGCGATGATGGGGGTTTGGTATTTTCATCCTCACTAATCAGGCAAGTTTATGTGAAATTTGCCAAACCTGGAGAGCATTTCAAGATTCGCTATCATGCATTCAAGTTACGGCTAAACTGCCTAAAATCGGTACAGATCTCCACAATCTGACTGGTTACTGGAAAAGTGCGACTACTTTCGGGGATAACTGGACCAATTCCCACTGAAAAATGTCTGCTCTTTTCGGTAGTGCCCTCAGATTTAATGTACGTGTAACTGTTCTCGACTTATAAGCGCTGAATCCAATAAAATTAACGTTATGGCTAAAAATACTAAAATATCGATTATCTCGAAAACGGTTGGAAATCGGACCTATGTTTATATGGACTTTTTTGGTCCATTTTTGACCTAGAAGAACCCCCTGTATTATTGCCGTCGACTTACCAAACACCCTGTATTATGGGTCATTCCACTCCAAATCAATCAAGCTTGAAACCAAGGGTTGGACCTTAGTATCTCTGATTTTTATGAAAATTTGTGTGCTCACCCAGGTTAAACTGATTCTTGTCAAGTTATTCAACATGAGAATGAAAATTGACTCCGATATGGAAATAGCCCAAAATCGACCTTTAATAGAAAAAAGTTTGGTACGCATTTAACGATATCTCCGGTTCTAATCAAGTTAGATAAATGAACCAGCGCTCATTTTAAAGATAAATAATTTTCTACTTACCTTTCCCCCACACGGAAAATAATCAAAAAACAATTTGTCAATGCTTCTCCAATTTGAAGTTTTAAACTTTGATTTTGACAGAATACTGCATTTTCTTGACAAACTTTTTATCTGTGATACCTTTATATCATACTACAATTATCACAAAGTTTGAAGAGAGTAATTTTTGTTTGAACAAAGATATTATTTTTTGAGTTCACATAGATGGGCGTTTTAGACTACTAATGCTTAGCACTCTTTTAACTTTATCTCCGGTCGTAATAAAGTTGTAAAAACGGGTAAGCACCCATTTCAAAGATAAATTAATTTGCTACGTATATTTCCCCGAACAAAAAAAAATCAAATAATATTTCTCAATTGTTTTTAAATTTGATTTTGGCAGCATAATGCATTTTTGTTTTTGATGAAATTTTTATCTGTGATACCTTTATATCACACTACAACTACCACAAAGTTTAAAGAGTAATTTTTGTTTGAAGTAATATATGATTTTACGTGTTAACGGCGAATGAGCATAAAGTCACCTCTCACGCGTAAAATCATACATTACTTCAAACAAAAATTACTCTCTTCAAACTTTGTGGTGGTTTTAGTGTGATATAAAGGTATCACAGATAAAAATTCCATCAAAAACAAAAATGCATTTTGCCACCAAAATCAAATTTGAAAACATCATATTGAAAAACAATTGAGAAATATTTTTTGTTTTGCTATGTTCGGGGAAATATAAGTAGCAAATTAATTTTTCTTTGAAATGGGCGCTTACCCGTTTTTACAACTTTATTACGACCGGAGATAACGTTAAAAGAGTGCTAAGCATTAGTAGTATAGTAGTCTAAAACGCCCATCTTTGTGAACTAAAAAAAATATATATTATATATCTTTGTTCAAACAAAAATTACTCTCTTCAAACTTTGTGATAATTGTATGTAGTATCAGATCAGATAAAAATTTGGTAAAAAAAAAAATGCAGTATTCTGTCAAACTCAAATTTTAAAACTTCCAAATTGGGGAATCATTGACAAATTGTTTTTTGATTATTTTCAGTTTGGGAAAAATAAGTAGAAAATTCATTTATCTTTAAAATGAGCGCTGGTCCATTTATCTAACTTGATTACAACCGGAGATATCGTTAAATGTGTACCAAACTTTTGTCTATAAAACGTCGATTTTGGCTATGTCCATATCAGAGTCAGTTTTCATTCTTATGTCAAATAATTTGGCAAGAATTAGTTTCATGTTAAGCTAGATGAGCACACAAATTTTTAAATATTTATAAAAATCCGTAATACCTACTGAGGTCTAATCCTTGGTTGATTTTGGCGTGGAGTGACTATAGATACATAATATACATATTTGTATATATTGTATGATAAGAACAATTTTTTCGACTTGGCCGGCGCGGCGACAATGAAATAAGGACGACTAAAATTTAAAATTAATAATGATTAAGACTCAAAATCACCCCCCCCCCCCCCAGTGAATGAAGACCAACTGTTTGGATCATCAAAATTGATTGGGCCTTTCGTGGCAGGATTGCAGTTAAATGCAAGTTCGTAATCGCTGAAATAATCCCTAGCCCGAAAACTGTTCCTTTAGGCGTTTTTGGTGAAGCCTGATATAACTTATCACATTTAGCTCGTAATCGAAAAACAAAAAGTAAAAAAAATCCCCCCAATGTCAGTACTGAGATTTTTTAATGTACTTCAGGGCTTTGGGCAAATATTTCGGGCAATGGGCGAATTCGGCAATTGAGTATAACATGATATCTTTGTTGTCAGAACATTTAAGGTTTAACTTTTTTGAGTTCTAATTTTCATAAATTTTGATGAGCTGCTTACCTTTTGAGAGGAGTATGATGTGATTAATTTTTGTCCGCGGTCAACAGCAGTTTTACGTTCAACTGGTGGATATAGTGCCAAGTATGCATGATTATGCGCTCTCTTCAAATGCTTTAGCAAACCCTCCATTGGCCTCCATCAGATATTAAGAAATAAGGAGAAAATTTACTGCTCCTTTTTGGTTTCGCGTGCGAGGTAGAAGGTTCTTCATCTTCACTTTCACTCCTGTCGCTGTGTCCCAGAGAAACATCCGCGGGATCGGTCTTGCGTCTCTTCGACATTATTAATTCTGACTTCCACTGTGAGAAATGGGGAGAACTGCTACGGCGCTAACTACTGGATACTTATGGTTTCGGCAGGGATAAAGGGAAAGAAAAAGAACAGAACAAGGAATGAACTCAAAGTGAGAAGGTGCATCCCTACCATAATGTAGCCATCACACCCTTTCATCCTAAATTAAAAGAAAAAAAGAGCTTCTATGCCGCTTGCAAGGGATTTTGTGCTGAGATCAGCAGACTTTGTTTGTCGTTTCTTTCTTCTCTTCGTATTTGCCTATACCGCGGCGGCGGAGCGGCAAGGTTGAGAGAGAAAAAAGCCAGGTTTCACTATCACTAGCCACAACCGATCCCTATTGAATTGATGCAAAACATTTTTAAAGATCAACCATTTTCTCTTCCTCGACACCATACAACAGTTTTTTGCCCGGCTTTGATGTTGAGTTTTTGGAATAGAAACACTCCTACTCCCATAGCCCATTATTTTAACGTAGTAATGCATACTTACATTAAAGCACAATGCAATTTATCGGCCTAAATGGGGAATTTAATTAATTTTTCATTCTTCCTAGCACCTTTTTGCCGTTATTCATGTTCCTCGGCATCATCAGTCGATAATTGTGTTCAATTAATTTGAAAGTAAAGGTGCGCGTTTTATCGAAATGTCCCATGAGACTTATTGCTTGAAATTTAGTGTCTGACACCAATCGCCTTGGTGTAATCACAAACTTCTAGACTTTCCATCAGAGTTAATACAGTCAAGAAATTTAAGTCTGGCACTTTACTCATAAATATGTGCCGAGAATTTTTTGAGTTTACAACGGGGCCAATGAGCTAGCGTTGAAAAAATAACGCTAACGGTTACAACTGACGCTTCATCACAAATACACTCATGTAATGTTAAAACGCCCTATCGGGAGATTCCGAAAGAATAAGGGCGGGTTTATAATGCACATAATGGTCAATTAAAGTCCCTGTAAGTCTGGTTGCTATGGGTTTTTTTTGTAAACAGCAATGAAATTTTAATCTATGATCATGATGATGGTTGATTATTTCAGTATTGATAAACGCAGCCTTGAAAGAATAAAAAATTTCACGTCTTTCTGAAAATCCACCAATCAGGCAATCATCTGTTCCGTTCCCTAGCAACTGTCGGACGAGATACAGCCCTTTACGAAAGTGCCTTACAGTGCGTTTACACTGGAGTGTCGCGCTACATTCATTGCTTGAAATTTAGTGTTAGACACAAATTTGCTTGGTGTAAACACAAACTTCCAGACATTTTTATGAGAATTTGTACAGTCAAAAAACATTGACTGACACTTTACATTTATGTAGCTACACACATCTCACATGAAGTGTCTCGCTGGACACTTCAGTGTAAACGCACCTTTAACGCGTGCGTTAGCGAAATTTCTCAGCTGATTATTTTCGAATATTCACCTTGTTTATTTCGCTAAATACGCGTTAAAGGCCTTGCCACACAGAAAGCGAACTGCCGCGCGGACTAGTCCGCTCGCCAAAAAACCATGACAACGTGGGCGAGGCATACCCTGTTGTCATAGTTTTTCGGCGTGCCGACCAGTCCGCGTGGCAGTTCGCGTTCAGTGTGACAGGGCCTAAAGAGTTACAGAATAAGGGGGCATGTTTTAAAATTTCACTAAAATGTTTGCTTCGCCCCTCTCCCCTTAAAAAACATGCTGGGTCCGTCACTGATAAGAGGTATTCGATGTGTTCAAAAAGGAACTTTTGGGGCAAAAGAAATGAATTTTCTGTTACAGTGATTCAAAGAAGGCAAACAATTCATTTGGTTTTTCTCAATCGTTTCACTTTTTAGTAAAAAACAAAAAAAAAAAGATTTCCCGCGGGACGACCGCGCGGGAAGTCCCGTCCCGCGCGGGAAATTGAGGTTTTGTCCCGCGTCCCGTCCCGCAAACTATTTTCAAGTCCCGTCTCGCGTCCCGTCCCGCGCGCGGGACGGTCCGCGGGACGGGACGCGGGACGTCCCGCGACCGCGCGCATCCCTATGTGAGACGCATCCGACAACGATAGTGCAATAAGTCCACCAGGTCGTGTGTGCTGCGTGCTGCGTCTGTGCAGTATACACAGACACACAAACTGTGTGCGGGGATTTCTTTAAAAGCTCCGGGTGTTGCCAATTAACAGTTTTATCTGGTTGTGAGTGGAAAGCTCATAGCTCTTATATTTCAGCAGATGATAGATAATCTCCCGTTAGAGTTCGGGAGATGGCTTTGATTATGTTTTTGCGCAAGTGACCTCGCGACTCAAAGTCAGGGGCCATGTCCCCTCCCTTCAGGGCTGTCATTGTTAGAGTCGGGGCCCCGGGCCCGGGATAACATTGGGTCCCCCTCTTTTACCGAATTTCGCTCACTAAAATAAATGTATTTGATAAACCAATTTCACGGAGTTTGCGCGCTAAAAACCCATTTCTGCATGTCTGACTCACAGAAAACCCAATATCGCAGTTGTCCTGTTGCTGAAAACCCAACATTGCGGCAGTGTGTTGCTTAAAACCCATTTGCCTCTACGACGAAAGAGTCCAGTTTAGGGGACTAAAATATCTCAGTTACCATCACAGGAGACGATAATTCCAAGTTCAATTCCAAAATTATCACTTTCCGGGGAAAAAATTGTCAGTTATTTGATGGAAATTCCGAAATAGAATGCAGAAAGACAGTTTTACAGCAGGGATGTAAGGTTTTGAAGGTTCACGACCCTTTAACTGTGCTAATTCAGTTTCTGGGGTCGAATTGACGATTTCCCGCGTCGATTTACCTCGCGTACCGAGTTCTCTTAATTTCTGCAAATTGACTTCCCACGTCAAGCTGCCCACCCAAACGCCCAAAGGCAACGACCCTGCCCTGAACTAAGATTTAGGCGCGAATTAGCTAGTTTTCTCATTTTTATCCGCGATTAGAGTTTTCTTAACTTTAGCTGTGAATTAGCACTTTTCACAAATTTTAGTCGACAATATAAGTTTTTCTCAATTTTAGCCACGAATTATCAATTTCTTTTGCTACAGCCAAGACATAGAACTTTATCTCACCAACGAAGTGGCCGTTGAAACCGTGAATTTTCTCAATTTTGGCTGTAAATTAGGAAACCCGGCAAATTATCGCTATTCTCAAGTTTAGCACCGAATTAGCGCTTCTTCTCAATACTTTGAGCTGCCTCCAAAAAATCGCTAAAAAAATCGTTTTCTGAATTCCAAATTTGAACATGAGCACTTTTACTCATCTTTAGCCGTGAATAGCACAATTATGTGATTTCATCACATTTGGCCAGGCGCGAGTTAGTGCTTTTTCCTCATTTTAGCAGTGAATTAGCAATTTCTCTCAATTTTAGCAGCGAACTGCACTGCGAACGTTGCAAGTGATATCAGCAAAGACGAATGAGGCCCCGGAAGCGCTATTCTGGTGGCTCAAATTGAAAAAATTCACGATATCTTGAAGAAAATTCGCGGCCAAAAAGAGAAAATACACCGTGTCCCCAGTTTCATTAGGTCCTTAAAGCCCAGTAAAGTGCTAATCGGCAATTTGCAACTGACTGACGCGGCAAAAATTGAAAAAAAACGCTAATATTCGTGTCTAGACCTGCGAAAAAGCGCTTATTCCTGGTCTCGCGATGCATGGAGGCCATTCTACGAATAAATTGTGGAAATCAACGCAAAAGTGTTGTTTTTGGGCCAACCCCGCGGTTAAAATTAGACGAAAATGGAAAATTCACATTATCAAATTCATTTTATCAAATTTAATTGATAAAAAGTGCTAATCCGCGGCTAAAATTGAGAAACATTCTAATTTGCGTCCAAACTGAATAACTACGCCATTCGCAGCTTCTGAATGCAACTTTTGAGGCAGAAATTGAGAAAAAGCGCGAATTCATGGCAATCGGCGAAAAAACTGCTAATGCGCGGGTAAAACTGAGAAAAAATCTCTAATGCATAGCATATATGGTGAACCAAAAAAATCCTAATTTGTGAAAAGCCCTCTGTTTCGCGGCTATAATTGAGGAAAACACTTGAGAAAAACTATAATTTTCAGCTAAAACTGAGAAAAGTGCTAATCCCCTGCTAAGAAAATTGAAAAAACCGCTAATTTGCTGCTAAAATTGAGGAAAGCTCCAAAACTCGTGGAAAATTAAGAAACTCACTCACGGGATAAAAACGCTTACTTTGCTGCTAAAGTTAACAAAATGCGCAAATTCATGGTTACGGGAAGGGGGGACAAAACTGCTAATCCGCGGCTGAAATTGAGATGAACGATAAACGCGGCCAACATTGAGAAAATAGGCGCTGATTTGCGGGTAAAGTTGACAGAAAGCACTCATTCATGGCTAAAATTGATAAATTCTCGGCTTAAACTGGTCATAAAGCGCTAATTGGCGGATAGAAAAGGTGGAATAGCGGTATAATTCGTAGCTAAAATAAGGAAAAGGCTAAGTTAAAATTATATGTCTTTGTTCATACAGAGAGACTCAGGGGCCTCTTGGAGAATTCCGCGATTGGGCCCCGATATCGGTGTAGGTCCGTCAGTGACCCCACGATTACGCGGTTTCATCCATTTCTAAATGTTAGCCAATTCCTCTAAAAATCGCCCAACTGAGAGATTTTTAGGGTCATTTTCTCTGAGTATTTCGATTTGAGCCGAAAGTATGAGTCCCGTGGAGATGTACGCGGTTTCCTTCCCAACATCATAGAGTGGCCATCACTGTCCCTTAAATTGGGTAAAAGTGTGCGTTTGCATTTGCACTCGTATCATCAACTTCGTCGATCTGCATCCGGGAGAACTTCATGAGACTAGCAGACTAGCCTCTACTCAACTCATTCCATAACGGAACGATTTATCGAAAAGAAAATTCTGGAATGTCTGGATGAATCATGCAGGGATTAATAGTAATTTTGTTCTCGGGCAAGGCTATGATAGTGCCAGAAAGATGTCCGATAGATTTAAGAGTGTGCAGGCTGGGTGGAATGATGGCTAAAATGTGAAATTACCCCCTCCCGCGACGCCACAACGAGATTTTAATCTGATCCCCCCCCCCCTAGGACAAATTCCTACCTACGCCACAGCACGAGATACTGCCTGGCAGTTGCCAGGAGAGCGAACTGACTCCTTTACCCCGGTCAAACCACAAATTATTATTTTTTTCGCTGAGAAATCATCCGATTTTTGGGTCATTCCAATTTCCAGTGGAGCATCATTCCCACCTAGGCAACCCTTTTTAGCCGATTCATCCTAGATTTCATGGAAAATAGGAGTTTTTTTGGAGAATAAAGGGTGACGAGGAAAAGTTTCAGAGCCGCTTATTCGACTGCATGGGCTAAATTGATCAATTTCTATATCATTTAGTCCGTAAAAGCGGTAAATTTTCTGATTTTGAACCAAATATAATTTTTATTATGGCAATAAAAGTGGAAAAAGCAGCCCTATTGAAATCTCTATTAGCCCAAAGACGAATTAATACCTACGATCCTACACCCTACAACAGCCTACAACCCGTAATACCATAATTCCTTCCATCAGTAACTCATGCATCATATCATAGAATACCACTGATAATTTTAAATCGAGACACGAGCCTTTATACGCTCAAAAAACATCAATTTTGTCAGTTGCTAATTTCCAGAGGGATAAGCCACGGAGTTTCATGAATCTGCCTCTACGTATATGTACTTGATAGCAGCACTGACCGGGCTCATGATTAGTAAAGAGGGAAACGTTTAATTGAGAAATTTTCCCCGGAACCTCGTAAAAAAATAAAAAGTTAACTTTTTGTTCATTTGCGTCGCCCAATTCAACCTAGTTTTTGTCAAAACCAGGAAATCTGGCTTTTTTCGGGTGGGTGTTGGTTTATTGATGTATAGCCGGCTTAACTAATGTCCAAAAAGGTGGAAAAATGGGACTCCACAATTTTTAGAAGTCAACTTAACTTTTTGTATAAAATTTAGCGAAATCAAACGTCTTTAAATAGAGAATTTGACGCTCAGTAATACGCCCCTCGAGGAGTGCTTGGTGCTCTCTTTTAATAAGCCAAATTCTCAGGCTGTAAGGCGTCTGATTCAGCTGAATTTTATACAAAAACTTAAGCCAGGGAAATAAATTTGTGGAATTGCGCTTTTCCGTCTCATTGGACTCGAATTAAATCGGTCACGACTTAATAAACCGTCGATCCATCTCTAAAATACAATTTCTTAGACTAGACCAAAAAATATAATGAATTGGGCGGCGAAAATGAACAAAAAGTTATCTTTTTATTTATTTCACAAGGTTTTGTCAAAATATTTGCAATTGGACGTTGACCTATTAAATAATTTCATTTATTTTAATTGTTCTATTTTCTCTCTTATGAGTTCGGCAAGTGCTGCTTTCACGCACACCTAGCGGCAGAATTTCAAACCACAGGACAGTTGCTTTTTTTAACAAATTCATCTTCATTTTAATTGCACGAGTTTAAATTGCTTTTTGTGAAGAAGTAAATCATGTTTGTCTCGCGATGATTTGAAGTCCTTAAAAGCTCCACGTTGAAGAGGAGGGGGGGGGGGAATGACTGGTGATTTCCAGGGTATTATATCGGTTATTACTGTTATAAGAAACGAACTTGAAATTTTCGGAATTATAACCAGTGGTGGATCTAAGGGAGGGGCTAAGGGGGTGGCCACCCCCCATTGGCCCCTCCCTTGGAGTCGAGGTAAATTGCGCAAACAAAAATAATCAAAACCTTCTCGAAAATCCCATATCTAGGAGGGATGATCACCTATATGTTTAGTATCATTTTCTGAAAGGTAATGGTCTGTGACATACGTGATTTCTGAGCTCAACAGAGACATATACGGCGGCTGGCGGTTCCGGCCTGACACGCAGCAGAGTAGCCGCTAGTGCAACAATTTCAAGCAGAAATTGTCAATTTCAAGCAGAAATTGTCAATTTCAAGCAGAAATTGTCAATTTCAAGCAGAAATTGTCAATTTCAAGCAGAAATTGTCATAATTTCACGAGAAATTGTAACTTATCCCCTTTAGTTTGACTTTTGGAAAGTATTAATTTTGCCTTATATGGCTCGATTGTTAATTGCGATTTTTGTGATTATTGTTAATAAAGAAATTGGTGACCGTTTATCTTGGCTAAACTTGACATTTTTTGTATAAATGACCGATTATATGCGAAAATGATCAATTTTAATAGTGAAACAATTGTTTATTTTATGTGGAAAGTGTCGATTTCACGAGGAAATTTTCAATTTTATAAGAAAATTTTCAATTTTATAACAAAATTGTTAATTTTATAAGGAAATCGTCAATTTTATGAGGAAATGGTCAATTGCATGAGGAAATTGTCAATTAATGGTAATACGGATCCACTCTGTGTTTATGGCCTAGGCTGAAAGCCCATTATCCCTACAAAAGTAGCGTCCCTTGTGAAGGTGGGGGAGGTTGTTGTCCCTTGAAGGGCACATTATTAACATTCTACCGTCCACTTCAATTGCAATTTGATTTTACAAAACTCAATCATGCGAAATTTCCTTGTGCCAGTTTTTTCGAGAAAAAAAAAACGTCGAATTACGAAAAATGTTTACTTCTACACCCGCCGTAACTCTCGAACCGTTCACTGAAGAAAGATTATCTCGGGGATCATTTTTGTGGGCAATTTGATGAAGATTATTTTTGTAAATGCTCATTTTCACGATAAACCTAAAACATTTCGAAATATTTGAGAAATACTGCAACACAATAAGAATTTACTAACTTATTAACCCCTCTCACCCAAACCCATAGCTCTAAATGGTGGAACTTTTTACCAATCAATGTGTGGGTTTTGAGGAACAATTTGGCGTTAAAGGGAAACTTTCACTTTGGATGTTGAGGTTGGGCCGTTTTTTTTACTAATTGCACCGTACTATTAAGGACGGTGAACAATTCTCGGTCATTGATCTACGCGACGCTTATCTTCAAATGGAAGTTGAAGAGTCATCCCGAAAGTATTTGGTAATAGCTATTCATAAAGGATTTTTTCGTTATACAGACGTCTTCCTTTCGGCGTTTCCTTTGCGCCGGGTCTTTTTCAAAGGACAATCGAGCAAATTTTATCAGAAGTAGATGGAGTTGCCAATTACATATATTATGACATCGTTATTACAGGTTCCACCCGAGCCGAACACTTTTCACGCTTGAGAGAGGTTTTTAATCGTCTTAAGTCAGCTGGACTACGAGAACAACTTAGCAAGTGTAAGTGGTTCCAAAATGAAATAACCTATACTTGGGCCATCGCGTTAACAAATGGGGCATCAAACCTACAAAGGAACACTTGGAAGCGATCACCGACATGCTCGACCCTAAAAAATGCAAAAGAATTGAGGGCATGTTTAAGCCCTGTTCACACGATGCAATGTTTGAAGCTAAATTGCATGCTGGATTTTTAAAAACATCCAGTCACTACCGAGGAACATAGTAGGTCTGTTCGCGAAGCTACACTAGGTTGCCTGAGGGTACACTCGGGCGCCCGAAAAGCGTTCGCGAGCAGACGAGTGTAGTTAGTGTAGCGAGTGTGCGGAGTTCGCGATGAGTTCAGAGCTACTCCGGGCTGACCGAAGTTACTCTAAATTTTTGTTATAAATTGATAACTCTTCTCTAACATGCACATGGGCCCTTGTTAGAGTTGTCGGGAAAAAATCTCGCAAGCGGTTGCGGTATCCAAGGACGCTACACCATAAATAATAATACTATCTCTCCATAGCATAGAGATAAAAATGAATAGAGAAAGCTTGGGCTCGTTGATCGTGAATTCGTTGACCGTAGTTATGGTGGGAGGTGCACCTTGTGAACCACAAAGTAACCTCAAGTCGAGTTTTTTTTTTTATTTACACATGTCCACTTTGAATTTCTGGATTTGTTCTTTTTTCCTCCAGTATGTCTAGAAATTGTCAATGTGAGTTTTTAGATTGTTTCACAGGGCATTAATAAAGTGAATAACCCACAACTATACTCCGGAGAATCTTTATTTTAAACGGTCGACCATGCGCGAGTTGTTGGACTTCTTTTCCGGATATTTCAACGTGCGCAAGTAGCTCCAATCCTCTTCCGGGAATCACGACAGAAGCCACCGGGAAATCCGTCACTCATGTTTTTTATGGAATACGTCATGTTTCTGAGTTCAAGATAACTTCTTTTTTACTGATGTGTTGTGTATTTTTGGGTATGTTTCTTCAGGGGTCGATCCTCTGATAGCAAAGAGAAATACAGGGCTAAGAAATCACGAACGTTTATTTCACACAATAATCGCTCGCAAGCAAGAAACAAACTAACTCAGAAACATTAAGTATATGTACCAGCACTGCGAATGAGAAGACCCGTGGTTCGAGCACAGCGAGAATTGCATGAGTTTGGCGACTTTTGTTCAAATCCTTGTTTCGCAGACCTCAAGAGACGGAGCGGCTCTTTCTGAACTCGTGACTGTCTCGCCCATGTAAAATTTTTCCTAGCATGTTGATGGAACGCGATCAGGGCCAGTTATTTTAGAAAATAAACACCAAAATACACTTGAAAACACGCCTACGTGCCACGATCGATGACATTTACAATGAAATCGTATGAACATCAAGTCGTCCACGGTTTGAGAACGAGAGTGTAGACGAGTTTGATTTAGTTTTAACTGAACAAATTCTCCGAAATACCCATTCTTCATTCTAACTCGGGCTCTTTTTTTGTAATTTTGCATTAATCTCAGGAGGGAGGTGAGCATTTTTGTTGATAACCTGACGATGTAGAGGTAAATTCAAGGTTCTGAAGGTGTACTGCTTTAGCGGCCATATTTGTGACAATCCTTCTACCCACCCCTCAGCCCATTCAGGCTTTCTCCAGTTATTTACCTCTATGCTCCATAGCAACCACCTCACCCAAGTAGCAAAGTTACGTTAATTTTACGTGAAATATTCGACGAGAACTACGTAAATTTTACGTGCATTTCACGTGTCATATCGACGTTAAAATCACGTGAAAATGACTCCCTTTTCTGGTAAATATTTCGTAATTTTGATGGGTAATTTTTCGTATATTTCACGTAAATTTTTCGAATACTTTACCGTCAATTTTACGTAAAATACACTGACAAATCTACGAATAATTCACGGTGAATATTGCGCAATATTAGTGGTTAAATGTACGAATATTTAACCATTAATTTTACGAAAAATACACCGGCGAATTTACGAATAATTTACAGTGAAATTTTCGCATTATTAGTGATTAAATGTCCGAACATTTAACCATTAATTTTACGTGAAGAGCACCGGCAAATCTATGAACAATTCACGGGCAATATGTATCCCTCCATTTAATTGGCTGGTCCTGTGGCAACTCTGCTCCGAAAACGTTTCAGACACCTTGCTGGAATAGACCTAGCGAATGGCAGTACAAAATTAGGCTGATCTTGATATAGCTGTAAAAATGTATTGTCCAATTCACAGAAGAAAATAAATATGAAACATATTCATACCTATATCAGCAATGATGATCATTTAGTTGTCCCTTCTCTTCAAAATATAATTTGATATTTTTAGCAAGATCGCTTAAACTACGAGGGTTAGTGGGTGATGCATGCGAAGTTGTAGCCGTAGAAGCCCACGTTGTCAGTCTTTGAGAGGTGCGTCAAAAACGGACAGGTTTCGGTTGCTCGCCATCATCAGCATATAGACGAAAACTGTCAGGCTCTGCGAACGCACATAAATAATGTTTCACGATTATAACTCAAATAAGAGCACGATAAAATGGCTATGATGGCAGGGGTGGCTGGTGCCGCAAAATTTTGGCGAATTCACTTTGGTTTGAGAAACGCTCTGTGGCCACAAAAAAAAATTGTTGTAAAAATCAACCAGGACTACCAGAAGGGTTTCGAGCTGATTCAATTTCTATTGAAATACAGTCATCACTAGGTACGGTTTGGGGACAAAATCTCTTTTATTCGATATCTTAGAATTCATCAAATATTTGGGCTGGGTACCCCAGACATTAGAATTTTCGAGAGGTATATGAACGTGAACGAGTGGCGTGGTTATGAGGGGCGGGGGGAATATTACGGCTCTGGTACACGATCAATAATACTGACAATATCAAATGGCAAACACGGAAAATGTAAAATACATCGAAAAGTGTCCAACTGTGTAAACTTCAGCTGTAGTGTATTATTGATCGTGCACAATGGCCTTTCATATGGGTTTCAATAAACCCAACCGTTTGGAGATCATCAGAAATCGGTGCCAAAAGTGATTCTGAAATAAAGGCGTACCACTTTAACTAGAACTAGAACTACGACTGAGATGTCGGTTTGGACACAATTTTTCCTGCAAATACCGATGTAATTTTGTTTTTAACATTTCCCCAGAAACTTATAGGTTTTCCATTTACATAAAGTTCTGCGCCTACCATTTCCACCCAACTTCTCCAGTAACATATGTTTTAATTCAGGGAGGACGAGTAGAAGTGAACTGCTGCAGAGCACAATTTTATGAAAAATGGAAAATACTTAAAAAACATTAAATGCGCCAAACACTATGAACTTACCCATCACAGTTTTGTGAACACGTGTGTTTTCAAACTATCTTTTCTCTTCTTTACGGGGTCAGTTAAAAAACGCGCCTGCTTTTCGGACCTTGACGTCGGACATCATATTAAGTGAACCGCTACTTTTGGGGTACTGGCCATAATTTTTCCTGACCTCTTCTTCTGAAAAAAGTTGTACATTATTGAAACGGTAGTAATTCCATTGAATAATGCGTGGAATTAAAAAAGTGATAAGTACCTACTCACTTGTTATTTTGCGTTATCGTTGTCCTCGACAGCAAGGGAGGGTTCCAAGGCCTCGAACCAGACCCTCGGCAGAGGCTAAGCTCCATGGTCATTTTCATCGACGAAAACATTCGAACAAAAACCACATAAGTAAAGCTTTCAACACCGAAAATTATGAGCTTCTCTTCACCTTTTTTAGGAGCAGTGTATTGGGCCCTTGGGCCCAACTCATCTATTCTTTCGCAGGGCATTGTCTATGCCACATGAAAAAAGGTAGAACAACACCAAAAGGCACAAATGAGGCCCACAGCTACAAGGCGAGCTGTGTAATGCAGCAGAGTAATACAAGAAAAATTGATTTGACATACTCTTGAGCAAAAAGAAAAAGAACGTCGCCCACGTCGTTAAAACAACTTATAAGAGTGAAAAATACCTCAATAAATGCTGATAGCCAAAGACAGTGAGATGCCACGAGCTCGTTCGGCAGTTCGACACTAACTTCAAAATATGATGAGCGTGATTTTCTACCACGAGTTCCATCAGTTCAGCAGTCTGCGCGTTAGTAAAGTAGAAAATTGTCTTTCACGTAACGACACTGAGGATGAGTAGAAATTGACGAGTGAGACAGTGATCTTGTTCACACACGAACTACAGGGTCTGTCTAAAACGCGGATCTGCAGATCGGCAGAAAATTACCGATCATATTTTAATATGACAATAATGAAGCGACACACTCGAACAATCACTTTTACTTCATTCGCTCCGACTTCAATTGCATGCAACAGCCAATCATACCATTTACAAAAATTTGCTTAAATTTTGACGCTTCCATGTAAATACAACAGGCACTTCCCCCCCTACCGTCCAGATCTGCAGATTAATAAAAGCCTGCAGATCGGCCCCTTGGAGTTAATCGTACAAGATAAAAATGCATAATATTGCTAATACAACAATTTAGGATAATTCACCTCAATTTCGACCCCTCCTTGTCCATACAACAGGCACTTCCCCCCGTAGCGTGCAGATCTGCAGTTTCATAAAAGCCTGCAGATCGGCCACTTGGAGTTAATTGTTCAGCCACAAAATGCATACTAAAGCTAATCCAACAATTTGAGGTGATTTACCTCAATTTTGACCCCTTGGTCAATACAACTAGCACTTCCCCCAGTAGCGTGCAGATCTGCAGATTCATAAAAGCTTGCAGATCGGCCACTTAGCGTTAATTTTTCAGCCTCAAAATGCATAATATAGCTAATTCAACAATATATAGTAATTCAGCTCAATTTTAACCCCTCCTGGTCAATACAACTAGCACTTCACATCGTAGCGTGCAGATCTGCAGATTCATAAAACCCTGCAGATCGGCCACTTAGCGTTAATTTTTCAGCCTCAAATTGCATACTAAAGCTAATCCAACAATTTGAGGTGATTTACCTCAATTTTGACCCCTCCTGGTCAATACAACTAGCACTTCCCCCCGTAGCGTGCAGATCTCCAGACTCATAAAACCCTGCAGATCGGCCACTTAGAGTTAATTGTTCAGCCACAAAATGCATACTAAAGCTAATCCAACAACTTGAGGTGATTTACCTCAATTTTGACCCCTCCTGGTCAATACAACCAGCACTTCCCCCTGTAGCGTGCAGATCTGCAGATTCATAAAAGCCTGCAGATCGGCCACTTAGCGTTAGTTTTACAGCCTCAAAATGCATTCAAATCTAATCCAACAATTTGAGGTGATTTACCCCAATTTTGACCCCTCCTGGTCAATACAACTAGCACTTCCCTCCGTAGCGTGCAGATATGCAGATTCATAAAACTCTGCAGATCGGCCACTTAGAGTTAATTGTTCAGCCTCAAAATGCATACTAAAGCTAGTCCAACAATTTGAGGTGATTTACCTCAATTTTGACCCCTCCTGGTCAATACAACTAGCACTTCCCCCCGTAGCGTGCAGATCTGCAGATTCATAAAAGCCTGCAGATCGGCCACTTAGCGTTAATTTTTCAGCCTCAAAATGCATACTAAAGCTAATCAACAATTTGAGGTAATTCACCACAATTTTGACCCCTCCTGGTCAATACAACTAGCACTTCCCCCTGTAGCGTGCAGATCTGCAGATTCATAAAACCTGCAGATCGGCCACTTAGAGTTAATTGTTCAGCCTCAAAATGCATACTAAAGCTAATCAACAATTTGAGGTATTCACCTCAATTTTGACCCCTCCTGGTCAATACAACTAGCACTTCCCACCTGTAGCGTGCAGATCTGCAGATTCATAAAAGCCTGCAGATCGGCCACTTAGAGTTAATTGTTCAGCCTCAAAATGCATTATATAGCTAATCCAACAATTTAGGTTATTCACCTCAATTTTGACCCCTCCTGGTCAATACAACTAGCACTTCCCCCCGTAGCGTGCAGATCTGCAGATTCATAAAAGCCTGCAGATCGGCCACTTAGCGTTAATTTTTCAGCCTCAAAATGCATAATATAGCTAATTCAACAATTTATAGTAATTCACCTCAATTTTGACCCCTCCTGGTCAATACAACTAGCACTTCCCACTGTAGCGTGCAGATCTGCAGATTCATAAAAGCCTGCAGATCGGCCACTTAGCGTTAATTTTTCAGCCTCAAAATGCATAATAGAGCTAATTCAACAATTATAGTAATTCACCTCAATTTTGACCCTCCTGGTCAATACAACTAGCACTTCCCACTGTAGCGTGCAGATCTGCAGATTCATAAAACCCTGCAGATCGGCCACTTAGAGTTAATTGTTCAGCCTCAAAATGCATACTAAAGCTAATCTAACAATGTGAGGTAATTCACCTCAATTTTGATCCCTCCTGGTCAATACAACTAGCACTTCCCCTGGTAGCGTGCAGATCTGCAGATTCATAAAAGCCTGCAGATCGGCCACTTAGAGTTGATTGTTCAGCCTCAAAATGCATTATATAGCTAATACAACAATTTATAATAATTCACCTCAATTTTGACCCCTCCTGGTCAATACACCTAGCACTTCGCACCGTAGCGTGCAGATCTGCAGATTCATAAAATCCTGCAGATTGGCCCCTTGGAGTTAATCGTACAGCATAAAAATGCATAATAGAGCGAATACAACAATTTAGGATAATTCACCTCAATTTCGACCCCTCCTTGTCAATACAACATCTGCAGATCTGCACGCTACGGGAGGAAGTGCCTGTTGTATTGACAAGGAGGAGTCAAAATTGAGGTTAATTATCCTAAATAGTTGTATTAGCTCTATTATGCATTTTTAGGCTGTACGATTAACTCTAAGTGGCCGATCTGCATGATTTTATGAATCTGCAGATCTGCACGCTACGGGGGGAAGTGCTAGTGGTATGGACCAGGAGGGGTCAAAATTGAGGTGAATCATCTCAAATTGTTGGATTAGCTTTAGTATGCATTTTGATGCTAAAATTTTAACGCTAAAAGGCCGATCTGCAGGCTTTTATGAATCTGCACGCTACAGGGGGAAAAGCTAGTTGTATTGACCAGGAGGGGTCAAAATTGAGGTGAGTTATTTTAAATTGTTGTATTAGCTCTATTATGCATTTTGAGGCTGTACAATTAACGCTAAGTGGCCGATCTGCAGGCTTTTATGAATCTGCAGATCTGCACGCTACGAGGGGAAGTGCTAGTTGTATTGACCAGGACAGGGTCAAAATTGAGGTGAATCATCTCAAATTGTTGGATTAGCTTTAGTATGCATTTTGAGGCTGAAATTTTAACGCTAAAAGGCCGATCTGCAGGCTTTTATGAATCTGCACGCTACAGGGGGAAAAGCTAGTTGTATTGACCAGGAGGGGTCAAAATTGAGGTGAGTTATTTTAAATTGTTGTATTAGCTCTATTATGCATTTTGAGGCTGTACAATTAACGCTAAGTGGCCGATCTGCAGGCTTTTATGAATCTGCAGATCTGCACGCTACGGGGGGAAGTGCTAGTGGTATGGACCTGGAGGGGTCAAAATTGAGGTGAATCATCTCAAATTGTTGGATTAGCTTTAGTATGCATTTTGATGCTGAAATTTTAACGCTAAAAGGCCGATCTGCAGGCTTTTATGAATCTGCACGCTACAGGGGGAAAAGCTAGTTGTATTGACCAGGAGGGGTCAAAATTGAGGTGAGTTATTTTAAATTGTTGTATTAGCTCTATTATGCATTTTGAGGCTGTACAATTAACGCTAAGTGGCCGATCTGCAGGCTTTTATGAATCTGCAGATCTGCACGCTACGAGGGGAAGTGCTAGTTGTATTGACCAGGACAGGTCAAAATTGAGGTGAATCATCTCGAATTGTTGGAGTGGCTTTAGTATGCATTTTGAGGCTGAACAATTGACGCTAAGTGGCCGATCTGCAGGCTTTTATGAATCTGCAGATCTGCACGCTACGGGGGGAAGTGCCTGTTGTATGGACAAGGAGGGGTCGAAATTGAGGTGAATTATTTTAAATTGTTGTATTAGCTCTATTATGCATTTTTATGCTGTACGATTAACTCTAAGTGGCCGATCTGCAGGATTTTATGAATCTGCAGATCTGCACGCTACGAGGGGAAGTGCTAGTTGTACTGACCAGGACAGGTCAAAATTGAGGTGAATCATCTCAAATTGTTGGAGTGGCTTTTGTGTGCATTTTGAGACTGAACAATTAACGCTAAGTGGCCGATCTGCAGGCTTTTATGAATCTGCAGATGTGCGTGGAAGGGGGGAAGTGCCTGTTGTATTTACATGGAAGCGTCAAAATTTAAGCAAATTTTTGTAAATGGTATGATTGGCTGTTGCATGCAATTGAAGTCTGAGCGAATGAAGTAAAAGTGATTGTTCGAGTGTGTCGCTTCATTATTGTCATATTAAAATATGATCGGTAATTTTGTGCCTATTATTGGTCTACTTTAACTTTATTTTTCAATTGAAGTCTCATTTTCGTTAAATTACGGAATTTTAGGTGTTAATCTGCAGATTTGGGGTGTTAATGTGCAGATCGGCAGATGCGAGGTGTTAATCTTGCAGATCTGCCGATCTGCAGATCCGCGTTTTAGACAGACCCCGAACTACAATATACAATTCTATAAAGCGCGAATAGAAAAGAGTCGGAATTTGAAATCCAACCACACATTGCACGTTGCACATGGATTCGAATACGATAACAACGGAAAACAACCACCTTATCAGTTATCAAGAAAGCTCCAACGGACGTAAAACGTCATGAGTTCTTCGAATACGATTCTTTTCTTCCAAAGTTAAATTAAATTTATTGTTGTGTAAAATGAATTATATTTCATTTATTAAGATGGATTTCTTCCCCCCTCACATCATGAAAGCAGGCCAGATCATTTTATAAATCGGCGATGGTCGGGAGGGCATGTGGTGTGGCGAATAAAAGCAATATTTAACGCTATTTCAGACCTATGCAAATTCCTCATTATTCCACTTCGTTCGGAGCGTTCAGCTTTCTAAAGTTCCATAGTGACGAAAAGAGAATTATTCAAGTTAAATCAGAAATTAAGGTCCGGAACGTCGGATTCTTTAACGTTCTGTTCGTCCAGCAAACGTTCCATGCGATCTGGGAAAGCCCAGGGGAAGGGAACAAGAGCGAAACGGAGCAGATGTAGAAGAATCAAAAGGTAGAAGGGAAAGCACGTGTCCAGCGCACGTGGAGTGCCACCACTACCCATTTGCACTTCTCACAAATTAATGCCACTTGATTATCCTTGTGCTTCAAAATTCTGCTAGAGAATTCAAAATAAATACCTTCAAGTACTATTTATATTTTCAGAAAGGTTTAAGGTTGGTGGGGGATAGCAGGGGACAAATGTTTGAAAAGATCGAGAAATCCATGTTATATCTGCTGGCGCTTCAGAATTCGGTTCAATAATTGTATGTAACACACGTCTGCATTCACCGCGAGAAATTTCTCAAAAAAAAATTAAGGGGAATGGGTATTGAGGGATTACATTTGAAAAACGCTGAATTTCACTCGACTTGGGTAAACGATTTTGAGGAAAATATAAATGATTGGATAGAATGTTTGGCCCATTTTCACCATGAAAATTGATCACGCTTAAAATTGATCGTGATTAGGTGTCAATAGCGACCCATATGAATTCTGATGAAATTGTTTACATAGTAATCATGATTAGTCGTTGATCGTAGCCAACGATATATAAACCTGGATTGCTCGCAGCGGATTGGAGGGGCGTGAAGGGGGCAGGTCGTCCCCTGGTAAACAATCACCCTGTCCCTCTCCATGTGTAGTTAAGGCAACATGGCACTTATTTTGAAACTCCACCCCTCTCATCCACTATGGGAGCTTATTTGATGGCTATTCTTCATCAGCAGTGATGAGCAATCCAGTCCTTTTATATATCGTTGATCGTAGCTAAGACTGAGCATGTAAATAATTAGAATGTACTGTACACGCATTTTTAAAAACAGCAAATTCCTATTAACTGAGGGAAAATACATGTACGTGCAAAAACCGTCAAAAAGTTATCGTCAAATTGACGTAAAAATGCGCACGTGTTGGTATTTCACCAGAAATTTACGTTAAATTCTGGGAAAATACATACACGTGCAATAACCACAAAAATATTATCGTCAAATTAACGTTAAAATTCACACGTGCCATATTTTACCAAAGCTTAACGTAAAATTAAGGGAAAATAAATTTACGGGAAATAACCGCTAAAATATTATCGTCAAATTAACGTTAAAAAACGCACGTGCGTTATTTTACCAAGATTTGACGTTAAATTCACGTGAATTACGCACTCGTTTAATTTACGTTCATTAATTCACGTTAATATTTCGTGAAAATAACGAATAATACGTAATTTTCACGGCCAACACCAAAAATTAACGTAAATTTCACGTGTTTTTGCTACTTGGGTAATTGTATCAGGGACAAAATATGGCGCCGATTTGCTCGTTTCCGTACTCGTGTTTTATAGTGCCTTACATACATTGTCGACGTAGGGTGGCTCTTTGAAAAAGAAGCATGCAGATCTACTGCGAAAGAAAGATTAGTTATTGAGAGCCAAGATTTATAAGGGGGAGAAGATTGTAGCATCACAATTGGTTTTGTTATTACATGACTTTTAAGAATCAATATACAGTTTTCTAGTTTTTCCGTTTCAATGCGACTGACTTATTAAATTATGTTAGATCCTACACCATTCTCCATTTTAGCTGATAATAAGCGCTTTTTGCATTCATATAGCCACGAATTTAAGATTTGGCTCTATTTTAGCTGCGAATGAGCGTTTGACACCAATATTAGGCTGAAATTAGCGTTTTTCTTAATTTTAGCATCACATTACCGCTTTTTCCCTACTTTTGCCACGAATTAGCACTATTTCTCAATTTTAGCCGGTGAATTATATCTTAATTTTAGCCGCGAATTACCGCATTTTCTTAAATTGATCCGCGAATTGACGTCTTTCTTCATTTTAGTTGCGAATGAGTGATTTACTTCAATTTTAGGTGAGACTTTAGCAGATTTTTCCAGTGTTAGCCTGTTACTTATGTTCCCGCCAAAAGACTTGAGATAAATAACCGTTAGAAGTCGTGTAATGTCTCGTCTGCGAGACCACACAACCACACGAGACATGAAACATTAGTTCGACTCACAGCCGTCAAAGGCGCAATTATCTTCTCTCGACCCTCGTACCCTCCCCGTCCTTGGGCAATCAGTCAGTCATCGCCGGGCTTTCTTCTGAGTGGTGTTGTATAGCGAGGGTTTTCCTAATTTTCCCCCCTCTCCGCCCCCCCTTTAATGATTTGTGCTGCCGTGTGTTTGAATGGAATGTAATATCAAGCCAAGGAAAAGCATGGTGAGTGGCATCTATTGCTTTTATTCCGACAATCTGCTTGGAATGTTGGAAGCCCCAGTTTCTCTTCCTTGGCATTACGTGTCCTAACTTCCCCGTACTAAATGGGAGGGGCTTTTCTTTCGATTCGAATATTTTCATTAGTTTTCGTTTTCCCTGGACTTGTACAACTTATAGGAATTGCGTAATGCTACACTAATATTGCAGTTTCAAGATGGATATTTGTGACGCTTTTAAAACATTTCGCCAAATCATTCTTGCCAATAAAAAAAAAAGAATCTAAACAGTAACTTAATTACCTGTAGATTATTAAGATCATAGCCCTTGTATTTCTTCCTTCTCCGAGGAAAAATGTTATCCCATCCATTCAAGCATCGCTCATTTCAATATAAGCGAAATGGATGGGAAAAAAACTGCCTCTTATTCTCTCTTATTATACTTGAAAAGTGTATTTCTTGGTTCTTTCCCCAACAGGTTTTTTAGGGGTGCATGTCATTTTTTTATCATAATAATTTATTCTTGTGCTTACGATGTGAAAATCAAGACCTTGGAATGTTTGCTGCGGACAATACAATTAAATTTCTGTCTACATCAAGACGATGCGTGCTCCATCGAATTGATCATGAATAGAAAAGAGAGAATCATTCAATACGACGTGGTTGAGAAATCTCGCTTCTATTCCCTGTCCCTTGTGATGGGATACCTACAGTGTATAATAGCCATATGTTACAGATATAAAATAAAAATTATTCGTACTTTTGCTTCCGTGGATAGAACTTATGGCGTTTTCCATTCAATGCAATGCACTCGTGTGGAGTAAGTTTTTCCACCCGTCCTCTCTGAATTGGAACATTATGTTCATGGAGAGGACGCGGCACTACACTAGTGTAGTGTGTTGAATGGAAATCGCTACTATTCTTGTTCTTGTTATGATGGATTTTGATGGAAATAATTTCATCTCCCAAGTAACACAAGAGCTCCGGTAAGCGAAGATCGTGTAGGTTCGAGCTTCCTTAAAATTTGTGTAGAGCTTCGGTGCATAAGAAGTATACTACCGAAACTGGATCTTCTTTAATGACATCTGTAAAGCATTATGGAAGTTATACCGACAGGTGTTACAGCGGAACATGATTTCATTTTCCAATGAGCTTCGGAAAGGCTTCACCATTCATATTTGAACTTCTGTTGCTCTTCCCTTAGTCAATGTAACCGAAGCCGGGGGAAGAAATTAGGTTAGTTCCAGGACTAATTTTAAAGAAGTCTTATGGAAGTGGACATCCATTAGACTTCTTTTAGACTGCTTACAACAAGCTTTATCTTGCTTCATAAAGCTTCTGTAGCATACGCTATTGGCGATTGTAGCTATCACTAGCGGCGCTAGTGTCGTGTGATAATGAAACCGGTACTCCCCACATATGTTAAATGATAACGAGTTTTGCGTTTTTTTAAAGTGTTTTTTCGTGGTCAACGTCCTTAACATACCGGGAAAAAAGTAGTCAGTTGGCCTAAAGTGACAAGAACAGAAGAACATGGTTTATGATACACTCAAACGTCAAGCAAGCACCCAAGTCTTTCGGCGGTCGATTTTCTCCCAACACTGGCCTAATTGATAACTGACACCATTGAAACCTAAATTTTTGGGAAACAATGAAATGACAACGTTGTGTCTCGGCTACGACGGCAAGAGCAACCGAAGACACAGCAGTTTTCTCTGGATTCACCTTTTTGAGACATCCCACGAGCGCCTTTTGCGCCACGAGCCTACATTGGTGCTCACCGTTTCGTTTTAGTGCTCAGAGAACGGCACGGGTTCAGTAAAACGGTCGAAAACGTTTTTGAATCGGGGTTTTCGAGTTTTCCTGTTCTAACAAATAGCCGACAGCGAAAGTTTCTGAACGGGTGTACCGTGTACCTGCATAGCTATATATATCTATATCTATGTGCATAACCGTCTTGTTTTCTTGATTCGGTGATGCCAAAGGTACAATATCGAGGCCTCCTCTTCACCGTTGGATAATTTAGCTGAAGTTCACAGTAAAAAAGTGTCATTGGCCAACATTTTTGATACATGAACTTCCTTATTGAAGAAAACTTTGTTGTAGTTTGTTGTTAAACGACAACAACAAATCACATGGAGTACCGGACTCAATGTTTCTCTCAAACGCCGCCAGACATCGTATCCCTTAGCTACAATCGCCAATAGAAGCTTCTCTTCGACTCACCTGGGGCCATATTCCTAAGCCGTGTGAAAATGCCACAAAAAGCGGTTGCTATGGCGGGATAATGTTATTTCTTATTCGGTGTCCTTGGATCCCGCGTGCGGCATTTTTTCCCGACCGTTCAGAATAAGGCCCCTGATTTACCAAATCATTTTTCACTTTTGTCTGTGCTGTGACGTGATAGTGTGGCGCACGGAAATTTGGTCCAGTCATCTCCTGGATTTCCGGGCTTTTTGAAAGCATTGATCTTGGCGCTCTTAGGTGGCCAAAAAAGCAATCCGTCTTTCTCCCATATAGATGGAACTGCCGTAATTTTCAACTCCCCCTTCTCAATAGTTTGGACGATCTTGAAAGAAGAGCCTGCTTCCTCTTTTTCGTCCATTTGTGCTAATCAGTTCCCGGAAAACAAGAAAATATATAATTAACATCAATTAATTGTGTTATACGCATGTAAGTACACACGGGTGTTTCAGAATAACTACGAAAGAGTAAAATTGGTTAAAATATAATTGATTTGCAATCAAAAAAGCCAAATATATCATGGTCCGAAACTCAATAGTTTCCGAGATATGATTTTTCAATCGTTATTTAGAGCAGTATCTCGCTTTTCTCAATAAAATGAGATTTTGTCGTTTCCAAACGAACTTCTGGCGCCGGATTTGCAAAGAACACATTTTTTTTTTCTGTTAGGAATGACAGTTTCCGAGAGAATGAGCCATTTTTTATCACCACGACACCGGCTCAAAGCTGCGCAAACTGGAAAATGCTCAATTTTGTGATAGAAGTCAACACTAATAGCGTTTCCCATTTGCCATCTCTTCACTGGCACGTGGAGTATATGTGACGTCATTGCACTGGCAATAAACATGTAAACACCTGGTGTGGTGTGGCTTCAAATGGAGCAGTTTTAAGCTAGCTTCGTCATTATTTCTTCCTCCGTGCGGTTTATCTGTTATAAACCTAAAGTTATAGGTTTACTTGCACCGTCCAATTTCTCGAGGCAGAAAATGTACAAGCACTGTGCTAGCGCAGGTTGCCGTGGCAAATGAAGCAAAATCTCAGTTACAGTGTTGCGATTCAATTGACAAATGGAGCGCCAAAATTCTTATCAGGACAACAACAGTGTGCAATTCTCTTGCAAATGGTTAACGCTATAGGTAAATCACGATGCACAAAAACGTCATGGTGATAAAAAAGGACTCATTCTCTCGACAACTGTCATTCCTATCAGTAAAAACGTGTTATTTTCGAATCCGGCGTCGCCAAAAGTTCGTCCTAAAAAACGCTTGAAAATTCTTATCTAGGAAACTATTGAGTTTCGGACTATGGTGTATTTCGCCTTCTTGATTGCAAATCAGGCCTACTTTCTCCAATTCATTTTTTTGCAGTTATTCTGAAATACCCTATTATAAGTAGGGTTGGCAGACGTCGTTGTATTTCACGGGATAGTCCCAGCTTTTGCTAATTGTCCCGCATCCTTAGACCGGTCGTCCACTGGAAGCGTTCTGAGCGGCGCTACAACGAGCGTACATCCAAAAAGGCTTAAATTGATTTCACTGCAGCTAAGCATACAGTGGACGATGTCACGCGTTCAATTTGAGCCCTTGGGGTGTACGCTCGTTGTAGCGCCGCTCGAAAACGCTTCCAGTGGACGACAGACCCTTAAGGGGCCCACACACGGTCAAACATGCTTGACAAGCATGTTTGCCAACCTCGCTTGACAAGCAGGTTTGATCGTGTGTGGGGTCATGTATGAAGGTTTGAAGGATTGACATCACGTTTGACGGTTTTCAGTCACTGCCAGAAAATTTGCTCTCAAACATTTGGTTTGACAAACATGTTTGATCGTGTGTGTGTGTTTCAAACCATCAAACCTTCAAACCACAAAGAAAAAAGGGTTTTGGGGTGATTTTTATGATAATGAAAAAATTGGTTTTTCATAATAATCCTTCGACTAAAAGGGTGTTTGACGAGGAAAGGACATACTTTCCTGGAAACATGGAGCATACTTGCACACTTTACGTCTATAAGATAAGAAAAAACAATATACTTATAAAAAATCTCTGAGCACATCTCAGCTCTTCCAAGAGATTTGCGTGGCCAAAGTACCTCTTTTCATGAGCCATTGTTTGGTCCAAATAGACCTTTTCTTCTTCCTGTGGGCTTTATTTTGCGGCTTCAGCCCTGATAAGGCAATACAAGTAACTCAAATGGTTAATATCCATACTTAAACATATTATGAACGCAAAATGAGCACTGCTGAAGCTTGGGCGCACGTTTGAAGTTGAAGCTTGACGACAAGTTTGACCGTGTGGGTGCGACATCAAACGTCAAACATGCTTGACAAGCGAAACTAATAAAACCATGCTTGTCAAGCATGTTTGACCGTGTGTGGGCCCCTTTAGGATTGCCTTTTCAGAGGAATACGAGTGGGAGCAATAATAGGCAAGGCAGGAGAATGGATATCGACGGATTGGAACAGACTGATCACTAGGGATCGGATTTTCATTGCGACGAATTTGTTTGCATTAAATTGCATATTTGGGGGATAGCAGCAGGAAAAAGCATAATTTAGGGTTAAAAGCATAAAATTACTTATTTTTTTAAGAAAATAAAATATTCCTGATCTGACCACACAGTGCATAAACGCCCAACGCGTTCATTTTTTATTATTGGCGCACAAAAAATATTCTAGAACAACGAAATTAGAGGACGTTGAAAAGTGCGGCGTGGGACAGAGTTGAAATAACAGCAAACGCAACTCCCGATGAAAACTGCATGCTTCAGCGAGAAAACCGCTTATTGTAGGCTCAGCGAGCGGCCCTCGTTTGAGAACAAGGATTGCGCGCATCTAGCAAACTGTTTGAAGCGCCTTTCAATTCTATGTAATTTCTAGTTTTTTTTCTGCTTTTCATACTATTAATTTTTAGCTTAGTTCGTTTTTAGCTTGATTCGTTAGAACGAATCACTTTAGCAAGTAAACTGAACGCATTCGCCAGGGAGTTTGAAAATGTTTTCAAACGGACTAACTTTTACTTTGAATATCTGGCCTTTTTTGTTTGTATTTGTCGGGGTTTAAAGCGCCCCATACACTGTCAGTTTAACTGAAGGCAATCGTGAGGCCGTCGATCGGGGTTACCCACACATTTTCAGTTAATCTGAAGGCCATGGACTGCAGTCCGTAAAAACTGAAGGTGTGTGGCCGTAGGACCGGCTAGGATCGGACGTGAGATCGTTGACTGACAGTGTATGATACCCGTCGATTTTGGCCGGACGGTCGCCTCTTGAGGCGACGGCCTGCAGGCAATCGCATAGTGCATGGGGCGCTTAAGTTTTGTTTTCATTTTTTATATATTAAAATATATCAAGTTATTGATTCTCTTACGATTCTGTTCTGTGCCATAATTCCCAACCCCCTACATACAAAACCAACGAAAGGAAGAGTAAAAAAATTCCTCTGATTTGATTTTGTTGGTGCATATTTAAGCGCATATTTCCTCAATTTTAAGGGCATTTTATAGGGCATATTTTGCAGTTTTTTAAAGCATAAAAATCCTATCCCTACTGATCACAAAAGCTCAAACTTGATTTTAAAGCTCGCGTGCATGGACTTGTCATGCGGTCCGTGTAACACATTTCTTGTTGAGCTGTCTGGCTAAGTGGCAATGGCAACCCTTCGGTGCATGCCTCATGATTTTAAAAGTTTAAACTTGAAGAAGTACTATACCTTACTCAGTGAAGTCAAAATCCAATCGACCGTCCGAACAACACAAACTAGAAAACATGAACCCAAACGCAGAACGGCGGCTGCACCCTTCACCTTCCGCCACAGTTGTAGATTGTAGGATAAGTGATTTTTTTATTTCACCCCAAATCAAAAATCGGGTGCTTCTTAAAGGGGGACGTTTAATTTTTAACTACCGGATGGACAAAATTCAGCTAACTCAACGTAGGTAATAATATAACTTTCAATGGTTCCGTTCAAATTATATTCTGCACTTTGAGTTGTGAATGGTATGAGGAGAGCTTTTCACAATGTCTCCAACTCAGCGAGGTATCTCATCGGAAGAGTTTAGGACTCACACTCGAAAGAGGCAAGTTCGATCCTAGCATCGGGGAAGTATTCTGGAAATAAGTGTAAGTAATGCGAATGTAATACGTAAAATGAGTAATTCTAGAAATGTCTTTGTCTCCTAGCACACTCACGTTATCTAACAAATAACATTACATTCGAATTAATTTTTTTTCCTTGTATTTATTATTATTTTACCACTGAGTTTCGGTAAAGCTTGCAATACAACCTTCTGGAGACCTAAAAGAAATTTGCTTATCGAAGTCTACCCGCCATTTTTCTTCTCCGTTGAGTTTCGCTACTAGGCTCCTTTAAACCTGTTTAAGGCCTACTGCAGGTCCCTTATAGAAGCTGATGTCTCTGTAAAGTCATCCTATCTTCCTCTTATAGGTCCATCCGAAGCTCTCTACAACTTCGGTAATAATGGAAACCTTCAGCCTTTTTGGTCTTATAGAACGCTATTGCAAGTTTTTCAGAAATAGTTGTGCTTCTGTAAACAGCTTCTGTTAGACTTACGCGAAGTACTACCGAAGTCGAATTGTTAGTTGGGGCTATCCTAGTCATCCCTCTCAATCTTATGTGTTTTAGTTTTATGAAAAATAAATTTATCGCGTTCCGCGTTTAAAAACTATAAAATCTAAAATCCTCTTGCTCGACTTAAAGTAAAGTCTCAATAGGTTATGGGCACCATGAACACACTCGTAAACGGCATCGAGATACTCACCGATGTATCGACCTATCCATTGTGGAAATTCGAAATTGACATTTATTTTGAAGCTAAAGGCTTGATGGACATCGTGCGTGGCACCAGCCGCATTGAAGAAATGGCAACGTCAAAAGAACAAGAGGAGTGGAAACTAAAAGATGCTAAAGCTCGCCAAGCAATCGCGTCTCGACCATCGAAAAAACACATCGGTCGCACATTACCGCATGTCAGACGGCGAACGCAATGTTCAAAAACATTTGCGTTATTTTCGACCGCGACAATGAACATCATAAAGCGGCTTCCTACGAACAATTTTTCTCGTTCAAATTCGACTTAACAATCGATCTCGCCACAAATCTCAGTCATCTAGAAAATATATACGATTTAAAATAAATTCACTGTCCAACAGTGAAGGCGTCACCGACCAAATCAATGACAAAGCTCTTCGAATTTACCGCCGACATTTGACAATTTTATTACGTCGTCGAGTTCGACTCCTAAAAAATGAAAAAACCGTTGAAATTTTAACATCTCGGCTGTTAACCGAAGAGCATCGCAAAACATAATGACGTCCCCATGCTTTTTACTCCCATAAAAGCCGACGCTATTCATCACGCCGGTCATCGCATGAAGCTGGACCATCAGAATTCCCTCGTCACGCTTGCAAAACTGAAACCGAAAGCAATTACTATTTGCAAAAACAAGAACAACAATCATGACCCGGAAAATTGCTTCTTTCGTACTCGTGGAAAAGCAAGTAATCAAAATCGAAATGATCACGCAGCTTTCATAGCTACTGATGAAAAAACACCAAAAGACTCGACGTGGATTGTTGATTCCGGCGCTACTTGTCATATGACGAACACCGACAAATTCTTTAAAGAACGTCGCCCGTTGAACACAACCATCGCAATCGCTAAGAACAATTCGCTGGAACTTCCACAATGCAAATCTATACTTACCAGGCTTGTCGAAAAATTTACTGTCCATTAATGCAATTACTAAAAAACAACGGTGCAGTGATTTTTAAACAAAATAATGTCCAGGTATTCCAAAATGAACGGCTGATTCTCACGGGGAATAAAAACCCTCGCGGACTTTTTGAAGTTAATTTCGCTCCTGGCTCAGCCTTGCTGACATCGCAGTCTGATGCATGCGTCGCGTGACATAGAAAACTCGGCCACCTTGGCGTGAAATATTTAAAACATCTCAACACGCTGTCGAATGGGATGCAATTAAAACCATCATAAATAAAAAAACTTCACCTGCGAAGTGTGCTTAAAGGTAAAAGCAAACTCGTAAATCTTTCGGATTCAATCGTTCACGAGGAGCTTCCCAACCACTCGAACTACTTCACACTGACGTCGTTGATCCTATCGATCCTCCGACGTGGAACAACTGCCGATACTTCGTCGTAGTGATGAATGATTGTACTCATTTTTCAGCTACTTTCCTTTTGGGTGGAAGAGATGAAGTCAAAACTGGTCAAAAAAAGTTTAAAAAAATATGACTGGACAACGCTGGCGAATATTTTTCCCACGAATTCGAGAAATTCTGCGAGTTAAAAGGAATACAGTTGGAATACGCACCGCGTCAAACGCCTCAGCTTGAACGCTCATGCCGAGCGCCTCGGACGAACGCTAATGAACGAAACTAGAGCGTTATTGTTAGATTTAAAATTTTGAAAAGAATGTATGGGGTGAAGCACTTCTGACGGTGACCTACCTATTAAACAGAAGTCCGTCAAAAGCTGAAACGTTAACTCCTGCTGAAATGTGGTATAAAATGGAAGTATAAAAGCGGCCGGACCTGTCCAGAAATTTTCGGCACTAAAGTGTGTGCAAAAATTCGCAACGCCCGAAAACTAGACGCTAAAGCTAAAAAGTTTGTTTTCATTGGTTACACAACTAACGCCTACAGACTATGGGACCAAACTCCCGGTGGTGAAATTCACCATTAGACTCTTAACATGGTGCCAGGCATTCCTTCTCCGAACCCACTAGATTTGAGCTTCCCGGACAAGACTAATGAGAACTGGAAGACTTTGAAGTCTCTATTCGAGAATTATCTGCTTGTGTCTAAAGTGATTATGAAAAAGGACGCTCTAAAGGATGAGAGAATAAAACGAGCTTTTTTCATGACGTTAATCGGGAAAGAAATAATTCAAATCGTCAACAAACATCCAGATGCTGAGAGTCTAACCATGCTCGAAATCATCACTGAATGAGACAATCGCTTAGCAACACCGTGGAATGAAATATACGAACGGTATGTTTGAGTAACTGAACATGTCAGGGAGAAAATGAATCCACGAAGGAATACGCGAACAGACTGAGAGAAAAATGTGTGAAAAATGCAGCGACGGGCAACTGGAAAACTTTTTCAGCTCGAAATAGAAGGCGTTTTGATCCATGATCTACTTGTAGCTGGCCTGAGAAACGCTCCTCTACAAAAGAAACTGTTGTTGAATGATGCAATTTTGAGACATGTGAAGAGGAAGAACAGACTGAATCTTGGGCTCTTGAAATGAAACAAAAATTTCACGCTGACAGCCTATTCGATGTAAAGTCAGTATCGAAAATCAAGTGTAAGTTCTGTGGCTATCTATAAACCAAAAGGGAGCACTCTTACGCAAATCATACGGAACAATTTGTAAAAATTGCAACAAGAAAAATCATTTTAGTTCAGTATGTCATAGCATCGCTTCCAGGAAATCGGGAGAAGAAGTCAATGAAATTGAAACAGTCGAAACACAATTTAGCGGTTCCGAAGAATTTCCAATTTTTCATGTTAAAGACCTTCAAGAAAGGAAGCAGCTCTTCGTTCTCATTTGGAATAAAGTAAAGCTCTTGAAACTTCAATTAGACAGTGGAGCTTCGTATAATGTTCTAGGAACCGGTTTTCGCGGCGGTTGAAGAAATTCTATCTGAATTAGCTCATTCCAAGGTCTTAAATCTTCTAGATCTTAAACGTGGGTTTTGGCACATTGAACTAACTGAAGAATCTATAGTAAGCTGGACACCTAAAGGTCGCTACAGGTGGTTGAGATTACCTTTTGGCGTGGCCCCTGCTCCAGAGGTATTCCAACGTCGTGTTCACGAAGCTTTGGATGGTCTTTCGGGAGTAATAGCCATAGCAGACGCGTTGTGTTGGTATATGGAAAGGGTAAAACTACCGTCGAAGCCAAAAGAAATCGTGATGAGAACTTGAAAGCTGACTTATTGAGAGCTAGAACCGAAGGAATAAAGTTCAACCGCTGTAAGTGTGAATTTGGACTTCCACATGGGACATGTTCATAATTAAAGAAGGCTTGAAACCAGATAGACGGAAAATAGGGGCAATAAAATCCATTCAAAAAACAAAGAAGAATTGCAGCATTTTCTCTGATTTCTTACTTACTTAGGTACATTTCTTTCCACAGAAGCCGCACCTCTACGCTCACTATTAGTGAAAGATGCTGATTGGATTAGACTTCGTGGACTATTTTTCGTCTTATTTTGAATATGAGAAAGTTAACAGCACGGCCACAATGACTACGATAAGCTTGTACAAAGAAATGTTTTGCAAGTACGGAATACCGGAGATTTTTGTCTCAGACAACGGACCACAGTTGATTTCTGCAGAATTCAGAAAGTTCGCTGATGATTGGAACTTCAAAATTACTCTATCGTCAACCCATAATCATATTCAGCTGAATCAGCTGTAAAGATTGCAATCAAATACTCGAACCCACACAAAGTCCCCGCACCTCAAAATGTTCCATCCGTCAAGTGCTCCAATCACAAAATGCTTGACCCCCGCAATGGCGGATCAAAACCTACTGGGGCCCGCCCGGGGTGGAAAGCTGTTATGACTGTACGAGGCCCCTAAATCTCAAACTAATACGAGGAATGTATGAGTTTCACATTGCGTAAATTTACCCACGAACTTGCCTTTACAGAAACTTCTATTAGGTTTTTTTTTTAGTTTTAGCCGTAAATTTGCAATTTTTCTCAATTTTAGCCGCAAATTACCGTATTTACACAGTTTCAACCGCTATAATTACCTCGTTCACTCAATTTTAGCTACGGATTTAGCGGATTTTCTCAAAATCAATCAGCGTTTTATGCCAACTTATTTAGCCGTGAATCATGCAACTCGTTTTCACAAATTTAGCTGCGAGTCATCAGCGCTTTATCACTAATTTATCCGGAAATCAGCGGGTCATATTATTTTTAGCCGCGAATCAGCGCTTTTTGTCAACCTCCCCCCCCCCACACTTCTTACCTTGGGAAATTAGCGTTTTTTCTCTAGTTTAGATGTGAAATTAGCGTTTTATCTCAATTTTAAAATGGGAATCGGCTGATTTCCTCAGTTTCGGTCACATACCCAGCGAATTTTGGAGTTCTTTCTCTCAATTTTAGCCGCGTGTCATGGCTTTTCTTTAGTTTTTGCCGCGCCCAGCGCTTGTGTAAATTTTAGCCAAGAATTATTTCTCAATTTTAAACGAGAAATAGCCGCTTTTACCCAGTTTTAGCCGCATATTGGCGGATTTTCACATATTGACTCATGAATTAGCGTTTTTTTTTCAATTTAGCGCTCATTCTCAACTTTAGCCTCGAATTAGCGCTCTTTCTCGAGTTTGGCTGCGATTGAGTGCTTTAACTCTATTATCAGGGATTTTAGTGGTTTTTCTCAGTTTCAGCCACGTATTTTTAGCGGGGTTTCTCTTTTTTTAGTTGTTTCTTCAATTTTAGCGCGTTTTTTGAATTATAACTTTTCCTCAGTTTTTACCAATAATTACCGATTTTGCTCAATTTAGTCGAGTTGACAAACCGTTCTAACCACAAATTTCGGCGCGACGTTGGGGTTTGAATGGGCCAAAGTCCTGATATTTGGTTTTCAAACGAACCATTTCATCATTAGCAGTATCCAACCAAAGTTATGAAAAGAACTAAAGCCGTGAAGTTTGATTTCTCATCGTCAAGCGTACGCAGTGGCGTAGGTACAAGGGGGGGAGATAGATCCCCCCCCCCCACACAGAGTTACAAGTATACGAACGAATGAGCACTAGTACCATAACGAAGAGCCCCATAAAATCTCCAAAAATGAGCGTTTCACGTTGAAGTTAGGTTTAGCGGATTTTCTGGACTCGAAGCAGACCGAAAAGGTCCGAGTACGTCCAGCTTTTTCCTTGGACTTCAAACCCAACGCAGTAGTGTACCGAGGTACGGGGGAGGGGGTTGCCCCCGGACCCTCTGTCAGACAAAAATCGGTAATATTCGTGGCTACAGCTGCTAAAAAGCGCTGATTCATGGTCACGCGATGCAACTTCAGACTAAAATTAAGAAAAAAAACGCTGATTCGCGGTACATGGAGGCCATTCTACGGATAAATTGTGGAAATCAACGCAAACCCCGCGTTAAAGTTGAGAAAACACGCTATAACATTGACAAATAAAAGACGCTTTCAGGTTAAATTGGACAAAAATGGGAAATTCACAACTGAAATGGCGTAAAATCGCCCATTCGCGTATGAAAAAGGGAGTAGGAAGCTGAATGGCCGCAAAATTAGCGAAAAACCCTATTATTTCACAGCTGAAATTGGGAAAAATCGCTAATCTGCAATTAGCAGATACATGGGCGTAGCCAGCGGGGGGCAGAGGTGGGCAGTTGCCCTCCCCCCAAAAAATCCCTGATCTGGCTTTCTAGTATTCCTCTCCATAAAACCGATTTTGCTGATTTTTCTCACTAAAAAAAACAACACATTTTCGCTTATCGGTTTCACCAAAAATCAAAAATTCGCCGATGTTTGTTGCTGACAAACCGATTTCGATTGGAAACCGATTTTTCACGCTATAATCTGCGATTTTTCGCAGGTGCGACGCGCAATTTTCGTATTTTTGGTTAGCTCAAATCGTGTTCCTCCCCCCCGTGCCATCCGACTTAAGTTGGGAGAGGAAATGCCAGTTCTGTTTACCGTCTCAGTTCTAAAATTCAAAGTTTAGCTCCAAAAGTATCACTTTCCGGGGGGGGGGGGGAGTTTCAGGTTTTAGACATAAAATCAGAAATAGAAGGCTACAAACGACAGCTTTTTCCAGCAGATATTTATTCTTTGACGGATAGTGGCCGTTTCTGTACAACTATAGTCTCCGTTGACCGCGAATTGACGAGATTTTAACCTCCAGATCCTGTTATAAGCCTGCTAAAAGGCCATGGTGCAACTGATAATTTCGCCAGTGAAGCTGGCCCACAGGCGTGGATCCAGTTTTTCTCAAGAGTAGTTGCACAGAGCTTTTCCTCCCCCCCGATTTTACTCGTGAATGAGACTGTTTTTAGCCTCGAATTGACGTTTTCCTTAATTTTAGCTGAAACTGAGTGCTTTTTCTCAATTCTAACTCGAACTAGCCCATTTTCTTCATTTTAGCCGTCAAAAGGTCTCAAAAAACCCGTGAAATAACGCATTTTTGATTTATTATTTCATTAACGGCCAGCACTGGGCATCGCCTAACTGCAAATTGGTGCGTTTTGTTAATTTCAGCCGCAAAAAAAAAAAAAAACAGTTTTTCCTCAATTTAACATGTAGATGAACGCTATTTCTCAATTTTAGCCACGAGAATTCCGCCAATCAACAATTTCGCCAATTCGTTTTCCCTGAATTCTAGCCGCAAATTAGTGCTTTTTCCTAATTCTGCCTTGAGCAATTTTTTCTCCCTTCAAATTTTAGCAGTAATTGAAATGGGTATTTTCATCAATTTCACGGGCGAACGAACAATTTTCCGTAATTTTAGCCGTGAATAAGACTTTTTTCAAAAGTGTATGCGCTAAGTCACGCTCTTTCTCAATTTCACCCGCAAACTTGCCATATATATGTATAAAAACGGTCAATTATTAGCTGTTGTTTACCGTTAATGTTTACCGATGTTTGAGAAACCACGAACTTGGCGCCTTTTCTCAATTTTACCCGCGTGAATGAGCTCCATTTCTCAATTTTAGCCGTGAATTGGCGCTTTTCCTCAATTCCAGCCTACATTGAACGAGCAATTTATTTTGTCAATTTTAGCTGTGAAAAGAGTTCTATAAACCGTGTATTAGCGCATTTTCTTAATTCCACCCCAGACTTAGCATCGTGAAACCGCAAATTGGCGTGTTTTCTCAATTTCAACCGCCGATAACGAGATTTATTTCTCAAGTTTAACGTGAACCAGCGCTATTTCTCAATTTTAGCCGTGATTGGGTGTTTTTCCTCAGTCTTAGCCGCAAAATGTCCTTTTCTAGATTTCATCCGCGAACGAGAACTTTTTCTCATGACGTGCACCCCCCCCCCCTTTGCCCACCCCTTGATCGCACGGGCTGGCTACGCCCCTGAGCAGATATAAAGTTGTGGAAAAACGTTAATTCGCGGATACAAACTGAAGAAAATCACTAATTCGCGGCAAAAATTGAAAAAATCGCCAATTAGCACAGCCAAAATTAAGAAAAACGTTAATTTTCAGTTCAAATTGGGAAAAAGTGCTAATTCTCTGTTAAAAATTGAGTCAAACGCCAATTCTTGGCAAAAATTGACAGAACTCAGTAGGTAATTTACGGGTTGGAAATGCTACCATGCTGCTAAAATTTAGAAAAAGCGAAAATTTGCTGCTAAAATTGAGAGGCATCACAGAAATGGATGGATAGATGCAAATGTTTTGGTTTGAACAAACAAATTTATAGCGTTTTCCATTTGCGTAAGATTCCGCTCTGAAGCCGAGCATTTCCACCCGTCATCTCTGAATTAAATCATGTGGTGATGGTGAAGACGGGTGGAAATGCTCGGCTCCAAAGCGGAATTTCATGTAAATGGAAAATGCCATTTCATTTATAATTTAAATTCGCACCTTCTGAAGGCATTTTTGTGACTAAAATTCAGAAAAATGGCAAATTCATGCATGGCTATAGTATAATGTTAAAAAATACACTAATTCACGGCTAGAACTGCCGTGAAGCAATAATCTATACCTATAAAAGTTATATAAAATTGCTAATGCGGTGGTAAAATGAGAAAAACCGCTAATTTGCGGGTAATATTTAGAAAATAAAACGATCAGCCTGGACAAAATTAAGAGAAAGGTTGATTTTAAGCCTAAAAATTGCTAATTCGAGGCTAAATGTGGAAACCTCGCCAATTTACAGCTAAAATTGCGCCAAACGCCAATTTGTGACTGAAATTGAGAAAATTCGCTAATTCACAGCTTTGAAACGCTACGACGCGTCGCCGCTACAATTTTAAAAAAGCGCTAATTCGCGGTTGAAATTGAGAACAATTTTAATTTGGCCAAAACTGAATATACGACAATTGCGGGTTCCGAAGGCAACTTTTCAGGCTGAAATTGCAAAAAAACCGGCAATAGGTGAAGAAACCGTTAATTCGCGAGTAAACTGAGAAAAATCGCTCATGCATTGCGTATGGTGAACCAAAAAAATCCTAATTTGTGAAAAGTCCCCCTATTTTGCGGCTAATATTGAGGAAAACACTTTTGAAAAACGTTAATTTCCAGCTAAAACTGAGATAAGTGCTAATCCCCTGGCAAAAAATTTTAAAAATCGGAAATATGCTGCTGAAATTGAGGAAAACGCCAAAACTCGTGGATAATTAAGAAACATCGCTCACGGTAGAGCTGTGACGTGACAGCTTTTGTCGGTCACTGTCAACTAGCTCCGGTGACTGTGCAGTCACTGTGACAAAAACCAGTGATTTTGTCACTTACCTAAGTGACTACTGAGGGCCTGTTCTATAACTTTTTAATATCACTATCACTGTTTGTTTCCACCCGTCCTCCCCATCAACGTGTGATTTAATTTGGGGCGGACGGTTGGAAAAGGATATTCCTAGGAACCCTGAAATCTTAGTCCCCCTGTAGCAGCTCGTTTGAGCAAATGCCTAATGTTACCGGACTAGCCGGCATCTGTGTGAATTTCATTCCCAGACCCAACAAAGCCTATTAATAGGGCAAATGAGAGAGTTTGCATCGGTTGTAATATATATATATATAATTCTTTTTCGTACTTTATCCGTGGAAAACTCCTATGAACGGCGAATGCACAGCCTCAAATGCAAACATGAAGGTGAGTCATGGATCAAAAACTGCAATGCACGATTTTACCTAGAAACATAAGCATAGCCAGAGGAGGGCAGGGCTAGGCAGTTGCCCTCCCGTAGACTCAAAATTGCAGATTCAGTGGGGCAGTTGCCCACCCCTAGATGCATTCTGAAAGTACAAATCTTTCAAGATAGTCACATTGTGTTTCGTCGGCGCTCACTAAAAAAATAACTTCACGGATTTCACTAATAAAAAAAATAATTTTCAACGGGTTTTGTCGCTCAGAAAACGGATATCGCAAGGGTGACATAATTCAAAGACCAAATTCGCCGTTTTCGCGTCCTAGAATACCATTTTCGCAGACAGACACGGATTCAGTATTTGCTCAAGAGAGGTGCTAGAGAAATGGTGTGGTACCGCTCTACTAAAACTGGTTTGACAGCCTTTTCACTGCCTAAAAATAGTTAAAACTAGCTATTTGAACTATAAAAACGGCTAAGGGGATTAAACTCACGCCAAAAATACAAAACTGTCGATTCGCGTTTTGAAAATGGCTAAAACTGGACTTCTCGCGCCCTAAAAATTGGTGGTGAACTTCTGAAAATTCCTAAAAAGATCGTGATTACCGCCCGAAAGTAGCTAAATCGACCATTCGTGCGCTAAAATTGATCAGACTGTCCATTCTTGAGCCAAATATGACCATAAGGCGCGCTTTTGGCTTGACGGACTAATCAAGCTCTGAAAACGGCCAAAATGACTTCACGTGCCCTGGAAATGCCTAAAAAGATGATTCCTTCCTTGAAAATGGCAAAATCGACAATTTGCGCACCAGGAATGGTCAAACTTCATGGCCTTGGCTTGATGGACTAGGTTGGACTAGGTAGTTGAGCCCTGAAAATGGCAAAACTGACGATTCGTGTCTTTAAAATGGCTAAAATTACTATATTTGAACCCTAGAAATTGCCGAATTTTCTTTACGAGCTCTAGAAGTGGATTACATGACGAAACGAGCTCTAAAAATGTCTGAACAAGTGACTCCTGCCCTGAAAATGGCAAAATAGACCATTCGGAGCGCCGAAAATGGCCAACCTGGCTGTTCTCGCCTTGACTTGGGACGTACTATTCGCTCCTACAACTGGAAAGACTGACTTTATGCGCCCTAAAAATGGCAATTATAGCTATTCAAGCCTTGAAATCGTCAAAACTGACTCTATGTGCCCTGAAAAGCTGTGCCCAACAAAGTAAAATGTCAATTTTGAAGTAAAATATTCAGTTTTGAGGTAAAGTGATATTTTTTGGGTGGAACCGCAAGTTTCAGGGTAAAATCGTCAGTTTAGGGACGTTTTTGGAATGAAATCGTAATTTTTTGAATTAAAAAAGTCAGTTTTGGGGTAAAATGACCAGTTTTGTATTAACGTCATCAGTTATGAGGCAACACGTCAGCTTTAGCGTGAAATCGTCTGTATTGGTATAAAATCGTCACATTTGCGATGAATTTGTCATTTTTTTTTTAAATCACCTGTTTTCAAGGCAGAATGGCCTAAAATCACCCGTTTTGAGGAAAACTTGAGTTAAAGTGTGACATTGTCAGTTTTGGAGTAAATTATCGAATTTTGAGAGGAAATTGTCGTTTTGGGTGTAAAATATCAATTTTTGAAATGGAACAGTAAGGTTTAGTTTTAGGTTAAAATCGCCAGTTTTGTGGTGACATCTTCATTTGGAGGGGGGGGGGCACATCAGCCTTGGCCAGGAATTGTACTTTTTTTTTTTTTTTTAGTAAAATCGGCAGTTTTTAGTACTGAGTGGTCTGTTAATTATAATTAAGATCATTCGTTTTTGATCCGTTTGGGGTTGAACCCGCCATTTTTAGGCGGAATTCACCAGTTTTGGGGGTAAAGACTTGGATTTTAAATGTTGTGCTGTGAAATTTTTAGTTTAGGCGTAAACACTTCGTCTTTGGCGTAGAAACGTCAGTTTTGAAGTAAAATATTCAGTTATACTAGAGTGAAATATTCAGTTTTTTTGTTAAAAAACGTCAGTTTTGAGTTAAAACCCGTTATTGTTTGGTTAAAAAATGTTGAATTTTTACGTCTCTCAGACAAGACGTTGATGAAAAGTCGGTCACCCTGTATACTTGAATGCCAAGTATCGATTTCTGGGAAAATCGAATTGTCCGTTAATAGAAAAAGTCTGAATAGAATTGTCAGTTTTTGGATAGAAAATCAAGAATAGAAGGCTAAACCCGATAATTTCCGAACGAAGATGTTAGTTTTTGATGGATTACAACCCTTTTTTGTGAAAACTCAGTTTCCGGGGAAGAATTTGACGATTTATTGGGTCTCTAGTTTCCAGTAGTAGTTGGTTAGTAGTTGATCAAGGGCTGGCTACGCCCCCGCCTAGGAAGGTGTTTTAAAAAAAGTAAAATTATACAAGATCACTGTAGCACAGGTCTTGGAAAACGAGGGTCTTGGGGAGAATGCTACTGAGTTCATTGGGGCGATAGAGGAACTGGTAAAGTGTTATTTGGTAACCTGCGAGGATGGCTAGGTGACAGCTCCAATTTTAATTCAAGAGACTCTAGCGCAGTGAAGCGATAGAAGTGACGAATGAAGAGGCGATTATAAGTGAAAAGGAATGTCACCGTTAGAGGGTCGGAACGGTGATTTCAATGTGGTCGTCACCGGAGCCAACAGTGACGGAGTAGTCACAGTGACAAAATCACCGACAGTGAAACCACACCTCACCTCTAGCTCACGGGGGATAAAAACGATAATTTGCTGCTAAAGTTGAAAATCTGCGGCTGAAATTGAGAAGAACGATACACTCGGCCAAAATTGAGAAAAGCGCTAATTTTCGGGTAGAGTCCAAAAATCGCCCTTAACTGAGAGATTGAGGCTCTGTGATGAGGCCAGCAAGATGTCCAGATTCAAGAGTGTGCTGTCTGGGTGGAATGATGACTAAAATGTAAACTTACCCCCCTCCCCTCGCACATACGAGATTTCAATCTAATACCCTCCCCCCCCCCATGACAAATTCCTACCTACGCCACTGAGCGTAAGTCGCCAAAATTTGGCGTTGAAAGAGCGAGTTACCGTCAAATTGTGGTTTGAAAGTCCCAAACTCGCGAAATCTTGTTTTGAGAGATACAAAATCACTGAAAATCAAATCCAAAAACGTTTGTTTTGAAAAAGCGAAATTTGAGTTCGAAAATAGCCTGAATTGCGCTGTTTGGTTTTTGGGAAGAGCCAGACGCGCATGATTCATCTTATATCAGATATTGAGCGAAACCCACTCCCAATCGTTTGGTCTGGTTTTTCGGCAGAATGCTCTGGGGCGAAACTTCCAGATTTTTCATTTCATTTATTATAATTTGTTTGCAAATTCAAATCGCCTAACACACCTTATTCACTCAGAGTGTTGAGCAGATCTGCAGACACTGGAATAAAAGATCCGGGTTTTGGGAATCAGCGAGACATGTTGGTTTTCGGGTAATTGGTTTTTTATAAGAAAATTGATAAATTGAGTGATTAGGATAATTGGGGGGGGGGGGGTGAGAATAAAGTTTACCGCCATCCCCGTCACGCAGGCATAAAACCGCTCCTGTTACAGATATAAAGATCATTCGTACTTGTACTTCCATCGTGAAATAGAACTTATTCTTGATATGTGTTCAATTACAAGTGTAGAGGCCGGTCTCCCTGCCTAAAGCGAAAGATTTCAAAAAATAACAGCTCTTTTTGGAAAAATTCGTTTGCATTTATTCGACCTTGCCAGTTCTTGGTTTTCGTCCCTTTCTTGGAAGTGACTATTCACTAGTCAGACAATTCGGATTGTGCATTTCAGGCATTATTCATTCTCGATTCGGGAACCTTGAGGTTGCAGGTGGCGTTGTAGACCTATTTGAAACAAAGGTACAAATATAAACTCTAGAGCAGTGATTCTCTGACTTGGGAGGCGTCACAAATGTTCATGGTCCAAGGGGTGGGGGGGGGGGCATGACCGTGAAAAGGTTGGGAACCAGTGCTCTTTCCGCCTGGCAGAGGATATAAATTTGTACTTACCCTTGCCTTATTGCTTTTACCATGATTGTTTAATTATTGTCACTAGAAAATTATAGGTTTTAGCGACATGATTACTACACTAATCTAAAATAGATGACATTTCCAAAATTTTGCGCCTCTTTTCATACTTACTTTGTCCCTTGATGCACGTCTGTGATACTCGTTCTTTGACTTAATCAGTTTTGTTTTTTCCTCTGTACCATAATCTGCTTTCGCTGCCATTTGACATTAGTAGTGGAACACGTTGGAGAAATTTTCTCTACTTCTTTTTGCTATCGCGTCGCTAAACCGAAGAGTTCTCTAGGCATACGTGAAAACTCGATTAAAGGCCTTAATAATAAATTAGAGCCTCCCCCCCTCCTTGGTCCTTGAGATCATCCCCCTCAACCGGGGACGTATTTGTCTACCCAAGGGTAAAAGAAGCGTTAATAGTTACCAGCTCTCGGGAATTTTTTTTAACCCGCGGCGCTTTAAAAAAGAATAAGATTTGACTGGGCCAATGATTATTAGTTTTACTGAAAGATAAGCCGTATTCTTACTTATAACGCATGTGTTTATACGGTACTTTCGGGGAAAAATAGATGTTGTTTGTGCGTGGGGCCATTCAGCACTGAAATTTGGTCTGGGTTAAGGCAGTATTTCATTAAATATTATATTATTGTATATATCCTTGACCTAGTCTGTCGCTATTCTCTATTTGAAACACTTCATCCTATTATATTCCCCTTACCCCTTCTGTTCAATGCGTTACGTTCTTTTTTTTTTTTGCAAAAGGAGAAAGCTGTAGTTATGTACCCTCTTCATTCTATTGTGCAATTTCATGTTTTTTCGAGTGCCAACACTTTTTTTTGTCGCTTTTTCAGATGTGTACGCAGTAATAACAGTCCAGGACGTTTCATACCTCTTGATCGCCTCTGCTTCAACCGGAAATGGCCGCCAACAGATTAAGTGCTCAAGACAAAAAAGATCTGGACAAATTCACTAAATTTCTTGCCCTAAAATCGGCTCAAATTATCGTGCAGTCGAGAATGGGCGATAAAATCACAACTAAATGTAATCCAGAGACGTCTGGTACAGACTGGGTGAGTGTTGATTATATTTCTATCAAGTACACTTCCATTTTTAGTGTTTATTTTGTATTTATAAGATATTTAAACCGCATTTAGTACAGCCAAAAGAACTCTTTAAAAAGGCCTATAGAGGGAAAAACTCGTCCAGCGTCAGAAAATTGGCTCTAAATAAAGTCCAGGTCGCCCGCCCCCCCCCCTGTCTAGGACCGGAAAAGTATTTGTCTACAGCTAGATTCAAATTCGTGTTACCAAATTTTGGTGATATATGTATAGGCTCATATTTATGGTCGTTCCTTGAGTTATCCTTCATCCTAGGAACCGTTCAGGGTTCCTAAGGTAACTAAGGAACTAAGGGGTTCCTTAGTTTCAAGAAACGTTCATAAAAATGGGCATTAATATCTTCAAAAATCTGAGGACGACAAAATACTTTCAAGGAACCTTGTAGACAGTGGCGTAGCGTATAGGTGGGGGGCGGTAGGGCGGCCCGCCCTGGGCATCACTTGTTATGGGGCGTCAGTCGGCTGAGGCGTTCGTTTATTTTTAACATGAATATGTTAAAGAACTGTTTTAATCGTACGAAAGTTCTTCTCAAGTATTTGTTGAGAACGATCAAAACAATGTTTTTTTTATTTTTTTTGTAAAACAACTGACATTAATTAATAATGGTAAAAGGGGGGAGGGAAGCTTGCAACATCCCGTCTTCAAAGATCGAATTTTTTCGGAGCCACGACAGGTCGCCCTGATCTCGTGGTTTTTAATGACGGGGGATACAATGCAGGTTGTGCTGTCGATGTTGATGGGGACGTGGAGGAATTTTCTTGAATCTGAGGAAAGGAGGTTTCTTCTTGGGTCCGACGTCGAGAGGAAGATGCCACGAGTGAGTCATCAACTCTTTGTTTGGCTGCCGGGGTTGAGACGTGTGGATTGAGAGCTGAAGTTATGAGAGGAACAGGAACAAACGTTTGCTTCGGCGAGATGAAGGGTTGTAGATGAAACCGGTTCCTACGGACTGTTGTTCCTTTAACCGTCTGTATGATGTAAGACCGTGGTTCATCTGCTTTCTTGAGTATTGTTCCGGGTCTTTTCAAATCCGAAATCCAAACATCGCTTCCCTGAATAAGTGGTTCCAACTCCTGTACTCGGTGTCGATGGTCGAAATTGTCTTTGTACCGCTTTCTATACTGATCTTCTCTTTCCTTAAGGCGAGGAAGGGGATGAACTGTAAGGTGTTGCGGAAGAGCCGGTAGGTTGTCTCGAAGGCGTCGTCCAGTTAGCAATTGAGAGGGGCTGTAACCGTTTCCTAAAGGTGAATTGCGATATGCGAGTAGAGCAAGGTAAGGATCCTCCTTGTTCTTCTTCAGAATTGATTTCGCTATTTTTACGGCCGCTTCGGCTGAACCATTGCTTTGATGGTGATGTGGACTTGAAGTACGACAGATAAAATTGTACGATTTAGCGAAATGGGAAAATTCGCTATTCTTGTGCACTCCGAATTGCGAGCCGCTGTCTGTGTAAAGAATTTCCGGAATACCGTGTCTTGAAAACGTAGATTTGCATCTTTCGATTACTTCAGACGCCGTGAGTGTGTTCAGAGTCGCTATTTCGAAAAACCGAGAAAATCGGTCGGTTATAGTAATGAACCAACGTCCATCCAGCTTGAAGAGATCCATACTAGCTTTTTCCCAAGGTCGAGATGGAAATTCGCTTGGAATTAAAGGTTCTCTTCTGTTTACTCGGTGTTGGATGCAGATGGGACATTTGTCAATCATTTCAGTGATTTCGATCGACATCCCAGGCCACCACAATGTTTGTCTAGCCCGCCATTGACTTTTGTTCACGCCGAGGTGACCGACGTGGATGCGGTGTAACATTTCTTCCTTGAGGGAACTAGGGATAATCAATCGAGATCCACGCATCAATAAACCTGATACTTGAGTAATTTCATCCTTAACGGAGTAAAAATGCAACATTTCTTTCGTCATTTTTGATTTGTGTGGCCAGCCGTCCGCAACAAAAACTTTAATTTTGGTTAGCAACGAATCATTTGTTTGTGCAGTTTTGATTTTTTGAATGTTGTCATCTGTTGTCTCAATGGACTCGATTATGCTACGAACGAATGCGTCTACGTCTTCATTTAAATCATATGGCGTTTTCCATTCAATGTAATACACTCGTGTGGTGTGAGTTTTTCCACCCGTCCTCTCTGAATTGAAACATATGTTTATGGAGAGGACGCTGCACTACACCTGAGTAGTGTGTTGAATGGAAATCGCTAATAGTTTTCTTTTTCTGGTAGAGGACTTTTTGATAGGCAATCAGCTGGAGCCATATGCTTGCCGGGGGTGTATGTCATTGTGTACGAGTATCGCATCATACGTATTCTGAGTCTCTGAAGGCGTGGTGTGAGGTCGTCGAGGTGTTTTGTTGTGAATATTTTCACGAGTGGCTTGTGGTCAGTCTCTACTTCGATACACTTTCCAATGATGAACTCTTTCAGCTTGTCACAACACCAGGCCACTCCAAGGCCTTCTCGTTCAATGTTCGAGTAATTTTGCTCCGTTTCGGTGAGTGTTCTGGAGATGTAAAAAACGGGTTTCCATTGACCGTCACTTTGTTTTTGCAGGAGTACGCCTCCGATTCCTTGTTTAGATGTGTCAGCAGAAACGCGTGTGGGGAGTTTTACATTGTAGTACGCCAGATGAGGCGCACGGAGTAAAGCTTCTTTAATGTGGTTGAATGCTTGTTGCTGTGCAGGGCCCCAGTTGAACTCGCTTTTTGAGCTTAAAAGGTCGTTTATAGGCCTCAGAACAGTACTACGCTGAGGAATGAATTTTCCAACAAAGTTGACCATACCAAGAAATCTTTGTATTCCCTTGGTATCTGTAGGTGGTGTCATTTCTCGAATTGCCTTGATTTTGTCGTAATCTGGTTGAAACTCTTCCGAGGACAAAAGATTTCCAAGGAAGCAGATCTTCGTTTGATTGAACAGGCTCTTTTCGGAATTCAAAGTAACACCTGCTCCTTGTAGTTTTGTGAGAACCTGGTCGACGGCTTCGTCATGTTCAGCTTGATTTCGTCCCCAAATGAGAATGTCATCAATATGCGATATTGCATTTTTCTGGCCTTGTAGAATCCGGTGTATTCGACGCTGATATTCCTTTGGCGCGGAGGAGATCCCGAATGGAAGTACGCGAAAACGGAACCTGCCGAATGGCGTGAGGAAGGTTGTCAAATCCAACGATTTGTCATCTAGAGGGACCTGCCAGAATCCATGATTCGCGTCGAGTTTTGAAAATATCTTGGCCTCAGATATCCGAGCCATGGAAATATCTACACAAGGAGTGGGGTAGAATCGTCTCTTAACGTTTTCGTTAAGGCGAGTGAAATCCACACAAATGCGGACGTCACCGTTTTTTTTTGGGCACGGCTACCATAGGGGAACACCAATCGGTAGCGTGTTGGACCGGCTCAATGACACCTTTGTTTACCATGCCTTGGATTTCTTTCTCGATTTTGTCTCTGAGTGGTAGAGGTATTTTTCTCGGCGTTGAGCTTGCATAGGGCTCTGAGTTGTCCTTGAGCTCAATAGTGTACGGCTCTTTCATGTTGCCGAGTCCGTTGAAGAGACCCGGGAATTTTGAAATCCACCTGTTCGAAGGATCTGTAATGGCTCTGACCACTCTCAAAATTCTCAGTCTCTCAATAGCTGGACGCCCTAGCAGGGGGCTAGAGCATTTGTCCGAGACGTATATTTGTTCGACACAGGAGCGGTTCTTGTAGTGTAGCTTCACTTTTACTACTCCGACTACAGGTAAGTGTTCGCCACCTGGGCCCGAAAGTGTTTTAGTTGTTGGTAGGAGCGGAATTTTTTTTTTTAGTTTGATATTTGAAGGGATTAAAGAAACGTCTGCACCCGTATCGATTTTGAATTGTATTTCGTCAGTTCCGTTAATTCTCAAGGCAAGGTTGGGATATCATATTAACGTTCCCAATGAAAGTACCATTTGTGGGGTATGAATCGAGTTCCTCGTTATCAAAGTTAACTTCACGAATTTTTGTTGAACGACAGATTTTGTCGAAGTGTCCGTAGTTTTGGCAATTTTGACACATGTGAGAACGATCTGGACATTCACCGCGACGGTGGGATGGATGAGCTCCACACCATCGGCATGTGCTGTGGAATGGAGGGTGTTGGGTGTTGTAAACGGGCATGCGAGTTGTTGGTGAGGCAATACCAGTGGACCTTGATTTCGTGAAATAGGTATTTTGTTTATTGGAGTGCTGCACTCTATCTATGGATGCTGTGGTCAATTCGTGTTTTTGATGGGTGAGTGCCTCTGAATTTCTGTGAACTGAGCACAGTAGAGATAATTATAGCGCCCTTTTGTGCACCACCCGTACAAAATACTCCACATCTCTTCCACTCTTCAACGGCCCATAGTTGCCAGGTGCTCCGTGAAATAAATCGCGGCCTGAGGTAATGCCAAGAAGCGCCAAAACTACACAAAATTGGTCCATTGCAGACTAGGCCACCCCAAGAGCTATCTAATAGCAGTGTAACGACTGTCAGTTGATGGGAGAAGGCTAATAACTATAAAGTAGGTACAATGAATTTGACGGAAAGCTGAGTCTTGGCGATGGTATGGCTCCCTTGGGAGACAAAACAGTCTAATAACTGGCCAGATCGTGCCAAAGTCTGCGGGTTGCATCCCACAACCGGTTATTGTTCCGCGCAAACTTCACGCATGTCATTAAAGATTCAATTTCGCCATAAAAACTTCAATTTCGTCATAAAAACTGTCTATTGGAAACTGTTTATTCGTTCTACAAATGTCAATTTCATCATGGAAATGTCATTCAAGGCAGTCAATTTTGTCTCATAACCCGTAAATTTCGTCTTCTAAACTGTCAAGTTCGTCCAGGAATTATAAAATTCGTAATTCAAAACTGTGTATATGTTGTCCTTGGAACTGTCAATTTCGTCCTATGAATGTCAATTTCATCGTCCAAAACTGCCAATTTCTACCTCTGAACTGTCAAATTCGTCCTCGAAACTGTCAATTTCACGCGGGAAATGTCAATTTCGTCATTTAAAACTGTCAATTTCGTCGTTCAAAACTGTCAATATCGTCCCGGAAACTAGCAATGACATTTTTCCCGGAAACAGTCTATTGCGTTCGAGAAACAGTCAATTTCGTCCTGTGAACTGTCAATTTCGTTCTATAAACGAAATTCGTGCTGGAAACAGCTGATTCCACCCTCGAGACTGTCGATTTCGACGTTTAAAACTGTCGAAACTATCAATTCTCTCCTACAGTTCCGTCAATTTTATTTCTTCGTAGTGTCCTGGAAACTGATTATTCCAGTGAAAAAGTTGGCAATGAGCCGGTAGCAATTTTGTCGTACAAACTATTATCAATTTTGTCCTGGAAACTGTCCATTTCGTCCTATAAACTGTACATTTCGTTCGAGAAACTGTCAATTTCGTCCTCGTAAGTCGTAACTGTCAATATTTCGTTCTTGAAACTGTCCATTTCATCGTATAATCTGTCAATTTCACTCCGGAAACAGCAGATTTCACCCTTGGTTTTATAGTGCCGGGAGGGGGGGGGCATCTACCATGACCACCGCTCCGGGCATCAAAAATGTCACGCTACGCCCCTGCTAGTTGACCTGAATTGACTGCGTTTAGGTGTTGGAGGTTCGGCACTAAAGTGGTCCTTATTATTGGGTCTCGCCAATGGTTCACATTATCAATGGAACTAGTTGATAATTATATTCTAATGTGGGACCATAGTGTGGCTCCGATTTGTGTGTTTCTGTACTCGTGTTTCAGAGTGCCTTAATTTGGGTTGGTTTACTGGGGAAACTGTTTAAAATTCTCCGGTCATTGTCCGGTTATGTTTGAATTTCAATTTAAATTTTGTTATAAAACCTTTCTTTTTTTTTCTTTCTTTTTTTCAGTTCAATCTCGCTATTAAAGATCTTCCTGAAGTACTCAATGAAGCGAAATCCGCTATGTACAATGGCGGTTCTCGACTCCCGCTCTGCGTAGAAATCTCTCTTCGAACGGTCGAAGGGGACACGATGGTCTTAGAGACGTGGTGTGTTGGCGTCAGTCCTGACGTAGTTGATCCATCAGTTCGCGTCACGTATACCGTGTATAACCGAATGGGCATCCTGTTGAAAAGTCTAGTTTCCGTCACTCGCGTTACACCCGCGTATAAACTGTCTAGGCGGCAAGGTCCTGACTCGTATGTCATTTGCTATAAAATTTACGTTGGTGAGCCTCAACATCACTGTTTGGGTAAGTACCTACGATAACAAATTATTGAATTATTATCGATGAGAAAGCTTGTGCGTTATATTTATAATGTGACACGTGATGTGTTAAGTTGTGTGATAATTATGTGATTTACAAAATCACATATTTGACAACTAGCCTAAAATATATTATGTTGCTCGCCAATGGGCTCTCCCTTAAAATAGAGGATTATAGCCAAGTTTGCTAATATTTAAAACGTGATTTAAAAGACCTACCAACACTCTTGTTATACGAATAAGATGTCGTTAAGGTACAAAGTTCCGAGGGGAGGGATGTTATTGGGTCGGTGTTTGGGTTGCCAGGCGTCCCGAAAAATCGGGATTGTCCCGCCAGATTTTCAACTGTTTCTTTGAGTTTGGGTGACCCACGCTAGGGCTCAATTTGCGGCGGCCATTGGACTGGAGTGAAAAAAAGGCGTTGAAAGTGGCCTCGAAGGCCGAAAACTAGTTCCGCCAACAAATAATTTCGTGAAGAGAACAAAATATTTCGTATTATAGCATACTTTTTTTGTCAACTTTACCATCAAAGTAGCGTTTTTCTCAATTTTGGCCGCGTGTAACGTTTTCCTCAATTGCAGTCGCGGATTAGCGGGGTAAACCCTCCCCCCCCACCAATAGACAGAAATTAGCGTTTTTTCTCAACTTCACCAGCAAAGTAGCGTTATCCCTTGAATTAGCTATGTTTCTTGACTTTCCTCGAGTTGGCGTTTTTCTCAACTTTAGCTGCAAATTAAGGGAGTTTTTCTACTTTGTTCAAGCAGGGACCAACGAATTAGCACTTGACTCAGTTTTAGCTAAAAATTAGCGTTTTTCTTAAGTGGTTTCCACAATTTTTGCCACAAATTAACATTTTTTGTTCACCTTACACTATGGATTAGCGATTTTTTTCTTTTTTAGCCGCGAATCCGATTCCCCCCCCCCAAGTCCTAAATTGGCGGTTTTGCCAAATTTTAACCTCAAAGTTGCCTGCAGAAGCCACGATTTGGAGTATTTTGAATTTTTGACTCAAATTGGAATTTTTCTCAATTCTATCGGTGAATATGACCGCTTCTTCTTGATTTTAGCAACGTGCTAGCGTTTCTAAGCCGTGGTTCAGCGAATTTTGTCAATTTTAGCCACGCCTTGGTGTTTTTCGATATGTCAGCTGCAAATTGGCAATTTTACATTTTTGCCAGCACTTTGATTAGCACTTTTTAATCTTTTTGGCTGAAAATTAGCCTTTCTCTTAATTTCAGCAAGGCTAATTATTCATTTTCTCAATATTAGCAGCAAATTAGTAGGTTCTTCTACATTTTAGCACCGCTTTAGCAAATTTGTTTCAATTTTAGCTATAGATTAGCGCTTTTTTTTTTTTTTTTACTCATAGCCGTTTTTCTCAATCTTAGCAAGATAGTTGCCCTCGGAAGGCGAGTATTCAAATTATAAATATTAACAAACTCCACGAATTTGTAATTTTCCTCAGTTTTAGCCGCAAATTAGCGATTTTTCTCAACTTCAGCAGCGTAGTAGCGTTTCTAACCTGAAAATTCGCGAATTTTCTCAGTTTCAGCCACGAATTGGCGTTTTCCTCAATTTTAGCTTCAAATTAGCCATTATTTTCATTTTTAGCAGAGAATAGCCCTTTTCCAAGTTGAGCTGACTAGAGTTCTTTCTATTTATGCCGAGCTAATTAGTGAATTTCTCAATATTACCTGCGTTGTTTCCGGTTGTTAGCCGGGGCTAAGTGATTTTCCACCATTTTAACCGCCGGTTAGCGGTTTTTCTTAATTTTAGCAGCACAGTAGCGTTTCTATCGCTTACATTAGTGATTTTTCCTCCAATTTAGCCTCGAATTGGCGTTTTCCTCATTTTCAGCTGCAGATTAACAACTTTTAAATGAAAGCGAATTATCACTTGTTCACAATTTCAGCTAAAAATTAGTGTTTTTCTTCGTTTCAGCCGCGCTAATTAGTGATTTTTTTTCATTTTGAGCCGCGTTGTTTTTCGATTTTAGCCCAGCCCAAGCAATTTTTTTCTACTTTCTGCTATGGATTAGCGCTGTTTTTCAATTCTTGCCTCAAATCGTTCTGAAGCTACGGATTTGCGTCTTCTCAATTTCAGCCGCGAATTAGTGATTTTCATCATTTGTATTAGCGAATTAACGTTTTTTCTAAACTTTATCCGTGAATTAGCGATTTTTCTCAATTTCAACTGTTAAATAGCGTTTTCTGCTAATTTTGCAGTGAATTAGTATACATTCTCTTCTTCTCTTCTTCTTGTGAATTTGCAATTTTTGCCCAATTTTAACGCGAATTAGCGTTATTTTTGTCAATATGTTAGCCATGCACCGCGAATTGACGATTTGGATCTGGAAGTTGCATCGTGAGACCGCGAATCAGCGCTTTTTCGCAGTTATGGTCATGGATTTAGCGCTTTTTCCTAGGTTTTTACCCCGTCAGCAAGTTGCAAATAGCCGATCAGTACATTTTAGTGCGCTTGTGTCCCCTTTAAAGCTCAAACATTTAAGGTGACCCTATGCCTTGTTAACTTACTGCTTAAATTATCAAAAAATGTTCCATCTCCTCCTTTCATAATGAAAAGTGAGCAGTGAAGAAGAGAGACAAAGGAATTGGAAAAAAAATTGTTTTCTGTGGAACACAAAAGGCTACCAAGAAATCCCCCGATATTTTGTGACTCAAATCCCATAATGCCAATCAGTAGATTACATAAAGAATCAAAGGGGAGCAGTCTATTTTCTTTAACCTTTAGTGAAAAAAAATAAATAAAAAAATGCTGCTCTGACCCAGAGTAGGAGCAAGATAATAATTTTTTTACACAGACGATTACAGTGTAGAAGAATCTCACGTGAGAACTTTCCTGAAAGCATGCATAAAGTTGTGTAGTCGTAGGAGCCTACGTTGTCAGCCTTTCACAGTTTATAGGACAGAATTGAAAGTTTATGGGACAAAAATGATAGTTTCAAGGACAAAATTGACAGTTGCGAGGATGAAATTGATAGTAAGGGCGAAGTTCACAGTTTATAGGACAACATTGAAAGTTTATGGGAACAAATTGACAGTTTCTAGAACAAAATTTACTGTTTATATGACAAAATTGAAAATTTATGGGACAAAATTGGCAGTTTCAGTGATCGACGGTTTCCGATGAAGGGGTCTAAAAACCCCAAGGACTGTGAGCCCTGATTGTCTGATACTTCTCCCTCGGTTTGGGATATTTTATGGGTTTATGGGACAAAATTGACAGTTTCCAAGTCAAAACTGTAGTTCCTTGAACGAAATTGACAGTTTATGAGGGAGAGGCTTGGAAAATACATAGTTCTCAACCCGAATCATAGTAAATGATTAAGTTTACAAGTGATCATTGGGGCACAAATCATCAGTTCAGCCAATTTTGGTCAATTCTGGCCATTTTTGGAGCGCGAGTGGTTCTTTTTTGATATTTCAAGGTCACAATGTTCGTCAGTTTAGTCATTTTTTAGGGTGGGAAGTGTCAGTATACGGCCGGCAGCCACTTTAAGCGCGTAAATATGAAACTTCGGTCATTTTTTTTTTGGCTCAGATCAGTCACAGTTTAGCTACTTTCAAGGAGCGAAACGCTTTCCAAAGGGCGCGAATGACCAGTTTGATCTTTTTTAGAGCGAAATACTTTGAAAATTGATAATTTTCGGGACTTTGGTTATTTGAGGACACGAATGTTTCAGTTTGGACATTTTCAATGGTGTGTGGAATGGTCGTATTTGGCCACTTTTGGAGCGTGAATGCACGGCTCCTTCCATTGTTTCGCGAGTGCTATACTTTTGAAGAAAATCATCTGGTTTCATTCAATTTTTCAGAATAAGTCAATGAAATCACGTGGTTTTCTACACTATAGTGTAGCACTAGCAAAACAATGGAACGGACCTAGTCAGTTCAAACATTTTCATAGCGTGAATCGTAGTTTAGCTCCTTTTAAGGCACTTAAAGTCATTTTCCACGCCACTCTAAAGTCATTAGCCACACCAAGAAATGTGTGTTTTGACTTTTGCGCTTATTGTTTTAACCTCTCACTCGCACCCATTGCTTCCCTTATCATGTCCCGATCATTCTACTACCCGATTTCATGCACGTGAGACTGATTTTGGATTACAATTGGACTGGATTAATAGGTAAATTATAAACAAATTCCTCCTCTCGGCAATACGGTGTAGAGTGATTGGCAGGGGGGGGGGGCTAGCCGGGGCCCGTAGGCAGCTGCCTAGTCTGCCCTAGGCATAAATCCGGGCCCGGGCTGGCTTCTATGACGCGTCGGACCCTACCCTTCATCGCGTTATCAGGTCTGTTCGGCGCAGTCAGTGGGGGGTGGGGCAAGGGTGGGCAGTTGCCCTCCCTTAGAATCAAAAGCGCAGATTTCGTGGGGAAGCTGCCCACCCCCCAAATTCCATCTAAAAGTTAAAATCCAACGCTTCATAAAACCAATCTTGCGGTTTTTTCTCAATAAAAAAAAAAAAACACACACACACACATTTTCGCTTATCGGTTTCGTCAAAAGTTCGCGGATGTTTGTTGCTGACAAAGCGATTTCAAGGGTCGGCTTAGTTTGGAAACCGATTTTGCTGATTTTTCGCACTAAAATCCAATTTTCGCAGGTTCGACTCCCTTAAAATTCAAACTAGAATTTCGCTATCTAAAAACGAAAAATTTTGTGGTTTTAAAAACATTTTGCTAATTGAAAATCCAATTTCATGGGTTTATGTTGCTAACAAACGAATTTTGCGAAGTGGCCGAAACTGTGAGACCGAGTTCACTGATTTTGCGCACTGAAATCCGATTTTAGCTGGTTTGACTCACTAAAAAACCAATTTTTCAAATTTTTCTCTCTGAAATACCAATTTCACCATTTATTCACACACTAAAACGCCAATTATCCGTGTTTTCCTCGCTAAAAATAACTTTTGCGAGCTCAACAAAACCCCGATTACGGTGGGGTTTGGCTTGGCTTGCTTCGCGGGGTTTTCTCTTTCAAAAACGTAATAATTGCTTGGATTTTGCACTGTTATAAGCCATAGTCGCAATGCTGGCTCGCTAAAACGCCAATTTCCAGTGTTTTGCTCGCTATTAGAGAACCATATTCGCGATTATTGCCTCTCTCTGGAAACTGCACAATTTCGTGGGTTTTTGGCTAGCTCAAACCGTGTTTAGCCCGCTGTGCCAGTCAGACTTATGGTGGGAGAGGAAATGCCAGGTCTGTTTACCGTCTCGGGTATGAAATTTAAAGTTTAGCTCCAAAAGTATCAATTTTCAGTTTTTCGACATAAAATGCGTAATAGAAGGCTAAAAACGACAGTTTTCCAGCAGATATTCATTTTTTTGACGGACAATGACCGTTTCTGTGCAAATTTAGTCTCTGCTGACCGTAAATTGACGTGATTCCAACCTACAGATCCTGTTATAAGCCTGCAAAAAGGCAATGGTGCGTCTGATATTTTCACCAGTGAAGCTGCCCGCAGGTGTGGATCCAGTTTTCCTTAAGAGGAGTTGCACAGAGTTTTTTACCCCTGTTTTACTCGTGAATGAACACTATTTTTGGCCTCGAATTGACGTTTTTCCTTAATTTTTGCTGAAACTGAGTGCTTTTTTGTTCAATTAGCGATTTGTTCAAATTTCTTAGCAGGGGATTAGCACTTTTTTTAGTTTTAGCTAAACATTACGTTTTTCTTAAGTGTTTTCCTCATAAATTAGCCTCGAAATAGAGGGCTTTTCACAAATTAGGATTTTTTTGGTTCACCATGCGCAATTTTTCTCAGTTTTACCCGCGAATTAGCGGATTTTTCACCCATTGCCATAAATTGCCGCTTTTTCTCATTTTTTGCCTCAGAAGTTGCCTTCAGAAAACTCAGATGTTGCCATCAGAAGCCCAGTATGATTCAGTTTTGACGCAAATTAGAATTATTCTCAATTTGGGCGAATTAGAGTTTTGCACAAATTCAGCTGTAAACTGGCGGGGTTTTCCATTTTTAGCCGTGAATTAGCACTTTTTCTCAATTTAGCCTCAAAATAACCTTTAAAATCTCTTAATTATGGCCAGCCTAATTTATTTATTTTCTAAATATTACCCGCAAATTAGCGGGGTTTTCACATTTCAGCACCGTATTAGCAATTTTATGTTACTTTTATGTATAGATTATCGCTTCTTCTTAACTGTAGCCCGTGAATCAGCGTTGTTTTTACTTGTATCCGCGGAGGAATTTCCAGTTTTTTGAATTTTAGCCTTAAAGTTGCCTTCAGAAGGCGCTTATTTGAATTAGAAATTTCAAATTTCACCACACATTATCCGAGAATTATTGATGTTCCTCAATTTTAGCAGCGAATTTGCGCTTTTTTTCGATTTTTACTCGTTTTACTTGCATTAAGCTGCAAATTAGGAGTTTTTTTCCATTTTCGCATAGAATTATCACTTCTTCTCAATATGAACCGAAAATTAGCGTTTTTCTTGCTTGTAGCCGGGCTAATTAGTGATTTTTTCCAGTTGATTTTCTTCATTTGTATCCGCGAATTAACGTTTTTCCTCGACCCGCACATTGCAAATTAGCGATTTTTCGCAATTTCAGTTGTGAATTTGCTATTTTCACCTGAAAGCGTCTTTTTTTGGTCAATATTACACGTTTTATCTCAATTTTAACCGCGGGGTTGGTCTAAAAACAAACCTTTTTCGTTGATTTCCACAATTTATTCGTAGAATGGCAACCATGCACCGCGAATCAGCAATTTTTTCTCAATTTTAGTCTGGAAGTTACATTGCGAGACCATGAATCAGCGCTTTTTCGCAGTTATAGTCACGAATAATAATGTTTTTTTTTTTTTTTTTTCAATTTTTTGCTTAAGGACCTAATGACACTGGGGACACGGTGTATTTTCTCTTTTTAGCCGTGAATTTTCCTCAAGATAGCGCGAATTTTCTCAATTTGAGCCACCAGATTAGCGCTATCGGGGGGTTCAATCGAATATTTAGCCCACAGCCTTTGCTGATATCACTTGCAACGTTACGTTCTGTATCAGATCGGATAAATTGAAATTCGTAAAAAGTAGCCAAATCGCTGTCCAACCGTCCGACCACTTCACATACCTACATCCATGGATAACCTAAAAATCCTCTTTTAACTAGAGAACCTTTAAACCAGGTATGCTTGGCCGCCATATTGTGCTCTTCTGTCAAGAAAAGATAGTGTGTACTGTTCACGTTTAATGGTATTGTTTAGCTAGTAAACTAGCACTTTATTGTATATTAATTTGGAATTAGTTCTTCTGATCGTCTGAGAGGCCACAGTTAGGCATTATTTCACCAAATGATATTAATTTAGGTAAAGAATAAGCGCGTGTAAAGTGATTTTTCGTCTATCTCGTTTAAGACCAGTGTTCGTGTTCGGTGTTCCTGAGTGCTCCCAGAGGCCTTTTCATCATTTTAAAATTCCTAAAAACGCTTATAACTTGAAGAATCATTTCTTTAATTGAACGTTCTTGGCGGGTTTAAAATTAACGTCCTCGATTTATTTCTAACAATCCGCCAGTTTGTCATTTAAAGTTTCCACACTTTGGAATTGCAGTTCTTTTAATGAACGTATTCGACCACGTAACTTGGATGCCTGCTTTTTTTTAGATAATGGATGGCTTCTGCCCCGTTAATTGTTCAAATAGCGTAAAAAGGGATTTTGAATGTTTCGATTTCCCTTAGAGAATGAAAGAAGACAGCGCTGGCTTCAAAATTGCAGGCAGGATAAATGGGTCCCAGTCCCGACTATTAATTCAGTTCTTTGTGAGGTAAATATAATTTCTAGTGTACTGAAAAAGAATGTTTCTATCGGGGAATTGTTCTCTGTGTTTGTCTTCACACGAGAATAATTTCCAGAAACGACGAGCTCTCCACAATGCCCACCCCACCAAAAAAATATAAAACCTATCACTACAATTTTCCACCAGTCTTCACCATCAACATACCATTTTAATTTAGAATGAACTAGTGGAAAACCATATCACTGGGAACACTGAAATCTTACAATTTTCTATTTGCGAGAGCAATGCCTGATGAACGAAATCTTGAACAAGGAAAAGGGCCTTTAGTCTGGGCTGGGTGGTCGAAAAAGGGTCTTTCTTGTCACTCTTTAATACTTGATATGTCGATTAAACTAAATAATCCCTTAAGACGAAGGTGCCCAAGAGTTTTAAAACCACCATTTCTTCGTGCTCTCCTAGTAGGCGATTGATCTCTCGCAATTCACGCTGAAGCGACAATATACGCTGTTCGTTCCCAGGCTGTAAGACGCCAATAACATCGTTATCGTCGGTAATATTCACAGGGCGTAGTAACTCACGTTAATTTTCGCCTTAGAATTATTTGAGGAATCAAATTCAGATGGTTGGTGCAAGAAGCTTTTTCAGAGTCAATCACAAATCGTGACTAGAAAAAACGATTATGCAACGCAAAAAGAAGCTCAGCGACATCACCGATCAATAAATTGCAATTAATATGTGAATATAGGAAGCATAAAACCAACATAAAACAATAAAATCTTGAAAGAAATAAATGAAAAAGCTTCTCCATTCTATTATCTGATATAGCATAACTTAGTCATTAGAGCTCAATAAGGCGGGCAAGCATACTCGGGTTGTAGTGCCTTACTTTTAACCGCATTTAAGCTTTTCAGGGGGGGGGGACGTCTGATCCGGGGCGGTTGCCCCTACCTCGGTAAGCTACTGCGTGGGGTCTGAAGTCCAAGGAAGCAGCTGGAAGCACGCGGACCTTTTCGGTCTGCTCGAGAAAATCTGCTAAAACTAACTTTAACGAGAAACGCTCATTTTTGGAGATTTATGGATTTGGATTTTATGGTTTTCTTTAGAGTAGAGCGTTGGTACTAGTGTCCCTTCGTTCTGGGGGGGGGGGGTCTATCCCCCATATGCGTTAGCGTTTTTCCTTTCTCGTTTTGGTTCTGTTTTCCATTTATTATTTTTTCGTACCTACGTACAAACTCGTGAAGGTTGTACAGGTATTGCCCTGCTGGAAATAGAAACCTTCAGAGTTGAGCGACAACGTCGAGCCCTCTGATTGGCTGTTGGTAAAAACAGCCAGGTAGGTCGGCCCAAGGCTACTAGAACTAACAAGGTTGGCCATTACGCCGTTTGCTTACGTTTATGTATATATAGGCGAGGGGTGGAGGCCCACGTCACAATATGCTCCCTCCCACCACACTTTATTCATGTAGTATTCCAACTCCTTTGAAACTGAGTTATTCAGGTGAATCAAATCTTATTATCGAATTTTTTACTGCTGTTACGCACATTGCTAGTTTGAAGAAAAATCGTTCCATCCTGAAAACGTTTTTCTTAAATTCTTCAGTAGGGTTTCTTAGCCCTCCGTACGACAAATGGTCGATCCAGGGAGGCAAAGCGTAGCCCGGGTCGGTAGTCATAGACTCGGGCTTTACAGCCAAATTTGGGTACTTATCCCGAAACTTATACCCCAACCATCCGGCTATATACTCCAAGCCGTCTTTATTAGTTTCAGGCATCAGCTTAGAGCTTGAACTTGAGAGGCTTTGGCTGGATAGAGGTGAAGGAGCCTCACTGGCAGTATCTGTTTCGCTACTAGTATTTTCATTGTCCCGTAGGCTTCGAACGTTGACGACTGCATCCAACGCAGAACAATCAAGATTTATGGATTTAGCTATGGTGGTGGTGAAAACAAATTCATCTGTGTCTTCAGTTTCGTAATTGGTATTTGTTTGCACAACACCAGTATTCTTCCCCAATATGATAATTCTCAGCCGGTGAATCGCATTTAGGGGAGACGGGTGGTCATGGAGCCCCCCTTTACTTCTAATTTGGGAGAAAAGGGTTTCTAAACAGTCTTGGTTTAGCCTACTCGTTAGTAAATATTTCACATTGAATTTCTGTAGATAATTATACAATAATTTGATAGATTTGGTGGTTATTAAAATTCCTTTCTGAAACAATTGGATGTTTTGTTTTTTCTTACACTTCATTGAATGAACTACTTCATACATGGAATCGAGAACTTCATTTTGTTTTTCTATAGATCTGCCATAGGGCGCCTGAAATGGGATATTTGAAGCTGGCAGCCTCACGTTCATTATGTCGAACCACTGACTTACCATTTCGATAAATTTACTTGTATTTATCGCAGCGTCTTGATCGGAACCCGGAAGGTAAAGCATGAGGCCTGTGGCAGTCGTGTGCGACAGCAACTGAGCAGCTTTCCTCACATTTTGCCGTGCACTACCTTCACATGACACGTGACTCTCCGATAATTTGAATAAGGAGGTCACTTCGGTATTTGACATTTCTATAAGTTTCTTTACAGGATCAACACTACGAACCAATTCCTAAGAAGTTTCAAAAGATGTAGAGTATCACAAAAATAAAAAATTGTGAGATTAACGGCATCTAGCTTGAAAAATGGTGTTTCCACGCTGACGCCTAGCCTTTTCATGAGTCCCACATTACCTCCTCCCATGTCACTAACACAAGCAACAGTATTGTATCCTATTGCATGTAATCTGATTATAATATCAGTGAGAATTTCTTTGGTCATGGGCTGGTCGAATTGGCCGAATATAGGTTGCTTCCAGTTGGACGTCAAGCCTCGTGCCATAATTACCTGCATACATAATTTGTTTTTCTATAGATCTGTCGTTGGGTGCCTCAAATGGAATATTTGAAGCTGGCCATAATTACCTGCATGTAATTATGAGGTCCCATAACGCAGTCGTTCTTTTGATCATATTCCAACGTGCTTTCAATCTTCATCTCGTCGAAGGATAGAACGGTTAGTTTATTGTAGGAGTCCAAATCCTGTCCGAAAATGTTCATTGCTCTTAAAACGTCGTGAAAGATTCCCGATGTCAAATCGATGCTCTTCGCCCACTTTTTCAACGAAGATATTCCTGGAATTATGTGCATGTTAGTAGTTAATATTGTATGTATAGGCAGTGTAAAACCGAATATTTCATACATACCTGGTAACGGATACTTCAGCTCATTTCTGACAAAAGTGTACGCTCTCTTGCTCAGATAGCGGAGAGCAAAGGCTTTGCCAATTTCTTCGGAGGTCCACCTCACCCTTTTCCTTTGAGACGTCAGCAATTGAATTTCATTTGGTGTGAAAACTTTTCGAAGAGAAGTTAGCGCTCTACTCTCGATTTTTTGGGTTTTTAGGACTTTTTTGAGCCTTGTTTCAAGTTCCTTTAATTTAGTATTCCTTGATCGTAGCCGCGCCTTGAGAATGTTGGCTCTACGCATTTGCCTCTGAGCAGACTGTTTTAAATCCAAATTGAGCCTTGTTTTGTTTTGAGATTCCATCAAGACAAGGTCGAACCGAGCTTTCAATGTCTCGAACTTTGTTCGATACCCTGCCTCAGCATCGGTACACACTGCTGCAACATCCGAAGCGGAAGGCTCATTAGTGGAGGTGTCCATGGGCTGGGATGTGGATGGTGAATCGAATGCCCATTTAACAGCTTCAGCCACGGCGTCATGGCGTTCCTGTTCCACAACCTGGAAAATGATTAATTATTATATTGGATGCTGAATTTTGAAGAAACGTGAGATTTGTAGTACGTTACCTTCGCGGCTGACTTTTCTCTCCTCCTTTCAGCAGCAGAAGTACTTGGTGTGGCGTGGTCTATTGGTAGATTGCGAGAAGGTATTGCAGTTTTGACCAAAAAACGTTTTTTCTTAACTCCCATCAGTTTGGCTTGCAGATCGCTTTCAAAATCTTCCTCGGTGAAATGAGCCGAGCACAAATGGGCATTATCCGGGTTGAATGCGTCTTTTCGCCGACATTTGATAATCCATACTTTACGCAAGGCTGGATCTTTAGGAAAGCTGCACACACAATACACAAATATCAAATAAACTACATTTATGGAATTCACGGGCTTTCGGTATTGCACGGCAATGAGGACGTTTCATATGGGTTATATACTTTTAACCCATGTATAGATATTTTCTTTTTTAATTTATTTATTCAACAATAGAGCACAAAGTGGGCATCATTACTCAACAATTAATGATTGATGAACAAATTTACTAGTTTTCGTCCCCATCAATCACGTTGTGAATGCCCGCCATGATATTTTTGCGTTACATGCGTCTATCGAAAAAATCCACTTCCCACACTGTATTTCTTTGCCCTATTGTTTTTTTCATGGATGGTGGATAAACAAAAGAGCCATTTAGAGGCATGACAACTTGACAAGGACAGCGATATTCCAGCGGATGCCATCAAGCTACTTGGTAGGTTTGAGTGCTACACTCTTTGCTGTCAGACTAATCCTTATTTTAAAGCTCGGGTTGCAAATTAGTCAAAGAAGCACAACGTAGGAAGTGCGTTTTTTCCGTTAAGCGCGTATGACGCAAGCTCATTGCTGGCGCAATCACAATCAGTGGCAGAGGAAGTATTTTGATTGAGGGGGGGGGGGTCGTGCCTCTGCTCCCGCCCTTTCCCCTCTCACTCCCTTAAAAAGGGTGATTTCTGCAGCCGCTGATCACAATGTGATTGAAGTGACCGAAAACTTCTAAAATCGTTAATTAATAAACTGTGGGGTCTTTTTACGAACAGCTCCCGACTTATGATCTATTATAGCAGACAAATTAAAAAACATAGATGTATTATTATCCCAAGCTGTGATCCATCAAACTTCCTCATTGTCGATGAGGGGAAAACTGATGGCATCAAAACGAAAAGAGACAAAGCAAATCGGTTGAATTTGTGAGCTAGGTATCGTACGTGTTTTTTACAAGTAACTAATCAAATAGTATAAAGAACAATGATTACTCACGAGAAAAATGACAGATTTGAGCCGTCTTTTTTTGACTTCCTCCAGCTGTTGGAGCAATTAGCTACGGCACAGAAACTTCCTGACCCAACCATCGTCGTGCCGCACAAAATTCAGAAATGAAGACTTGATGCTTCGCACGAACTCGCACAAGGTTTAAGCTATTGTAATGGACGATGAAGCGGAAGAGGATAACGATGGAATAAATACGAGAAAGGATGGAATGAGAAACTGGATAGTAAACAAAAATGAAATCGAAAGGGGATCGTTCTTAAAAGAACGGTTGATATACAAGGAAAGTGACGAAAAATAGGAGAATAAGGAACAGAAAACTCAGGAAATCACAACAGCGCGCACAAAGCAAGAGCTACAAGAGCAATAAGCTTCTCAAAGAAATAAGCTCCTGGGGGCATATTCTCTAACAACAAGCAATATTTTTTTCGCCAGCCTTGTGTCTATTTCATTTATTTGTTTGAAGAAAGTTAATGAAATAAACATATGCCTTCGAAAAAGCTATTAGTATTGCTTCGGAGTTAGAGAATAAGCCCACTGGAATGTGGTGAGGGTGATTTGATCGAGTGGTGGGGTGGAGATATTGCGAACTAAACCGAATTTCGTTCGCCCTATATGACAATCACAGATTTAACTGACTTTTAATTTTTATGCTAAGTATTATTAATTGTTTATTTAGAAGCAGTGAGAAGGTAACTTAATTCCAGCTAAGATGGCTTGGAAATAATGTAAGGGAAAATCAATTCAAGTTCTTTGAAAGCACAAACCGCTGAATGTGTCTTCTTCATTTAAACACGAATTTTCTACAATCGTTGGGGAATCTTTGGTTGAAAATACTTGTAAGCGTCCAATAAGCGAGACCGGGCCCAAGAAATACGATTTTTTTTCTTGGTTTTCGTGGGGATGACGCGAAAAACATCGAAGTTAGGAAGATTCATGGGTCAGAACTTATTTATAACTCTATTTTCTAAGGTAATTATTTATCCTAAAATAGAACATAAATCGGGATCAGTTGTAAAATAACCAAGTTTTAGGTATTTTCAAACACGCCAGCTAAGCATGTTTTCGTCATGAAACGCCTTCCGAAAAAAGTGGGGAGCGGTTTGTTGTGTTTCTACTTGAGCCCTTGAATAATAAAATAATAAAGGATAAATCAATTAGCCTTTTAGAGGTATGAAAAGGGCAGAGAATGCAGCGTATGTTACGTTGCGGAAAATGTTCGATTTGGCGGGATTGAAAATATGCCAACTTTAAATAAGAAAAAAAATTCCAAAGGGTTTAATTTTTTTTATTTACATAGAAGGGCTACGCCGGGGCTAGGAGGGCTGCGAAGGAAATGGGAAGTTTTCTTGGTCCGAAATGTCTTTCTATACAAGAATATTGCCACCTGAAGATACCATGGTGAAGGTACGAAGCCAGAAATTCTGGTTGAATTAAATAAAACAATAGTTTGGGCAGTTTGGGCTTTCAAAAAACACGAATTCTACATAAATACTATAGACTATAAACAATGGGGCGGGAAGAGGAGCATATTTCTACGTCACAATCGGTCTCGACCAATCAAAACACTGAGGCAACTTTTTCGTCTTGTTTACATTGTAATGGCCAACCTTGTTAGTTCTAGTAGCCTTGAGGTCGGCCCAGAAAAATAGAACCGCTTCTATCTTGAGAAACAGGCACAGCTCCCTCCGAGTGACGTCACTTTCACGCACGGGGGCATGCGCCTTACCACTTCATGAAACATGCATCGACCCAATGAGATCACACAAACAGTTTTCTACACTAGTGCGGTGTAGCAAAACAATGGAACGGAACTATTTACTCTCAGCCGGTGCTATGGTAAAATATCACGATGAAAGTTCGAGCTTTTCTTCTTCTGTTGAGCCCCCGTCCACTCGCTCAAACTTTACTTCAAATTCAATCGTGCAAAAACTGGGTTGCACAAGCGAGAGTGTTAACAATGCACATTTAGATGGGAAGTGTCTTCTTGAAAAGAAGAGAAAATAAACATTTTTTTACACCGATGTGTCCCGCGACACTTATTGCTTGAAATTTAGTCAGATTTTGACAGAAATTTCCTTGGTTTAAACACAAACTTCCAGAAATTTTTATCAAGAGTTCATACAGTCAAGAAATGTATGTCTGACACTTTTTCAAGTCCAGAGAAATTAAAATATCGTCATTCTGTGCACAAGTTTCGCGTAGGCGTTGAATCAATAAAAAGGAGATCCTTTATTCATCATCTTTCTGCGAGCATTTCTGTCTGAAATGCAGTTCTGAAAAAAAGAGTATTCGAACTCAAGGCCAGAAGGCATAGAAAAAGAATAGTACAGGATTTAATTATTACTTATTCGTAAATAGCGATTTGTTTTCTTTGTAGATACCTGGCGCTACTTAGGAAAAACAAACGCCAGATAAATATTTTATCAGATATTTCTATTTATAGCGTCACTTTGCTTCCAAAAATGATACTATTGTTTCTTTCGCTCTCGTATTCTAATTTTAATAATAGTTCCTTTGAAAAAAAAAAAAAAAAATAGTTCCTTTTGAATTAATTTTCAACTTGTACGACTTAGTACGTAGGTAGTCATCTTATACACTTACTAATATACTTTATTATTTTTGTTTTCAGGTGAGGGATACAATCAACACAGAGTCGGTCAACTGAGCACGCCAGTCGGCACGATTCATTTGTCGGTCGCTTATCGAACCAAAATGACCATATCACCGCAGCCTAGCAATGAAACGTCAATCATGTTGAAAAGTGACCACTTTAAGCCCGATGCAAGTCCTAAGCATACACGATCGAACAGGTGAGTGTTGAGTGTTATTTTGTCGTAGTTCAGATTACAAAAATGCAAAAGTTGAAGGCCTTGAAAAGCTCCGGTTTTAACTATTTTTAGAGAGAAGCAGCATTTTGATGTCTTCCTTCTTTTTAAATAATTATAGGAAACATGGAATTTGTATTTAAAATGAATACCAGAAATAGTGCAATGGTGAATCTTCTGTATCCGTTAAAAAAAGAGTGGGAAAGATGGCCTTTTTTTGAGATAAGGGGCTCGGGGGCTCGTCCGGTATGTTGAACCGCCGTCTTTCCTTTGTGTTGCATTCCTCACCGATTTCAAAAAATAAGAGTGCGGATTGATTCATTTACAATAGTTTTCACCATTTAATATCCCCCCCCCCCCAAGAGCTTTACATTTGGCTGCTGAGCTATTATCTTGAAATGTCGCGATTTAAGGATGCCAGAATAACTTCAAATTAATCATCTTCTAATTAAACGATGCAATTAAAAAGTACCTAGGTATTAGTTTTTAGTAGGTACTCAAAAAATTCTGGAGGAATAAGAGCAATCTAGGTCTAGGGCTGCGCGCATTAATTGAATTACGTAATTCAATTACAATTAGGAATTAGTAATTTGTAATTTGAAGTACTTTTCCGAAGTAGTTTGTAATTAAAAATTACCAATTACAAGTGCAGAATGATGGTATCCACAGGTGGAAATGAAATAAATTAATGACAACTCGTTTGAAGCAAACCACGTACAGTTGTGAAAATCCCCGGCCTTTTTGGGGGGCCAGGATTTTGGAAATCCAGAAAGTGGGGTGAGGGGGACCGGTCAGTGGCGGCGCTCCACCAGTCCGATTTTTCAGGAATCGAGAAAAAAAAAAAAAAATGGCTTCGTGTTGAATTTACCTCCTAAAAATTATCGTTCGCATCTTCCACAACGTGATTCGGGATCGCCAGCCAGATCTGTAAACTTTGGGCTTTTGAAAGAGCAAAATATAACCAGCGGAGTTGCTTGCTTTTATGGAGCCAAACGTGGAATTGGTTCTCGAATATGCCAAAATAGCAAAATTGGGTTCCCTTAGTGCCGAATCAGCAAATTAGCTTCTATGAAGGCCACAGATGTGTGAAATTGCTATATTGAACCCCGTGAAATATGACTTTTTAATGAGTCAACCTCGCAAATTTGCATTTTGAGAGAATCAATCCTTCAAAATTGATTTTTCAAAGGGCCAAATCTTTGAAATTTGAACATATAGGGGTGAAAACTGTCAATTCTAGCCATCTAACCAAGACAATTCCAGTCAAGACCATAAAGAAGTGGAATCAACTGGTCCTCCTTTTGGGTGATTAAAACCCGAGAAATTTGGTTCTTTGGGATCCAAATCCACGAAATTTGAGCTTTGAAAGGCTAACCCCCTCGAAAATTATATTTTAATGTGCTCAATGGGCATTTTGGCTCAGAGAGGAAGGTACATTTCACCGCCACTGGCGGACCTACACCTATCGGGGTCCGGAGCGGATAACTCTATGAGCCCCCTTAGTATCTGATCTGTATTATTGTGCTTTTTCTCACTTTTAGCCACGAATAAGTTGCATTCCAGAAGCCGAGAATCGGCGTATTTTCAATTTTGAACATTTATTGGAATTTTTGTTCATTTTATCCGCGAATTAGCGCTTTTTCTCAATTTTCAGCAGAGAATTAGCATTTAGCACTTTTCTGAATTTGAAAGTAAAATTATCATTTAAGTCATTATTCCATGAATTAGCGATTTTTATCAATTTTTGCTACAAATTGGTGTTTTGCTCAATTTTTAACCGCGATTTAGCCCTTTTTCTCAATTTGAGCTTAAATTTAGTTTTCCTTAATTTTAGCAGCACTAATTAGTGATGTTTTCAATATTAGCCGTGAGTGTTACTTTACGAAAAGGTAAAAAGTGGACTGTATAAAAAATATCCGGTACTGGTTCGTACTGGACCGAATTCCAAGACGATTTAAATCACTGTAAATAAATTACGGCACAAATGCGCGACGAGACAATATAACAAATGTGTATTCACAACAAAATGATGAATTTGGTGTCTAAACAAACCAAAATTGACGAATGTCCGAAAAACGAAACACGCGTGCGTTAGCGAATTTTCTCAGCTGATAACTTTCAATTATTCACCTTGTTTATTTCGCTAACGCACGCGTTAAGAGTTACAGAATAGGGGGGCAGGGGTCAAAACGTCGAATTCGTTAGGGTCACTGCTTAACGGTGTTAATGGGCGAGAATTTAGCATGGCTTCGACTTTAGTTAGGACGGTGTAAACTTCCTCGAAGGTCAAAGTAACGTTTCCGACTATCCTTTTCACATTATTTTTCATAGACTTGACAGTGGATTCCCACAGTCCACCGAAATGTGGCGATGAGGGAGGGATGAAAATCCAATTAATCTCCTTCATACTGGGGTAGTCCAATAACTGATTCTGAAATTGAGAACTAGACAATAATATTTTGAGTTCATTATTTGCCCCGACAAAATTAGTACCATTGTCAGAATGGAGTTCTGAACATAATCCTCGTCGTGAAACGAAACGGTCGAGAGCATTGAGAAAAGATCGAGTAGATAACGACGAAACGAGCTCTAAATGACACGCTTTTGTTGCCATGCACACAAAAACGGCGACATACGCTTTTTCGATTGGGGCTCTTTTCAAGTTTGAGGATTTAATGAGTAAGGGACCGGAAAAGTCAACCCCTGTTTTTAGAAAGGGCCGCGCCCCAAGTACTCGCGACGGCGGGAGATCGCCCATGACAGGCTCGACACATTTAGGCTTTCGCCGATAGCAATCAATGCAGCGGAAGTATACTGAGCGTATTAACCGACGAGCTGAAATAATCCAAAATCGCCGAAGAATCGAAGCTTGAAGTTTGATGGGTCCTGGATGGCCGAAATTCGAGTGATAAAACCGAGTGATAAGGAGACTCAAGTGAGACTTATACGGCATCAGAACGGGATGATGATTTTCGACAGGGAGCTCCGAATTTTTCAGGCGTCCCCCAACTCTTAATATTCCTTCGCTATCTAAAAAAGGAAAAAATTTAGCCATGGCTTTGCTCAATGGCTTTTTTGACGACAGATTGGTTATGGTTTCGGCGAAATAATTGGATTGTTCATATATAATCCAAAAATTTAGGGACCTTTTCAGTTCCGACGTTTGCAGCGGCCCTGATTTTCGGAGGCCAATTGGCGTTATCACTCTAAAGCAATACGCGGTTACCCGTTGTAAACGGGTTAGCGACGAAAAAGCACCCAACAAGGTGTCAAGGTGACGAATTGCGGGATAATAATGTGACGACTGGGTTAGGTTTGCGTTCCTCGAGTTCTGAATGGTCGAAACTGTTTATATGAGGACATTCTGGCCAAGATGATTCCGGCTGAGTCAAAAATTCTGGACCATTCCACCAATTGTGGTGAACCATTAGCTCTTTGGGGGTTATTCCTCTAGAGGCACAATCAGACGGATTTTGGGCGGACGGTACGTACCTCCACCAACTTATTTTAGTTCCTTCTTGAATTTTCTGAACTCGGTGAGCAACGAAGGTTTGCCAACGAGACGGATCAGACTTGATCCATTGAAGCGTTATCATAGAATCCGTCCAACAAACGATTTTCGAAAGTATTAATTTTTTCTGGAGTGCTATTTTCATCTTGTCGAGTAGTTGACTAAGCAATACGGCACCTAATAATTCTAGCCGTGCTAACGATATTACTCCCTTTTCTGGAGCGATTCGAGATTTGGCCATCAAAAGAAAACATTGAGGGGGTAAATTTTGGTGCGAAACGACGAGATAAATGACGCTAGCGTAAGCTCGCAATGAGGCGTCACAAAACCCATTAAGGTGAAACGAACCGGGAAAGTTGCTGAGATAAAACGGTCTGGGTACTGACACTTGGTTACAAAAGTGAACAGTCGATCGAAATGCATCCCACGAAGTGCTGATATCCGATGGAAGAGAATCGTCCCAGTCAAGCTCTCTTTTCCAAATTTCTTGGAGAATTAATTTGGCCGAAATTATAATAGGTGCTAGCCATCCAAGAGGATCGAAGATTTTTGCGATGCTTGATAGCACGCCACGTTTTGTTAGTGGCCCGTCAAGAATTCTAACTTTGTACGAAAAGACATCTTTTATGGGGTCCCAGTTTAGCCCCAGTACTTTGATGAAATTGGAATCCGTGTCGAATTCAATGGCGGCGAGATTTCTTTTCAAGCTTTCTGGAAGAATCGAAAGAACTTCGCTGGAATTACTGCACCATTTTTGCATGACAAAGCCGCCTCGATTGAGAATTTCACTCATTTCGATTATTGCCTTTTTGGCCGAGTCGACATCAGGAACCGAAGTTAACAGGTCGTCAACATAGAAGTCATCAGTCAGCATTGCTGCTGCAACCGGGAAGTCTTTACCTTCATCAAGACTTAATCGATGTAACGTCCTTATAGCCAAATACGGACTACACGAGAAACCGAACGTGACAGTTTTTAAACGATACGTTTTTAATTCGTCTTGAGGTTGAAATCTCCACAAAATTAACTGGTAGTTTGTGTGTGGATCGTGTACCATGATTTGTAGATACATTTTACGAATGTCTCCCACTAAAGCGACAGGGGAGAGGCGAAATTTCAACAAAACGTCGGACACGTCGTTCTGCAACTTTGGCCCCGGTAATAAACAATTATTTAAGGACCGCCCCTTTGTGGATCGGGCTGCGGCGTCGAATACTACCCTTAAGTCCGTCGAAGTACTTTCCTTGAGAACACAATGATGGGGTAAATAATATGAGCCTTCCATTGAAGAGAAATCCGAAACCTCCTCCATGTATCCTTGGTCAAGAAACATTTTCAAAAATTCCCCATATTTATGGCGCAAAACCGGGTTGGTAATCAAACGTTGTTCCATTGAACGAAAGCGTTTCAGAGCGGTTGAACGAGAGTCACCCAACTCTGGTTCACCTGGTCGAAATGTAAGCGGAACCTTGTAGCGCCCTTCAGGCGTACGTTCGACAAACTGTTGGTAAGTTGTCTCACACAACTCGTCGTCTTTCGAAAGTATAGGCTTGTTAGAAACCTGTTCGATCTCCCAAAATGATTTCACGATGCTATTGAGATCCTGTTGATTTAATTCGGAATCGTGGCAGAAAGAATGAAAAACCGAAACGTGGGATTGCGGCGGAGAGAAATCCGACGCTGGCCCCAAAACGACATATCCGAATGTTGTTTCTACCGCAAGTGGCGTATTAGGTGGCCCGAAACGTCTATCTGCGAGTAGTAATTGCGGAAAAACGTCCGCTCCCAGCAAAATCGTCACTGGTTGGGAAATTCCGAACCCTGGGTCGGCTAGTTGTATCCCCTGAAGGTGCGACCAAAAAACGGGTGGAAGTGACGCAGATGGTAGGTTGCCCGAAATACGGTCAATACAAAGAGCCGAAACTGACACTACTGGCTCGTCTTTAAAAAATGGACTTATGGCGAATTCGACAAGCCCCGAAGCTTTTGTGACCGTGTTATCCGATAATCCCCGAATGGGCGTTGTGTTACATGTTTTCTTCCAACCCAGATCTTCAGCTAATTTTGTGGTGACAAAGCTGCACTGTGACCCACTATCGAGAAGTGCTCGGGTCAAGCACTTGGAACCATCTTGTTTCCTAATGGAGACAAGTAACGTCGACAGTAGAACTACTGAAGAGTTCTTTTGGGGGTATTTTATCGTACTCCCAATTATGGAAACGGTACTGTTTGAGGATGTTACCTCTTGACGCAAGTCCTTTTCTGACGAAGTTTCAGAACCCGATTTATCTGAGTTGTTGCTATAATGAAGAAGCGAATTATGAGACGATTTGCATACGTTGCATTTCCAATCACGAGGGCATTTACTGACTTTGTGGGACGAGCTAAGGCATAGAATACATAACCCTTTTTCTTTTACTATTTTAAACCTGTCTATTGGTTTTAAACTCAAAAATTTCTTACACGAGTAAAGCGCATGAGGCTCCGAACAAACGACACAATTTGGAGACGAAGTATTCAAGAAAGCCGATTTTGGAGAGTATCTCGTTGTAGATGAACCAGTTTTGGACGACGAAGAAACCGACGGTGGCTTCGAAACAAGCATTTCAGTGGACTTGAGAGCGCGTACTCTCTTTTCCAAAAACTTAATCAGATCTTTAAACGACGGCAAATCGTTTTCATTGTTATTTTCGAAAGATTGTCTTGTATTATAATCAACTTTTCTCAGGACCAAATTAGTCAAAAATAAATCCCAACTGTCGACGGGAAACCCTAACAAGCGGAGGGCCTCAACGTTAGTAGTGAAATGGGTCAACAGATTTTCTAATTCTGATGGCTTGACGATGTTTCGACAGTCCATGAGTTCGTTGAGGTATTTTGTGGCACTGAGCCTTGGGTTGTCGTACTTTTTCAAAAGTAATGCCCATGCAACTGCAAAATTTTGGCCTTCTAGCTCAACGGCCTCGATTAATTTCAAAGGTTGCCCCTTTAGGCACGATTTTAAATATAACAGCTTGTGAACGGGGGATAATTTCGAGTTGTCCACAATAAGCGACTGAAAAAGACTCTTAAAATTTATCCACGACGAAAAGGATGAGTCCGAGAAGCTTGGCAGTTCGATGGTTGGCAGGCGAACTCCTGCCCCAGAGCCAAAATTTAAATTTTCAAATTCGTGAGTCAAATCGAAACACCCTGACCCTTTTACTTCTGGTTCCTACGTGGAACTAGACGACGACGAGGAACGAACTGTTGATGGAACACTTATTTTTTTCATTCGATTCGATAACGTAGGTAAGGCTGATAAACTTATTCAAACTGCCCAGAATAATTTTAGGAGTAATTTGGGCAGACAAAGAGTCTGAAAGAGTTAACTTCAAAAAACATTCTTTGAAGCAATTCCACTGCCAATTTACAAATAATACGAAAAAATAAAACGAAAGGGATTGTTTAATACAAAATCCGGATTAGGAGGACCAATTTTATGTTACTTTACGAAAAGGTAAAAAGTGGACTGTATAAAAAATATCCGGTACTGGTTCGTACTGGACCGAATTCCAAGACGATTTAAATCACTGTAAATTAATTACGGCACAAATTCGCGACGAGACAATATAACAAATGTGTACTCACAACAAAATGATGAATTTGGTGTCTAAACAAACCAAAATTGACGAATGTCCGAAAAACGAAACACGTGTTGGCGACTTGTTACTCAACGAGAACCGAACCGAGAGAGAGTTTTTTTTACACACACACGCCAACTGATTACCCGCGCGAGGGTGGGGATTACATCATAAAAAAATAGCGGGGGTGGTCAGGTTTACCAAATAGTGAGTAAGGCGTTTGTTTTACATTTTAGCCCCTCATCTCATTGGTCATTTCATTTCAATTTAGTTATGGATTAGTACTTTTTATTGGTTTTAGCCTCGAAATACCCTTTAAAAGATTCTTGGCGTTTTCTCAATTTTAGCCGCTAATAAGTGATTTTTTTTCATTTTTATCCGCAAATTATCGTTTTTCCTACAGATTATTGGCTAATTAGCGCTTTTATTCAATTTCATCGACGGATTTGGCGATTTTTACTGGGCCCAAAAACAGCACAGCGGTTTTTGCTGTGGTTTGGACCTTTGCTGGGATTTGGAGGTTTACTGTGGTTTGGACCTTATCTTTGTTGTGGTTGGAGCCTAATTGTGGTTAGAGTTTTACTGTCCGCCCACTCATGGCTGAAAATGGCCCAAATTTCAAGGTTTCACCGTGCAAAGTCCGGCCGAAATTGGAAAAAATGCGCTAAATCACGGTTTATAGAGACGGCTATTCGCCTATTTCATAATTCGGGCAGCGCTGTCGTTGGCCACTTGGGAACTAGCTCATGTGGGCAGTCTTCTACTAGTTTCTAATGGAAATCACCCACAACAAGTGTTTCTCTAAATGGCCAACGAATTATTATCAAGGCGAATACGGGTTTCAAGGCTAAAAAAAAAACGAAATATGGCTCATTCAAGAATTCTACCGAGGTAGCATTGGTAGAATTGAGAAAAACACTCATAATGCAGCTAAACTTTTGGGAAAACCACTAATTCTTGGCTGAAATTGAGAAATTACGCTCATTCACTGCTAAAATTAGGAAAAAACGCTCTTTCAAAGTTAAAATTGAGAAATACACGACTGAAATGTAGGAAAAGCGCTATTTCGTGGTCAAAATTGAGAAAAAACGCGAATTCGCGATTTTTACGATGCTACGTTCTGGCCCAAATTAAGGGAAAAACGCTAATCCGTGGTTTACAGAGACCTTTTTACGACAAAAACTGAGGAAAAAAAAGTCTCATTTACGCCAAATTGAGGAAAAATTTGGAGGAAATTCTTTGTCTCCCCCCCCTCACTAGTTCTAGAGAACAACTCTGGATCCGCGCTTTGGTGGTAAAGTGGAGACGGTGCGGGAACGAAAACCGTTCGTTTATCGTAGTCAGGGTGTGAAAAATCTCAACTGTCCAACCATAATAATTTTAAGGGGCGCAAATGGGCAAAGTTTGGCCATTTTTTTGTTCTCTCAGTCATTTTAGCCATTTTCAATTGGCGAATCGTATAATTTGCTGCATCTGTGGGGCGCGAATGGTCGGACCATTTTTAGAGCATGCCATAGTTAGGCATTTTTATTATTGCCAATTTGCCACTGCGTAATGCGTGAATAGCCAGTTTTGGTATTTAATATGCGCAAATAATATGTTTTCTCATTTTTAAGGCGGCAATAGTCCGTCAAGCCATTTCTGTTGTGCCAAGAGCAACGTTGCGCCTATGTTGTTGGGGAGGATCTTGTCATTTTAGCCATTTTCAAGGCTCGAATCGTCCGTTTTGTCCTTTTTCGAGCGTGAACTATACTGATTTGCTGTTGTTAAGGCAAAAATAACCAGTTTCGGCTATTTTTGGGGAATGAATCGTCAGTTTAGCAATTTTCGAGGCGTGAATTTGTCAGTTTTGCCACTTTTTAAATCGCGAGTGGGCAGTGCCAGAGACGTCAGTGATTGAGCATTTTCAAGGCGCGTCGTCACTTTTAATGAAGCATAGTCATTTTTGCCATTTTTATGGTGTAAATTCTAAAAAATCGTTTACTACAATGTCTCTAGGGGACAAATTGTCAGTTTATTCAAGTTTAGGGTACGAACGGTTTAATATTTCAGCCATTTTTTGAAGAGCGAATTTGTCCATTTTTGGATCACGAATGGTCGGTTTTGCCATTCGCTGAGGTTGCCCTCCTTCCAACAATGAATTGGCGTGTTTTGATCCCCGCTGTGGAATGTGTTAGCCGCAAGATGCTATGCGCGCTTTCAACATATATTTTGTTCTGAACAAACACTGACTACGAGGTTGAGTTTTTTGGAGCTGAAAATGGTAGTTTTAGCTGTCAAAGCACGAAAATGTCAGCTCCAGGAATCGCGTGACTGGTAGACTGCCCCAAGATTTCACAGAGTTAAATGTGAAATTCATGTGAAACGGCTAATCCGGGGGAACGTTGGAAAGACACGCCACTTTGGGGGGAGGGGGAATTCACGAGAAACGCAGCAATATAGGAAAAATTATTGAAAGGAAATACATTTATCCCATTATGGAGTTAAATTCGCGCTAAGCGTCACATCCAGGGCAATATTTGAGCGGAACGCCACGTTTATAAAACAATAAGGAAGAAACGCTTTGCGAAATGTTGCAGTCAAGGCGGAATTTACGCGAAAACTTTAACATATTTTTTCTCAGTTTCGTGGCTGCGGGGGAGCGACGTTTTTTATGGTCTAGGAGATGACACTTCAACAAGCTGTAGGACAAGCTGTTGACAAACACACATTATTTGGGTGCTTTGAAAACCGCGTTTCCTCAATTTTAGCCGTGAATTAGTGGATTTTCTCAAATTGATTCACATTTATATAGTTTTTTCTCCGTTTCAACAGCGAATAAGCGCTTCCTGTTCACTTTAGCAGTGAATTTTCTCAATTTTCAGCAGCGAATGAGCTCTTTATCTAAATTTTAGACGAGAATTAGCTGTTTTTCTCACAGTTTAAGCCACAAGTTAACGTCCCCTTCCCCTGATTTCAGCATTTTTTTTCTCATGTTAAGTCATACGGATAGCGTTTTTTTGTTGTTTTTATTAAAACAATATTAGTTGGACCTGCTGAGCGATGGACAGGAGATTTTTTTCAATTGTATAGCGGCGAAGTAGCGCTATCCGTAGAAAAATCGGGAAAAATGCAAAGGTGGTTGCTACAACGGGACAGATGTTATTTCTTGTTTAGAGTACTTGGGTCCCGCTTGCGCCTTTTTTTCCCCAACAGTTCGGAATAAAGCCCCCAGTGTAAGGCACTTCACCACGACTCACTCCTAACAGTGACCGAAAGTACTTTACATTGCTCCTAGGAGTGAGTAAAGTAATTTCGCTCACTCCGTGACGTAAAGTAAGGAAATAACACGTTGAGCTTAAAATTTTTCTTTCGTCGTGAGGTTGCCATGGTGAAAATAGCCACTTTCTCCGTAGGTCAGGCGAAAAGGAGCTCAAACCCTCCCCCTTGCTGCTCTGTACTAGTGCTTTTTCTTACTTTTAGCCACAAATAAGTTGCATTCAGAAGCCGAGAATCCGCGTATTTTCAATTTTGAACATTTAGAAATTAGGGACATCATCAGGGAATTAGCACTTTTCTGAATTTGAACGTAAAATTATCATTCCATGACGGCGATTTTCATCAATTGTTGCTACAAATTGGCGGTTTACTCAATTTTTAGCCGCGTTAGCCCTTTTTCTCAAACTTGAGTTGAAATTTAGAGTTTTCCTTAATTTTAGCCGCGCTATAGTAATTTTTTCAATATTAGCCGAGAGTAAGGCGTTTGTTTTACGTCACAATTCCTTCATATTTAGTGAATTAATTGCGATTAGAAGACCCTTTTCTACGGACAATTAGGGGATTACTCCCTTCCTCACCTCACCACCTTAGTCACGACAGTGAATTCGAGGGAGTGGGGAGGCTGAAAATAAAGAAATTAATCTTTAAATTAAATACTTACTATTCTTTACTTGTTTTGAGTTCCGAGAAAAAATTGCTCCCCTCAAAAAATCCCCTCTCGGAACTCAAACTGTACCTGTCAGTGAGTAAGGCGTTTGTTTTACATTTTAGGCCCAGGTTGGCCATTTCATTTCAATTTAGTTATGGATTAGCACTTTTTCTTTGTTGTAGCCTCGAAATATCCTTTAGATTAGAAGATACTGATTGGCGTTTTCTCAATTTTAGCCGCGAATGAGAGATTTTTCGCAATTTTCATCCGCAAATTAACGTTTTTCCTACAGGTTATTCGCGAATTAGCGCTTTTACTCCATTTCGTAGACGGATTAGGCAATTTTTCGCAATTTTGGCCGCGGGCTTGTCCCAAAAAACAGCACATCAGTGGTTTTTAGGTACATTTTAGCCGTAAAATTGCCACTATATACACTGGGAATTAGCGTTTTTTTCCAAACGATGGTCTGGAAGTTGCATCGAGAAACCTGGGATGAGCGCTTTTTTTGGCAGTTTTATCCACGAATATTAGGACTTTTTCCAATTTTTTTGCCACCTACTCACCCCATAACATCGGCACGTTAGAGAGCGTTCTCAATTTTATCTGCTTAAGGACCTAAAGAAACTTGGGAATCAGCGTATTTTCTCTCTATTTTAGCCGCGAATTAGCTTCCAGAAGGCACACATTTTCTCAATTTTAGCCGTCAGAACTGCGATTTCGTGGGCTCGATCGAATATTTATCCACACTGTTTGCTTATCACCAGTAAACGTTCTATTCTCCAAGTCGGATGGACTGAAAATCGTCGAAAGGAGCCAAGTCACTGTCCAGTCGTAAACCAAAACTCCTTTTCACGTGCTTTAAATCTATGATCATGAACCTAAAAGTCATCATTTTTCCATATTTAAGCTTTTCGGGGCCCCTCTCTGATAGGTGGCCCGGGGCGGTCGCTACTCTTCACGGCACACCAACTGCTCTTTCACACTAATTTTCCGCTCTGAATAGTGTGAATACGCCATTTTATGGCCGATGTAGCCAATTTAGCTATAACACGTCATTTATCTAGTAAAACTGTGTCTTAGGACTCAAATTACCGAGGAAAATTAACCCACAAACAAGATAATTTCATGAATAGGCGGTAAATTTGGAATTTTTGCCTCAAGAATTGTATTTTTGCACATGTAGACATAATTGATTCGCAAAATGGTATTTTCTATTGATAAGGGGGGGGGGGGTAAATATGAACTGCTCAGATTCTTGCTCCCCCAATGTCGGCTGACTTCCGCCGCCACTGATCAGCTCAAATTTCTACGACGCGAATGCTCATTCTGTCGTTAATATTATTGAACAACAGAAAAGGGCCGCGTCTAGAAAATTCCACATCGAAACAAATCGATGAACGCGTCTCATCAATTATGTATCACCAAGTTGTGTGTTTTAAGCATGTTGTCGCACGCGATTGAGACTGCTTTTAGCCCACGACTCTCTTTTACGGCAGTGAAAGCGTTTTTTTTAAGCTTGGCGCGCAAGATGCATTTTTCAAAGCATGTTTACTAGATCAGAAAAAAAAAAAAACACTATGTTCCCCGGTAGTAGTGACCGGATGTTATTCTAAAAACAGGCAGACAACGCTGCTCCAAAAGATTCATCGTGTGCACCAATCTGATTCTTTCGTTATTTTAGGTGCGTAGTAAAAGGATTAATGAATTGGCTCCATCGTTCTCCTTGGCTGTTTACAATGATTAAAAACAGATGAAGAACGATCAACATTTTTTTTTAAGGCGAAATTAGCGTGACGAATAATTTTTATGCACGGAGTGTTTTTGTATGCACCGCAAATAATTTTAGGCGACGAGAACCACTTGAATGAAAACTCGATGGCGAGTCACAAACACTTACGTAACAAGAGGAAGATGAAGAAGAGAACAAAGATTGATTCAAGGACTTCCAGATGTTAATATTTTTTTCGCCCAATGGATTTCTGTAGTAAATAAATAAATATCGGTAGTAGGTGGCAGGCATTAGTTGACCCCCCCCCCCCCAAACACCGAATCCAAGCAATCGGGACAGCGGTGAAAGTGGCTCGACGCGTGTGACGCCTGATTTATCCGCACTTTGTTCGCTACCCACGAGCCTTGCTCGCTCGCCAATTTCCTCTTGTATTTTAGAAAAATTGAAACTTGAGCTACCTTAAAAGCTTCCTATACCGTTTATAAAATGTTCGGACCATAAATACATGACGTCGTACTTTTACAAAATTCGTCCAGTCGCAAACGACTGTGTCTTTTTTGCAAAGCGACGGGTGATTTGAGAACCGGTCAAAAATGTCTATAAACATACGGCTCTCCATCAAGCTTATTGCATTGAGCAATTTCCTCTTATGGTGGATTGAGAAATCTGTGAAAAGTTGTAATTCCTGGTGTACGGTGGGTTTCTAATTTAGGGGGTCCTACAACCCTTTCACTGCTTCTTTGGTTGACTTTAACGGGCTTTCATTTGCATTAGATATAATCCCTACGTAAATGTTAAGGGGTAAAATTTGTTATAATCAGTAAACACTCATGTATCATAATCTAAGGGGGGGGGGGAGAATGATAAAATTCACCAGCAGTCATTGGTGGTATCTGTGGTGAAACGACAGGGTCGTGACTCCATATAGCCATTAACCAGCAAAAACTAAAATATTACTTCACAGTCGAAAGAATATAATCGTGATAGTGTAATGGCTGTACGTAGAATTTCTCCCCGAGTTTTTAGAAACCGACAAAACTACATTGTACTGACAAAATTAAAATGGTCTTATGAGTGCATACCTGATAATTAAGGCCCGTTCACAACAGTGGCGGATCCAAGGGAGGGGCCACCGGGGCCATGGCTCCTTCACTTGCGCAAAAAAAAATTTAAAAAATCACCAAAATCTCATACAAAATCCCATCGAGGAGGGGTGATTACCTCTAATTTTAGGGTCATTTTGTCAGAGACTCGAGGGTGGAACGCGACCACGTCAAGGGAAAAATGAATGCGAAAAGGTCTCGCCAAGGGCAAAGTTTAAGCGAAACGTCACATTGTGGGGAAAAAAAAACTCTTTCGAAAGGCCGCGGCACAACGAGTAAACTATACGCAAAAATGCCCCACGGCGGGCAAAACGCAACATTCGGGAAAACACTCACGTGAATCGCCACATTCAATGCGACATTTACGTGAAATGCAGCGTCAAGGGAAACAAATAATGCGAAACGCTTCTCCAAGAGCAATGTTAAGGTGACATTATTGTCTATTTTATGAAAAAACTCGTCGGTTTCACGAAAAAATGGTCAATTTCATAACGAAATTGTCTGTTTTATGAGAAAAAGGAGAAAACGTTCAATTTTGTAAGGTATCTTAAGCCTATGAGCATAATGGTTGATTTTATGAGGAAATTTTCACTCTAAAAGGTGTCAATTCGATGAGTACATCGTCAGTTTGGTAAGATAATAGTCAATTTTATGAAGAAAATGACAATTGTAAAAGGAATTGTCAATATAATGAGAAAATTGCCTTTTTTGAATGAATTTTCAGAAATGATCAATGTAAGAGTGAATTGTCAATTTTATGAGGAAATTATTAATTTTATGGGGTAATTGTCTATTTTATGAGGAAATTGCCACTTTTATGGGAGAATGGTCAATTTCATGAGGAAATTGTCTATTTTATGGCGAAATTGTCAATTTTATAAGGAAATCGTGAATTTCACGAGGAAATTGTATGCTTTATAAGGAAATTGTCAATTTCACGAAGAGACTGTCAATTTTATGAGAAAATTGTGAATTATATGAGAAATTGTCCCTTTTATGAGGAAATTGTCAATTTTATTGGGAAATTTCCAATTTTATGAGGAAAGTGTTAATTTCATGAGGAGACTGTCAATTTTATCAACAGCCAATTTTGGTAAATTTGTTTGCCAGTAAACCAACTTGACTGGGTGGCCTATTTCAGTGACCGATTGCGCCGATTTTGCGCACTAAAGAACAGTTTTTAGATGGTTTCACTCAATAAACAGTAATTTCGCTCACTGAAAAAAACCCAATTTTGAGGGTTAAAATTACAGTGCTAGTCGTGTGACATAAGAGCTTCCCCTCCACTACGGCGCTGAGTTCACTTCATTCGGCGGGAGGCGTATTTTTGCCAAACTAATAGTTCACGTTACGATGGATGTTGTTGTTTTTTTTTCATGTTTTCGACCTTTGGGTTTCCTTAATTTTCCGATTTTTCAATTATCAGAGATTAAGACCATTGATAACGGTGTCTGTCTGGATAACAGTGTGACGTGTGGTATATTTCTAGGGCAGGGGGCCGGATTGAGTCATACAATATGGCCCCCTCCTTAAGCTGACTTTGGATCCGCGCCTGGTTCACAAGCTCTATGTTTTCGTTGTGTGGTGTATATGCAACGAAGTATTTAGTACTGAACCGGCGAGCACCGGTGGATCGTGAGCTGAAAAGGAGGTGAGGTCACTGGTGGACCTATATCCGGGCCCGGGGCGGAAATCTTCAATAGGCCTCTAAAAGTCTCTAACTATACATAAAACCTCTATTGATAACCTCTATAAGGCCTTTTCCTAATTTTAGCCATGGCCTTTTCCATATATTGTAGGCAAATTACCGCTATTTCCACAGTCTATCCTGCGAATTTCTCCATTTTAGCCGCGAATGAGTGCTTTTTGTCAACTTTAACAGCAAATTAGCGCTTTTCGCCGCAAATTAGCAACTGATTAGCGGGGTAATCCCCCCCCCCACACCATAAAGACATAAACATGCGCTTTTCCCCAACTTTAGCAGCAAAGTAGATTTGGAATCCTGTGAATCAGCGATGTTTCTTCAACTTTCCTCGAGTTGGCGTTTTCCACAATTTTAGCTGCAAATTAGCGATTTTTTCTAGCGGTTTACTCAGTATGAGCTGAAAATTACTCAATATTAGCCGTAAAATTCTCGAAATGTTTAACACAAATTAGCATTTTTTGTTTACCGTAACCATACACTGCGGAATAGCGATTTCGTCTCAGTTTTAGCCGCGAATTTGCGAGTTTTTCACTCACAGCCATAAATTAGCGCTTTTTCTCAATTTTAGCCTCAAAGTCTCCCGAGGAAGCCGCGAATTAACGTATTTCCAATTTTTGACGCAAATTTAAATTTGTCTCAATTTTAGCCGTAAATTAGCGCTTTTTCGTAATTTTAGCAGTGCAGTAGCTATTTCTAGCCCGTGTATTGGCGAATTTTGTTCATTTTAGCCACGAATTGGCGTTTTCCGATATTTTTACTGCAAATCGGCAATTCTTCCAATTTTTACAGTGAATTAGCACTTTTTGTTTCAATTTAGGCTGAAAATTAACTTTTCTCTTTATTCTAGCCAGAATAATTACTGATTTTCTCTATATTAGCCGCAAATTGGCACCGCATTAGTAATTTTTTTCAATTTTAATTATATGTAGAATAGGGTTTCATCTCAGTTCTAGCCGTGAATCAGTGTTTTTTCTTTTACTTATAACCATGAATTTGCCATTTACCTCAATTTTAGCCACAAAGTTGTTGTCAAAAGGCGGAATTAGAAATTCCAACACACTTTATCCGCGATTATTTTCCTCAATTTTAGCCGTAAACTCGCGTTTTTTTCAACTTTAGCTGCTTTGAAGCGTTTCTATAATCTGTGAATTCGCGAATTACCTTAATTTTTCAGCCACGAATTCGTGATTTCCACAAATTTTAGCCGGGAATAATACTTTTTCCAAATTTGAGCTGAAAACGAGAGTTTTTATTTATTGACAGGCTAATTATAGTGAATTTTTCAATATTAGCTGGTATTTTTTTTACACTTCAGTCCCACGTTGGCATTTTTCCTTCAATGTTTGCTATACATTAGCGTTTATTGTTTAGTTTTAGCCTCGAACAGAAGCTACGCATTTGTGTTTTGTCAATTTTTCAAGGTTTAGTGACTTTGTGGGTCGCGCTCTCTTCGGTAAACAAAATAACGGCCAACGAAAAATTTAGAGATCTTTTTTATAACGACAGTGAAAAATTGGGAAAATACGAACTCACGATCAAACTGACTTTTGTTGTTTTTTTTAACATAATATTTGTTATTTTTAAAAATAAAAATTGAGGTTTGTTAGCTGTTGGCACGCTAAAACTTTAACCAATTTTGGCCACGGGTTAGCGCTTTTAATCAATTTTAGCAGTGCAGTAGGGATTCTTTCGTTTGTTTGGCGATTTTCCTCCACTTTAGCCACGATTTGGCGTTTTCCTCATTTTCAGCGGCAGTTTAGCAATTTTTTAGCAGCCAATCAGCACTTTTTTCTCAGTTTGAGTTGAAAATTAGTGTTTTTCTTAAAGTTAGCCCCGCTAATTAACATTTTTGTCAATTCTAGCCGCGTAGTTTTTTTAGGTTTTAGCCCGCGTGAGCAATTTTTGTCTACGCGGATTAGCGCTGTTTCTCAGTTTGAGCCTCGATTCTTTCAGAAGCTATACAGATTTTCGTTTTCTCAATTTCAGCCGCGAATTATTGATTTTTCTTCATTTCAGCTGTGAAATAGCGTTTTCTGATAATTTTGCAGCGAATTAGCACATTATCTATTCTCTTTTTTTTTTTATTAATAGGCGATTTTTCGCCATTTGAGTTGTGAATTTGCCATTTTGGTCCAGTTTAAACTCGAATTAGCGTTGTTTTTTGCAATAATTGCCACGAGTTTTGTTTACTTGTACAGCTTTGTGTACTTGTAAGGCTAGGGCTTTGTATGATCCATTTTTGTGCCAAGTTTCCATCCGCTAGTATCATTTTTGCGGCAGTTATGCTAACAAGGAGTTCGGAACTTCCACCTCCCACCATGACTACCCTTCCCTCTCCACTTTTTCGAAAAATGAAAACGTCAATCGAAGGCTGTTATTACACCGGGTTTTTGTGCCAAATATGGTGTCACTAAGTTAGGTTATACTGGTGAATGGTGGCGAAGAAATGGAAACTAAAGATCGCAACAGATTATTGTCTTTTGCTGAGTGAGCGTTATTACTAAATTTTAGTCGTGAATTGGCATTTTCCTCTAATATAGCCGTGAATTAGCCAATTTTGTTTTCATTTGATTCCGCGAATGTACGTTTTTTCTAAACTTTATCCGCAAATTATCCAAATTTTTACAATTTTAGCTGCGAATTAATTATCTATTCTTTTCAATCAAGTCCGCGAAATAGGATTGTTCCAAGTTTGACCGCTGAATAGCTCTTCTTGTCAATTTCATTTAGCGAATTAGCTATTTTTCTCGATGTTTGCCGTGGATTAGTGTATGTCCCAATTTTAGCAGCTAATTAGCGATTTTTCTCAGTTTCAGTCGTGCATTAGCATTTTTTGAAAATTAGCTGTAAATTAGTGGCTTTTCACCTTTTTATCCGCGAATGGGCGATTTTTTGCAATTTCAGTTGTGAATTTTTCATTTTTCTCAATTTTAGCCCCAAATTAGCGTGTTTTTTCTATCGTATAGCCTTAGCGGGTTTTCTTGCCTATTAGTTCTTCCAGAAAAGCAAAAACTAGGGCCTTATTCTCTAACAGAAAAGCAATGTGTTTTTCATAGCAATGTGTCTAATTCATTCATTTTATTCAAACAAGTATGTATAATATATAAATCTCTATTTTACCAACTGCAAATAAGCGTTTTTTCTTCATTTTAGGCATAAAGTGGCATCTATACCCCGCGAATCAGCTATTTTTTCTCAATTTCGGTCTGGATGTTTCATCGAGATACCGCGTGTAAATGCTTTTGAACAGTTTTGGCCACGAAAACTAGCGATTTTTCCCAACTTTTTGCAGCTTTGGTACTTGCCTGCAAGAATGGCATAGCACGCCTTCTTATCTTTATCCGCTTACGGACCAAAAAAAACAAAAAAAAAACTGGGGAGCAGCGTATTCTCTCTATTTTAGCCGTAAAGTTACCCCTATAAGGCCGCCTTTTCTCTCAATTTGAGCCTTCTGAATAGCACGCTTTTGTGGGCTAAATCGATTATTCAGCTACACTTTTTGCTGATCATCTGCAAGCATTCCATCCTGGGTCGGATGGATTGAAAATCGTCAAAAAGAGCCAATATCACTGTCCAACTGCATGCCAAAACTCGTTTTCCGTACCTACAAAAATGATCATAGATCCTTAAGGGGGGGGGGTTTCAAGCGGGTTTCCTCGACCCGTTCCCAGTCGTCCCTCGCCTAAACTTCGCACATAAATTTTGGCTTCATTTCTACATCAATATTCGATTTCAAAGTCTTTTTTAATCTTCAGGAAGATCTACAGTGACGTTAGATCTTGCTTTTTCAAATGTTTTCCCTAAAATAACCCCAAAACACTTTAGAATTCAAATGTGTTTAATTAAGGTAATGAAGGGAACGGGTCGAGGAGACCCGCCTGAAACCCCACCTTAATATCCACATTTTTAGGACCACGTATATAAGGAGCCCGGGGTGATCCGGCCCCCTCGCCCCCATGGACGGGTTGGACAGTTGAAGGGGTCCCTCTAAGAACGTCCAACCTGCGTTTTTTTCGAACTGGGGTTTTCAGCGTAAAAACGTTCCTTGCGATCCTCTCCATCAACTCCTGCCACCTGTTGGCATTTCGTAGCACTATTTCCAAGCTTTCTTTACATCCAAAGTGCGGAGTCCATGTAAGAACGTGCTCTCTGTAGTGATAATGGCACGCTCTGCTGAACGACGCTCCGCGACCGCGCTCGCAAAAAAAGTGAGTAAAGGGAAGAAACGTCAAATAAATTTCGATGAGTGGTTTCACGTGAAAAATAAGAAGTTGAAGGACCAAGGACTACCTTATACGTCGACCAATGGACAACCACAGCCAGCGAAAGAGCTCCCGAAATTGGTGAGTGTAAAAACGTGCTCTCTAATCAACGCTATCTACCTACACTTTTTGGGATTGTTGTAGTTTGCTTGCGTTTTAACTTGCATTTTCCTTCCAATTTTAGGAAGATGAGTGCTATGACGACTGCGCTTTCGACGGCTGCGCTCTTATCAATGGTAATATTGGGCAGAAGATGACGCTATTTAACTTGTTCCACGAGCTGACATACAACGAGCAGCAGCAGTTCCTTGCGGATTGCATGGATGTAAGGGAACCTGAGAGAAGGACCGTACCAGAAAGTGAGTCAAGACGGCACGCCACTATCATGTACTCCTTACCTACAAAAAGCAGAGCTGAGAAGATGAGGGTATGCCAGAAGCAAGTTATGAATAATTTGAAAGTCTCAAAAAGGCGGCTCAGTCTCTTGGCTCAAAAAATAAAGTTTAAGAAACCTATTTGTGATCAGAGGGGCACTCATCAAAACAGGCCTCGTAACATTTTGATGACTGACACACAGTCTGTTGAAGAGCATATTCGCTCTTTTCCAAGCCAAGAGAGTCACTACTCTCGCCATTCGAACAAGACCTTGTATTTGGCTCCTGACTTGAACGTTAAAAAAATGTTCGATTTATTCAAAGAGCGTTTCCCAGATTCGAGAGTAAAACTCCACACCTACCGTGATATTTTCAACGAAAAATTCAATCTCAAATTTGGGCTACCGCGATCCGACACTTGCAAAACATGTGACAAGTATTTTGTTTTGATGGCTGCAGCAAGTTCAGATGCGGAAATGAGTAGACTACAGACGGATTCGGAAATTCACCACAGAAAAGCTGAGAAGGCGTATGGTACATTATCAGGTGACACCAATTTGGCGAAAGAAAATCCAGCTATTGTTGTGCTCTGCGTTGACCTTCAACAGGTTATATTTACCCCGAATTTGACTCACTCAGACGTCTACTATCAGAGACAGTTTTCGAATTACAATTTCTGTATCCACAACATGGGGAAAAATGAACCAACCATGTGCGTGTGGAATGAGAGCACAGGGAAGAGAGGTGCTGCCGAAATCGTATCCTGCATTTTACATTATGTTGTTCAGAACTTTCAGAAGCTTCAACCACACGAAGTCCGCACACTCATCATCTGGTCGGACCGATGTGTAGGACAGAACAACAACTGGAAGATGGTTGCTCTCTGCCACTACCTCGTCACCCTTCAGTACTTCACCGATGTCAACCAAAAATTTCTAGTAACGGGCCACAGCTTCCTCCCCTGCGATCGGGACTTTGCCCTGATTGAAAAAATAAAAAAACAGTCCACCCTCCACGTTCCCAATGACGTAATCTCAATGATAAAGTCAACTAAGACTCCGCCATTCATAATTCAAGAAATGGTTGGGAAATTTATTGATTTCACACCTGTTGAGACCCAGCTGTACAAAGACTCTGCATTGAAAATATCAGAGTGCCGTTGGATTCAGTTTTCAAAGGACAGTCCAGCTGAAATTCGCACGAGGACATGCCACAACACTGTTGAACCCTGGAAGAGTTACGCTATATTGAAAAAGAGGAAAGGTAGACCCACTGCCGACGAGAATAGACTGTACCGCAAAGTGGAATTCTCCAACTTGTCAAATCTATACCCGCAAGGAAAACTACCTATCAAGACAGCGAAGAAAGATGACCTCGTCAAGATGGCAGAATATCTCCCTGCACAGTCGGCTGAATTCTACCGATCTCTAACTGCAGCTTGAAATATGCGGAAGCTTCTAGCATAGCCTACGTCTTGACTTCGTGCAATTTTACTACCTGTACCTAACAATGTAAATTTGACTGATTTTAGTAGTTAGTCCGGAAATTCTATGTGAATTTGAGTTTTTCTCAGAATTTTGTATTGTATATTGTGATTCTGTTTTTTTCCTTTACTAGAGGAGCATATTTGAGTCAAAACCTTTTGAGTATTTTTTTAAACATTAAACTTTCGAATATTTTGGAAGATTTTTGAGTATTTTTGAAGTATTTTGAATATTTTGGAAGATTACATTTTGAGTATTTGGAACAGTACCATCTCGTCTTTCAAGTAATTTATTTTAAATCAAATCCTAAGCAGCGCCTGATTTTAGTTTTGAGCAGCGTAAAAGCGTGGTATCTGCTATTTCGAACAGCCGCATTTCAGTGCAAAAACGTGCTATGTACGCTCAAGGCACGTTTTTACGCTGAAACGGGACTCGAAACGACCATAAAACCATGGGGGTAGTCAAAATGATTAGGGGAATTATGCCGACAGTAGAAGGGGGCCCTGAGGGAAGTTCTACGCCTGAAAACATAGAAAAAAATGTACATCGCCTACCAATGAAACGTTTTTTGGGTTTCCTGAAAAGTTAGGAAAATGCAGGTTGGACGTTCTTGGAGGGACCCCTTCAGTTGAACAACGATTTTTGCTCCTTCCTACGAATTTCAGCCTCTCCTAACGTTGCAGGTGAAATATCAGCCAAGAGTTTGGACTGAATATTCGAGAGCTCCGATATCGAGCGTCTCAAATTTTGGAAAATTCGCGCCTTCTTGAGGATAATTCCCGGCTAAAATGGAGAAAATACACCATCCCCTGTTTCGTTAGGCCCTTGAGTGCACTGATGTGCAGATCGTCAATGTGCAACTTGCGCTAAAATTCGTGACTAAAACTGCGAGAAAGCGCTGATTCGTGTTCTCACGAGCCAACATCTAGACCAAAATTGTGAAGAAATCGCTGATTCGCGGTATATGGAGGCCATTCTACGGCTAAAATGTAGACATCAATGCAAAAGTTTTGTTTTTGGGCCTAGTACTCATTCGCTTCTGAAAATGGGAATATTGGCTAATCTGCGGCTAAAATTGCGGGAAACGCCAATTCGTGGTTAAAATTGAAAAAATTCGTGGGTTAGAAGCACTACTGCGCTGCTACAATTGAATAAAAACGCTAGTTTATCGGCTAAACATGAGGAAAATCACCAATTCGTGGACAAATATACACGTATAAATAAAACTTTACTCGCCTTCGCGCCTTCTGAAGGCAACTTTGTGGCTAAAACTGAGAAAAACGGCAAATGCATGGCTATAAGTTTTAAAAAACACCGCTGATTTGCGGCTAGAACTGAAAAGAAGCGCTAATCTATAGGTAAAAGTAAAACAAAATGCTACTTTGCGGCTTAAAGGCTAAAGGATAAAGGCTCATTTTCAGCCTAAATTGAGAAAAAAAGCTAATTTGAAGCTAAAAATCGTCAATTTGCAGATAAAATTGCGTAATACGCCAATTCGTCGCTAAAGCTGAAAAAAATCGCTAGTTCACGGGTTAGAAACGCTACTACGCTGCTAAAATGAAGAAAAGGCGCTAGTTCGCGGTAAAATTGAGGAAAATCCATAATTCGCGGCTAAAATTGTGAATAATTTCAATTTGCATCAAACATTGAAAATACGCGAGTTCGCGACTTCTGAAGGCAAATTGAGAACAAGCGGAAATAACCGCTGATTTGCGGCTGAGAAAAATCGCTAAATTATAGCGCTTGGCGAACAAAAAAAATGCGATTTGTGGAAAAAACCTGCTATTTTGCTGCTAATATTGAGGAAAATACGTACAGTGCTAATTTATGCTAAAATATAGAAAAAATTGCTTTGCTGCTAAAGAGGAGAAAACTCAAATTGAGAAAAATGGCTCATTAGCGGTTAAAATAAAGAAAAATACGAAATCACCGCTAAAACTCAGAAAAAACGCTAATTCACCGCTAAAATGACGAAAAATTGCTAGTCCGTTCCTAATCCACCGATAAAATTGAGAAGCGCTGAAGTGAGGAAAAACGCTAATTCAGGACAAAACGTCAAAATTGCGGCTTCTAAAGGTAGCTTTGTGCCAGAAAGTGTGAAAATCGCTAATCCACAGCCAAATTCAGTAAAAGCTTTACGTAGTTCGCGATGAAAATTGGGGAAAACTCTAATTCGTGGCTGAAATGTATAAAAATCTATAATTTTAGCGGCTAAAATGAGAAAAAACGCTAATTTGTAGTTATAATAATCAGGATAAATGGCTAATTGGGAGGTTAAATTGAGAAAATTTGCTAATTCACAGAAAATTGAGAAAATGGCAAACCGAGGCTTCCAGAGGCTACTTTGCAGTCAATTAGCAAATAGCGCTAATTTACGGCAAAAATTGAGAAAAATGTATATTGGGCCGATATTTTCCTAGTTCCCCGGGACGGTAAAATCTGTGTATCCACCCCTGTATATCACATCGGGAAAAGAACCTGACTTTCCCCGTTTTTCCCCTGATTTTCAACTTTTAGCGTTTCTCGTATGAATTTGGCGGTGCGGTGTGTGTGTGTGGGGGGGGGGGAGTGTACTTAGATTAAACTCACTGTAAACCCGAGGGAACAAACCACGTTAATGCAAATGTAATCTTTCGGCATACTGCTGGGGGGTCGTAATGTCCGGGCAAAGTTAAGGCTGTAATCGTTTGAGTTACGTTAACACACAGAATTAATTTTAAAAATTAATATAAACAATAGAGTTTGGTCTCGGTGGTAAAATCCACCAAAAAATTCCCAAAAAACTAACCGGCAAATTCTATTGTTTCATTTGTCCTCAGCGATGACAACAATTCTTCACTCAGTGAAACAATCAAACTCGGAGCATTCGCTGAGAGTCTTAGAAGAAACAACAGTCGAAATTCCGAAAGTGACCCTCTGGACGACGTGCCGTTCATGAGCCTGCTCAATGCAGGCAAGCAAATGGGAAAAGCGGCGTCACCACCGGAACCGCCCATGCTCGTCGCGGCGATGATGACCAACGCCGCTGTCGTTCAACAACCACCAGCTCTGCCGCCGCAACCGCTGTCGACCGAGGAAATTGACCCGTCTCAGGATGACAGTGACAATGGCAATGTTACGCCTCGGTGTCCATCGATCGCCTCCCATGACGATTTCATTATGGTAGACTTGGTAAATTCGTTTCATTCGTAACCAATTAACATCCAGTTTTGTTTTTTTTAAATAATTTAAATTCATTTACGTTAAAAATTCACATTTATCCCGCTCTCATGGTGAGCAAGTATGGGCCATGTTTTTTTTGTTTTTTTCACATTTTCCAGTGTCTCTAGAACACGAATCCGAAGTCCGTTACACTGCTTGCATAAAATGTCGTTTCCTTGTTAACACTTAACCGATGGTACGCCCAAAAATCGTGCCCTAGATTCTGGCTACCTAACCAAAACCTGACTACGGATTTGTGTTTTAGGAGCTCCGGGCGCCAACCACGATGAGCTAGCGTTAAAAACTGACATATTAGCACGTGTCTAAGGACGCTCTATCACAAATAATGTTATAACGCTAGTGATACCGCCATTCGTGGTTTTTTTTCACGCTAGCTCCATTGGTTAGGGTCGGAGTGTGCATGTGTGTCTGGTCGGGAACAATATTATTGTCCACGGTATCTCTCAAAATACCCCATCGATCTTGACCGGAACCTCGATCTGTCAAATAACCTCTTGGTGTTCAGGTGGTCGGGGGTGAAAAGGTTATCTTTGTTCAATAGTTTTGTCCGTTTCAATAATCGTACGTGCGTCACGTATTGTGTGTGTGGGGGGAGGGGGTTATAATAGAATGTAAAACTAATTTTCCTGTTTATTGTGGCGTGAAAGTTAGGATTGCGTCAATTTATAGGGTGGCCCTTTTAACAAATTACAAAAGTTCGTGTCATCACTCATTTTCTTTGTTTTGCTAAATTGTGGAACTAATTGGAAACTACCTCCTAGTACAAACATATTTGATGTAACACCCGGATTGGGTTGGCGTTGTTGAAACATTTTTAATGATTTCACTAACACTTTTTCGGTTTTTGTTTTCAGAAAACACCGTTCGCCGGCTCTAACGCCAACACTGACCTGGGCTTATTTTATCGAGAGTGTCAAAGCGCTCCAAAGCTGGAAGGTTTTGCCAACGAGCCAACAGTAGCGGATCAAGTTGGAGATTTGACGCGACAGTTGGAAGTTTTTGAAACAAACTTACGCGAATATGACAACGTCATCACTGAACTATGCAACGCGGATAATAATAATTAATTTTTTCTGCAATTGCATAAAAAAAAATGAAATGAAACTAAAAAGGATGAAATAAGGGGAAGGCTCACCTTTCCCGTCTTTTTTTAGTCCTCAAAAGAAAATTATGGGCTAGAAAGGAGCCGGCAGCTCGATCAACGAGGGCCTTTTCGAAAGCGAGAAAAAAAAACTCACTTTTTTTTTCTCGCTATTCTTAGTCCCTCGGATAACATCCCGTATGCAAGCGAGCATTCCTCTATTTCGAAGGTGTAAAAAAAGGATGTAAACACTACGGAGTCTGTGATTTTTTAGTTGTTGTAGCTAATTTTGGGTTGCTTACCCTGCTCGTCTTGGGATGACTTTCTTTATTCCATCCAGGGGTGAACAAAAGAAACTCATCCATCGAGCCAATGAGAGGAACCTTTGTTTTTCCTTCAAAATTAAATATTGTTATTATTTATTTTTAATTTTTACTGAGAGAACGACGTACTGCTAGTTTTTATCTTGTTATTATTACTATGAAGGCAATAAGATTGCCTGGGTGCTCATTCCCTCTTGTTGAAAAACAAACCCTTCAAGTTTTGATTTATGTACTGTTTACTGTGTATCAAACTGAAATTATTTCATGAAACTAATATTGTTAATGTTTGGTGGGAATTTTATTCGGAATTTTTACTCCACTCTTCTCCATGATTACTGATTGTGTGCAACGGTACACAAAGATTTGCAACCCATTCCGGTGAATTTTAAGCTGTTATTGTTTAACAATTATTTGCCCATTATGATGACTGTTTGAAGACTGATGAGATTTAAAATTGACTAGAGAGATAAGGGGGAAAATATGGCAGTTGTGCACAATAATATAATGTACACAAAAAATTTCAATATTTCGTATAAAATATGTCGCAATTTATACGGTGTTATTTGTATTGGTTTGCTTTACAGAGGGATGAAAAATTATACTACACATTCCGCCATAAAATGAGTGGTTTATAGTGGCCCGTAAATTTCAGGTGGTTTCCCAGGAAATAGCGTACGGGTAAATACAATATATAGGAGCGGTGAATAAAGAAAAGAGCTAAGAGGAGAGTCCCTTCTAGGCTGACCTTGGTTTCGGCATAATTTTTCCGCTCCACCGTGAGCCAACGCGAGGTCCGCCTGCGTCGAGGCTTTTCCTAGGACTAACGGGCCGATGATAACGCAGCTGCCGCCTGTTTTAATATCAAAGAAATGCCGGAGACGTTTAACGAAATCTTACTTTCTTTTATTTTAAATCCAAACAACAACAACAACACCCCCCCCCCCCACCGATCATGTGTCAATTTATTATTAACACATTTGAAAAACGGATTCGTCAATAGTAGCCCATACACGGGCAGTTAATTTTGACAGATTTGATCGGCCGATATTTTCAACAGATATAGTTAACGATCTAGAGCAAACGATGAGATCGGTCGACGCCCCTTAACGAACAAAAGTTATCTGCGACCGATATCTGTTGCCCCATCAAATCTGCTCGTTAGTGGGGGCAGGAGCGTAGGTACGGAGGGGGGGCTATGAGGAATAGATCCCCCCCTTCCCAGAGCTACAAGTATATACGAACGAAGGAGCACTAGTACCATAACGAAGAGCACAATAAAATCTCCAAAAATGAGCGTTTCACGTTGAAGTTAGGTTTAGCAGAATAGCAGCCCGAAAAGGTCCAAGTACTGTCGACAGATGGAAAGAATACAGTTCGGAAGGAAGTGCCTAATGTCTTATCTAAAAACATTTACTTCAACCCCCCGGCCCCATTACTTTCGGAAAGACTTCCACAGTTCCACTCTCGCACTCACACTTCAGTCACTGGATGAGTAGACGATATTATGAATAAAGGGAGGGTCTTCTACTTTCCTCTCTTGTTCGCTCGCCCGCTATTAGCTATTTCTCAGTTCACACAACACACAACCTGCCCTCACGCTTTCCACAGCTTAATTTTTGACAGAATCAGCTGTAACAACGATTTGAACCAATTAATTAATGGCAAGACTGACGATAAGTTTGAAAGAGTAGACTGGATAAATAGATTTTTTCTCGTTTATGTACACCCTCGGCTTGCCGACAGTCTGCCAGTCGCTTTTTGGTTTATTATTCATTCTGAATAATACACTAATGTGTACGAGAAGATTACGGAACAGAACGAATACTTTTTTATTTTAAAAAACTCATTTAAACAACAATCATATGACTGGCTACATCATCTCTTCCTCTTCTTCTGACAGACGTTTCTTCATCTGGTCCGAGTGATATTTTCGGAAGCCTTGGCTGTTTTTTACCAACCAGGTATTCGAGCCTATTTGTTTCACCACTATTCCCTTCTGCCATTTCTTAAACTTGTGGCCGTAGTAACGAACGTAGATCATTTCGTTTTGTGAGAATGGTGAAGATCTCGGGGCTCGAGTTTCTTCATTCTCTGAGTCGACTTTAGGCTGAAGGGCGTTCAGATAGGTTCTGATTTTCCTTCCGAGGAACAGTTCGGCTGGTGAAACGTTGGTCGCAGTGTGTGGAGTGCTTCGGTAATCCAGTAAAAACTTTTGAAGATGGTTCAAGAACCGGTCAGAAGTATCCGAATAATTCATCTTTTTCATTGCACTCTTGAAAATGTCGACGTATTTTTCCACCTGACCGTTTGACGCAGGGTGGTAAACGGGAGTGGTTACGTGCTGGACGCCATAGTCTGCGCAAAATTTTTTGAATTCTTCAGAAGCGAAAGCAGGTCCATTGTCGCTCACTAAAGTCTCGAAAATGCCGAATCTTGAAATTAAAGACTTCAAAATATTTATTGTACTTGAAGTAGATGTTGAAACGACCGGAAAAATTTCGAATACGAATCGACGACCAGAAAAAATTGCTTTTTGAAGAAAGGTCCAGCGAAATCTATATGAACTCGCTCCCAGGGTTTCGACGATGGCGGCCAAGATGTCAAAGAATGGTTAGGGGCTGTGGGTGCAAAAACGTTACAAGCTTCGCATTTGCGGACTATTTCCTCTATGTCGCGGTCAACATTTGGCCACCAGAAGTGCTCTCGAGCTCGGGACTTCATTTTGACAACGCCAATGTGTGACCTGTGGAGTGTTCATAAAATGTCTTGTTGGAGAATTTTCGGAATAACGGTTCGCAATCCCCAGATCAAGCAACCATTGTGAATGGAAAGTGCGTCTTTTTTGATGAAGTACGGCTTCAAATCGATGTCGTTGTTTGATGGAGGCCAACCGTTTTTAACGAAATAAATAACCTTTTTGAGAATAAAGTATTTTTCTGTTTCGGAGGCAATGTCGCTACAGTTGACCATTAAGCACTTCTGAGCTTCACTTTGAATAGTGGATACGACTTGATTAAATCCCCCATCTTCTTCATCGAAACCATCGTTACTTCTACATGGCAATCGGCTGAGTCCATCCACTTTTCCAAAGTTCCTAGTTGAAATGAACTCGACGGTGTACGTATAATTGGTGAGTAAAAGTGTCCGTCTTTGCAATCGATTAGAAGTTGCAACTGGAACACCTTTCCTAGATCCGAAAATGGTTACTAGAGGTTTATGATCCGTTTGAAGAATAAAAGTTCTGCCTAAAATATAAGGCTTGAACTTTTTAACGGCATATATGATCGCCAAAGCCTCTCGTTCTATTTGAGAATAATTGGTTTCAGCAGGCGTCAAAGTCTTAGAGCCATACGTGATAGGACGTTCACTCCCATCGGAAAATCTGTGCAATAAACTACAGCCAATTCCTACCGTAGACGCGTCGGCTGCGACTACCAGGGGAAGATCAGGTGAATAATGAACGAGAATTGGGGCTGATATTAATGCGTCCTTCAGTATCCTGAACGCGTTTTCGCAAGCAGTCGACCATATCCAGGAAACATTTTTTCTCCGTAAGCAGTTAAGAGGATGACATATGTTCGAATAGTTCTTGATAAATTTTGAGAAAAAATTTACCATTCCTAGAAAAGACTCAAACTGTTTCAAATTCTCAGGGGCAGGCATATCGAGAACCGCTTGGACTTTTTCTGGAAGTGAATGTAGTCCAGCTTTGGATATTTTGTGGCCTAAATAAGTCACCGACGGCTGTAGAAATTTACATTTATCCTTTTTAACCCTGAATCCGTATTCTTCAATTCGTTTCAAAACTTCTGACAAATTTTTTAAATGTTCCAAGTCATTTTTTCCTGTAACTATAATATCGTCCAAAAAGCAACAAGTATTTGGCACATTTTGTAGCATGTTCGCCATTGCTCTTTGGAAAATAGATGGAGCAGGAGCAACGCCGAAACAAAGTCTAGTATATTGGAAAAGACCTTGATTGGTATTTATGACGAGCAAGTTTTTACTTTCTTCATCGACCGGTATAGAAAGGTAGGCGTCGGATAAGTCGAGAACGGAAAACTTTTCTCCATTTTCTAATTTTGAGAATATTTCATCCGGTGTTGGTAGTGGATAAGTTTGAGGTTCTAGAGCTTGGTTTAACCCAGTGGAAAAATCAGCGCACAGTCTAATTTTTCCTGTCGGTTTTCTAACAATGACGCAAGGAGCGGCCCAAGACGACGTTTCAATTGGTTTGAGAATTCCCGACGACACTAATCTCCCTATTTCTTCATTTACAGCGTCTCTCAGGGCGTAAGGAACAGGCCTAGCCTTACAAAATGTTGGTGAAACTCCAGGTTTAAGGGGAAGAGAGGCCAAAACTTTGCTACAATGGCCAAATTGTTCATCAAAAACGTTGCGATGTTTGACGAGCATTGAATCTATATCGAGAGGACGAATCGATGGAAGATGGGGCGAAACTTGCAATACGCCTAGGCCTCTTGTAAGCATTTCTATCGAATGGGAACTGATTTTGAGAGCAAATATCCAATCTCTTCCTAATAAATCGTGATGCTCACCCTTGACGACGTATAGCAATAGGACCTTTTTTGAGTTTTTGAATCGAACATTCACCAATTCTTCACCGAGTACTGGAATACGGTGACCACTGTAGGAAACAAACTACTTTCTTGGTGGTTTGAGGGTTGCCTCAGTTTTCAGAAATGACCACGTCTTTTCGGAAATGATAGTAACTGGATTACCCGTGACCGGAATTATAATTGCTTCGCCTGACTTGCTGGTATTTAACGCGAGTAAGTCAAGAGAATTCAAAGAATTTTCGTTGATCTCCCTGACTTTAGAATTTCGCCCTTTCTCCGCAGACCGACATACTTTGGAAATGTGGCCAAGACGCCCACAGTTATTACATTTTGCGTCTTTGAACTTGCATGTTTTCCTCATGTGCTGCCCTCCACAAGAGAAACAACGTCCGAATTTTGAAAAATTAACGGGAGAAACATCTTCGGTGTCAGAATTGTGGTTGTTTTCCGGGGCAAACACGATTTCAAGAGTTTTGCTAGCCTCTAGTAACTCATAGAAAGACAAGTAATCTTTCTGAAGCAGAACGGATCGAATCTTACGGTCTGAAACACCCATTATGAATGCGGTAATTAACGCTTCTTGATAGAAGTCACTGGGAAAATCACAAAACGAAGAACTTTCTTTGAGCCGATTGGCAAAATCGTTCAAAGTCTCGTCCTGTTGTTTCATCGAAAAAAAAACGTACTCTTTCGCAAATTTTTAGACGCAGTGGTTTGAAATGTTTAGAAAGTAATTCAAACAGCTCGGAATAAGAATAATCTTCGACATTTTTCGGTTTACACAAATTAACTAAAATACTCAAAACCGAGAACTCCAAATGCCCAACTAGCAAACATCTTTTTTTTACCTCGTCTTGAATTTGAGAGAGCCGCAGTGCAGTGGAGAATTTCAAGTACCACACGTCCAGGTCGCATGTCTTAGGATCGAAATTTTCGCATTTGATCGTAATATGGTGACTGCTTCTTTGTGACTCATTAAACAAATTGCTAGTGTTCTGAGGCGTCGAGCAATAGTCGCTGACCTGCCGATCTTTCTTTTTCGGCATCAGACTCAACAGCTTTTATCCTCGTCGTCAGTAATGTGTACGAGAAGATTACGGAACAGAACGAATACTTTTTTATTTTAGAAAACTCATTTAAACAACAATCATATGACTGGCTACATCATACACCTATGTTTTCGGTCAGGAAAAAATGTTTGCAACCCACCCTCAAACTTTATCTGTGTACGTTTTAACATGTCTAGATTCGATTTCTGCGCAATGCCCGTCCGCCTTATGCCGTCCGGGCCATATCTTGCCCTAGGATTGCTCGAAAAAACTCGTTCTTTCTTACATAGACTCCATTTGGGATCTAGTTGGTCTTAACATCTGATAGGTTTGATCAACTAACTCCCTGGGATTTTATGGGCCAAAAGCGGGTCCAAAATGGGAATTTTCAAAGGTTTTGAGATCGTCGGTCGTCGGTGTCGATTTTCATGTAATTTCAAGCCGGATTTGGCTACATTCATGAATAATAAACCCTTGTGTAAAATTTGCAGCGTTTTTTTTTTTTTTTTCAATTACATTATTTTGTGAGAGAAACACAATTCAGCCCCCCTATTCTGTAACTCTTAACGCGTTCGTCAGCAAATTTTCTCAGCTGATTACTTTCAGTTTAACACCTTGTTTATTTCGTTAACGCACGCGTTAAGAGTTACAGAATAAAGGGGCAGGGCATTGGTTTTGAAAATAAAAAAAACTAAGGCCCATTTTCACTAACAAAATTGATTTCGTTTAAAGTTGATCGCGATTAGTTGCCAATGAGGGCCAATATGAATTCTGATATACGTGTTTACATTGTAATCGTGATTAGTTGTTGATCGTGGTTTAAGAAGTTGGTGAAATCGGGCCTAAGTCAAAACATGAGGTTCCAAAAAATTTTCCGATCCAGCGCGCACCGTCAAAAACGTATTGTTTGCATAATAGGGATCGGACACGGCAACGTTGCCATAGAAATCCCGCCCCCGCCGGTCTATCAAAGCATTATGTGGTATCCAATAATCAACCAATCATGTTCGAGAGAAGAACTTGGATGCCAAACAAAAGGGGTTTCGCCCCTTTTTCGACGTAAGAACGTCGAAAACCGTGGGATCAGAAGAGAGAGGGGCGAGGGGCCTAGAATTCAGCACGGCCTCAACAGCAGAAAGAAAAGTGACCCACTCCTCATAATTCAGAACAGTTTCCCCAAGTGTGCGACGCACATGAGACTTCATAGATTTTACAGCGCTCTCAAAGATCCCACCCATATGTGGGGCAGCAGGGGGATTGAATTTCCACTCAATCGTCCTCTCAGAACAGAAATTTGCCACTTCAGTAGTTCGTCCCACATTTCTTAACCAAGCTTCACCAGCATCCAGACGCTTGGAGGCGGCTTGGAAATTAGTGCCACAATCAGAGTAAACAGCAGTGGGGAGGCCGCGGCGCGCGCAAAAACGCTGAAACGCCGCCAGAAACGCAACTTCAGACAGAGAGGTAACCACCTCGAGATGTACTGCTCTGGATGCAAAGCACACAAAGACGGCCACATAACACTTCAGTACTTTGGAGGAACGAACAGCAGCTGCCTTGAATAGAAACGGACCGGCATAGTCCACTCCGGTATGCGCAAATGGTCGCGACGGACGCACGCGGGCCGCAGGCAGGTCGGCCATCAGAGGGGTAATGGATTTGGCCTTAAACCGGTAACAGGTCAAGCATTGAAAAATGCGTTGTCTAACCACACTCCTAGCAGATATCACCCAGAACTCGCGTCCCAACAGAGCCATGACTACAGAGTTTCTGCCGTGGTGAGTGACGCGATGCAGATAATCGATATAAACGTGGGATAAGCGGCAGTGCTTCGGCAGAATTATTGGGTGTTTTTCCTCTTCGGAAATATCGGATTTCCTCAGTCTCCCCCCCACACGCATCAGACCACTCGAATCCCTGTATGGGCTCAGACGCTGAAGGTGACGGGAACAGGGCTTACCAAGGCGACAGGCCAGCAGATCGTCAGTGAAATATTTTAATTGGGTGTATCGAACCCAGACAGCCTTCATTTTTGCAATTTCGGAGTAATCGAGGGGATTTTCAGAAATAGACCTCCGCATAGCGGGGTACTTCGACTTAAAGTTGTGAACAGCACGCAGAACAGTTGCCCCCACCCGTACAGCTTTCAGGTAAGAGGAGAATTTTTCCAAGGCCATACAGAGAACCTCGCCCTCGACCTCGGTATCGACCCGGGCGGCAAAGGCCATCCGGGGGTCTCGAACCTCAGGCAGATCGCTCAAACTGTGAGCAGCACCAGAAGAGTCCCCCTCTCCAGCAGGCCATTCATCCTGGGGAGAGGAAAGCCAGTCAGGACCACTAAACCAAGTGGTGCTATGGAGAAATTCAGAAGGAGAACAGCTCCGCGACGCCAAATCAGCCGCATTTTGCGCTGACGCCACATATCGCCATTTCTCAGGAGGGATAAGATCAGTAACAGCAGCCACACGGTTGGCCACAAACTGCTTTAACTGATGTGGGGGGGGTACGAAGCCATGACAAAACCACCCGGGAATCAGTCCAGGCGTAGACCTCAGAGACCTTCACATCAAGACGCCAGGAATCCCGCAGCATCTCCCAGAGTTTGGCCGCCAACAGAGCACCCTCCAGCTCCAAACGATTCACAGTCGTCGGCTTCAGAGGCGCGACCCTAGTTTTCGCTGCAATCAGGCTAACAGAAACAACCTGATCCGAATCAGCCGCACGCACATACGCAACAGCTGCGTACGCAGCGATACTAGCGTCACAGAAAAGGTGGATCTGCCGGAGTGATGCACCAGCAGGGATCACAAGTCGGGGAATTCTAACCTGTGACAGAAGAGGCAAATCAGCAGTAAACGATGACCATATTTCCAGAACAGATCGAGGGGGAGTTTCGTCCCACCCCAAGCCCAAGCACCACAGTTCTTGCATCAGAATTTTGAACTTGACAGTAAGTGGTGCCAGCCACCCTGCGGGGTCGAATATGCGAGCAATTTCCGACTGTAATTCGCGTTTAGTACAGGCAGAATCGGAAAACGCAACCCTATAACCGAAACAGTCGGACAGAGGATCCCACTGGATCCCGAGAACCTTAACAGCCTCATCCTCACCGAACCCAATACACGGGCCCATGTGGTCCGCAGGAATGTCCTTTAACAGATTAGGACAGTTTGAGGTCCACTTCCTCAGCTCGAAACCTCCCTTAGCCAATAACGCGATAAGCTGTGTCCTCAGAGACTCAGCCTGCTCGAATGACGAACATCCCATCAGAATATCATCAACAAAGGTGGATGTTAACAGCACCTCAGCAGCTTCAGGAAATTCAGACTTATGGTCTGCAGCCAACTGATGCAAAGTTCTAATCGCCAGGAATGGAGCAGAGGCCACACCGAAACTAACCCTAGTGAGCTCAAACTCCTGGACGGGCTCATCAGGCGAGCGGCGCCACAGAATTCGCTGAAATTGTCGGTGATCAGAATGGACAAATATCATTCGATACATTTGTTTGATATCGGCCGTAAACACGATTTGTGGTAACCGAAAATTCAGGATAACGGACAGAATGTCGGCTTGCAGGGGTTTCCCAATGTACAGAATATCATTCAGTGACTTGCCAGAACGTAGATCAAGAGCCCTCAAACACTCGTTAGCTCACGGCTAAAATGTTCCTGTGCAACAATTTAAAGAACTATTTAACATTTTGTTTGCTTTATTAACTCACGTCGCAACATTATGTTTGACCCTTTCATGGTTTCCGAACAAATAAGAACTAAGGTGCGGATTTTGGGGAAAATGTTTGGGGGGGGGGGGCTGAGCCCTGAGCTCAAGGTTCCTCCTCCCTCTCACAAATCAAATCAAATTCCGAATTTTGTGGATTATTGCTCGCAGAAGGTTTTCCTCACTCAAAAAGCCAATATCACAGACTTGACCCCCTTTAAAAGCCAATTGCACCGTGTTGACCTATTTGAAAATGCAATTCCACGGGTTAGACACTTTTGATGTCCAATTATCGTGGATTTGACGCTCACAGAATCCAATTTCGCGGTTTTGACTAATTGACTAACAAAATTTCGTGTTTGAAGGTGCTTTTAAAAAAATCGCAGATTTGGCACTTATTGATACCAAATATCGTGGATTTGGCGCGCGGCGCCAGCAACCAATTTCGCATGGTTGCACCCCTTAAAATGAGTCAATATTATGGAAAATTACACCTTTTTTCCAAATGTGAAATTTCTAGTGTAGTGGTTCATATCATATAAAGAGAAATTTCATGGCTCTGGCTGTTTTTAAAAACAACATATCGCAGAGTTGGCTCATTCAAAACATATTTGCAGTGCTCCTTCGACTCAAAAAGAACAATGTCACGACTTTCGACACAGAAAAAAATCAAAAAATCACGCCATTCAAAAATCAATTTCAAAACGAATTTGGCGGGTCCGAGATTATCAGAAGTAAATTTTGTGCAGTTGACTCGTTCAAGAACAATTTCGAGGGGTTTGCTCCCTGAAAAAGTACATTCTGGAAAATCCAATACGCGTGGGTTTCGCTAGGTAAGCCCCATAAACACCAATTTTGCAGGTGCGGGTGATTAAAACCCCAATTTCGTGGATGTAGCTCATTCTAACACCAATTCGAGGGCTCGAGAAACTAATTTTGCTGAAAATTAGACGACCCTTGCCTTTAGGACTTTTCAAGGGATTACTCCTCCCTCACCGCACCACCCTAGTCACTCCTGCAGTGAATTCGAGGGAGTGGGGAGGCTGAAAATAAAGAATTAAACTTTATTGAAGCTAAATACTTACCATTTTTTACTTTTTTTGAGTTCCGAGAAAAAATTGCTCCCGGGGATCCCTTGAAAAGTCCTAAGACAAGGGTCGTCTAATTTGCAATTAATTAATTGCTGGGACACATAAAGAAATAAGAATAATTTTGCTGGTTTGACTCGTTCAAAAATGAAATTTCGTGAGGTATAGGTCATTTTTAACTCATTCTGCTGCTAAGACTATAATTATTTGTTTCGTTAATATTTGACCCTCCCTCATACTGTTTGCTGTCGGGTTTGTTTAAGCTGAACTTAATGAGAATCAAAGGCAACTTCAAAATGGAATCATCGTACCGAATCTTTTGGAATCAACTGGTGATTTGTAATGAATTTCTTACCATTTAAAGCCCTATTTTCCCCCCTCCACCTCGATCGATTTGGCCCAAATGCAATACCGACCGGGGTCTTATGACTACTGATTTTTGTGCCAAATCGCGTTCCGCTAAATTGATTTCTACGAAAGTTATCGTGCTAACAAGAAAGTGTCCATAAATACGTATACAGGGTGTTCATAAATTACCTCGACAGAGAATACATAGTACATCTCATTTGTGATCGAAATTACTATTTGAGGTTTTTTGGAATTCCTCTTGGTTTTCGAAATATCGTCAATTTCGTGTTTTTTTGGTGACCCTCTGTTTTTTTTTACGACAAGTGACTAGTACGACATCATCAACAGGCGCTAGACTTAAAGCAAATAGCTCATTGAAAAGAGCACAAAATTTCCTACATTATTGGTCCTCAACTCAATAAAATTACGCCAAGGCCCTAGCCGCTAGGGCATTAGATATCCGAAGGAAACTCGTTATTCGCATTTCTGCCCAATTTTAATCAGTGATTTTCACAATTTCGTCAAAGGAAAATATTTTTTTGCATTCATAGGGAAAACTTCCTTATGATGTCAGCTTTCCAATGACGTACAATAGTTACCAGTTTTCATCATCTAGTGAAGAGATAGAAGCAATAAACGAGCCCAAAACTGAAAAATAACTGAGGTGAAACCAGCTCTGATTACTTGTTTCCGAAGGGTGAGACGTACAGATTCAAGCGGTCAGCTAAATCTATCGCTAATTTACATTGGTGAGTTGAAATTGGGTGGCGGTGAAGCTTAAAATATAGTTAGAGGATTGGGCTTCATGTTTCGTAATACGGCCCCTGGTCGCAACTGGTTGTTAGTAGACCAGCTTTAGATGACCTAGTAAATAAAAATCCATGGGTGGCTGGGGGTCAGGAAAGGACTTCTCGGTGAGCACCTTACTGGTCCATGAAGCCAAATCCACTAGCGATATTTTAAGCTTCACCACCACCGCTAATTTACGCCAGCGAGTAGTGGATTTGGCTTAATGGACCAGTAAGGTCATCTAAAGCTGGTCTACCAACAACCAGTTGCGACCAGAGAGGAGCTTGTGAATCGTACTTATTTGAGAATCGTACGAGGAAATCCAGAGGCGACGGCTGGAGGTGCAACGTGCATCCAATGCAGTTATGTGGAGAGCCGATTTTTGCATTTGCATTGTTGGGGGGTCAGGGTGACCACTGGTCCATGAAGTCCAATCCACTAAACTGTATTTTAAGCTTCACCGCCACTTAATTTCAACTCACCAACGTAAATTAGAGTTAGATTTAGCTGACCGCTTGAATCCGTACGTCTCACCCATCGGAAACAAGTTCAGAGCTGGATTCACCGCGTGTTCACATTTCATGTTAGCACTGACGTTTCACACGAAGACGTCACGAGAATGCACAAAAACCGTGTTTTCACGGAACGTGGGCCATTGCCAACGGTAATCGTGAAGGGTGCAGGAAGATCGGCAACAAGTGAGAACAGGATATCTTACCATTAAGAAGGCAAGAGTCATTCAATTTGACCCCCCCCCCCCTCAGTGATTCATTACATTGTCGCCATTCGGGGGGGGGGGGTAATTGAATGCCGTTTGCCAACGATATCTTCTCCTTCCTAACATATCCTGTCCTCCCTTTCTAAAACAGTATTTTTAAAGAAAAATATAGACAGTTGCCTATATGCCAAGTGCCAACAATATTCGTGAAGAGTGCTCAGAGATCGGCAGAAATGGATGGGGGTGGGGGTCAAATTGAATGTCTCTTGCCTGCGATATCTTCTCCCATGGTAAGATTTCCTGTTCTCACTTATTGCCGATCTTCCTGCACCCTTCACGAATACCCTAGGCCAGGGGTGCCCACAAGGGAGGCAATGGCGCGGGACGCGCCATAAATAATTGGGTGGGAGCGGATTTTTTTTAAACAACCCACAGTCCCTCGCTTGCCAAACGAGTTCCCGTAGGTCCCCATTCCACCTTTCAAAGAGTCGAATGTGAATCAAAACATTAATGCTGCATCCAAATAAGTAACTCTCTACGAATGCAGTGACGAGTAGGAATTCTAGACGCGATACTAACGACATCGCGAAACGTTCATCAACCCCCTCCCTTAGGCGAGTTTTAACCGGGAGCGGCTGCATTTCGCAATTGAAAACGATCAAAAAGATTCATAAACCACATCCAGCTCAAATAGAAGCATCGGATTCGGACTAGTTGTAGCCTAGCTCCAAGGTCCTACAGCTACAACTTTATGCATGCATTACCCTTCTAATCCTCGGAGTTTCAGCAATCTCGAAACAATAGTTCTTAAACAACGATTTCGATGAAACTGCGTTTGAAGGCACGGGGAGTCCGAAAATCAAAGCTGATTTTCAATCAGACGATCTGTTGAAACGGATTCAGGTTTTCCTGGCCGCACGAACCTTTTCCCGGACGCCGGACGGTGACACGCAATAATCAAAGACTTTGCAGGCCAAGGATGAAGGAAGAGCCTCTACGCAGGCGGACCTCTTGGCCCGCTATGGAGTCAAAAGAGTTAGCTGAAGTCAACGACAACGTTAAACTCTGATTTTGCTTTGGAGCGCTGACACCATTTATCATTGTCCGGGGCACTCATTATCCGCGTCCGGCTCAATCATAAGGAATTCCTAAAATAGAAGATACATTGAGCGATCAGATTTTCGAAGAGACAAGCAGTTGAAGGAGTTGGGCCGCACGAATTTTCCCGCGAACGAACGCCACAGAATCGACATCACTGAAGACCAAGAAGGAAAACATCCTCGAAGACACGAACGTCGTCGCTGGGCTGTTTTGGAGACCTGGAAACAGCCTAACTAACGACATTGCTTAACACTCATTTTCAACCTTTTCATTTATCTCAAGGTAAATTGTGGCGAAAGATGATAATTCGCCTCTTGCGTCATGGCGACTTGAGTGGATCCAACGGGTCTTTATAGTAAAAAGCTGAACGCCGGATCACGGATATCACGCCAGAATGTGGTTGTAGAGGGGGGGGGGACAAAATTGCACTTGAGGCTCCCTGCACGTTTCTTTTCAAAATCCTGAAACATGAATTCAAGACGAAAAACGGACAATTCAACGAAGAAAATCTCGGATTTATGGTCCATTATCTTGTGCGGTAATTTTTGCCTTTACATACTGACTGGTTTTGGGAAAAGTAATTAATGAGCAACTGTAACTTCCGCTTGGTTACTAACAAAATCAAGAGTTCCTAATAATCCCAACGCGTAAAAGAGTTAAATTTTTTGGTAACGAAAACGAGTTAACGTAATTAACGACGTCCACAGGTTGATGAGCACGGTCCTATAGCCGACAATGCATCATATATCATGATTTAAGCAAATTTGTTCCCCACGTTGAGTTTTTGGTGCTGGTGAGAATTCTGGGGGGGGGGGGTGCGCCATTCAGCTTGTGGGGGATGGGCACCCCTGCCCTAGGCTATGGCCCATGTTCCGTAAAAACACGGTTTTTGTGAATTCTCGTGACGTTTTCGTGAGAAACGTCAGTGCTAACATGAAATGTGAACACGCCAAAAGGAAGCTTACAAGACGGAGAAGTTTTTGTGATACATCGAAAGTCTGTTGAGGAAGCCGTTTGGGTACAGGGACTTTTCGTAAAACGGACAAATTTTGGAGGCCACGTAAATTTATGGAAAAAATGCCAGATTTCTAGGTGTTGACTGATCCCACCAAATCCCAGATATAAATTCATAACTAATAATCAGAATGCTTCTTGTAGTGTAGCTATGCTGTCGTGCCGCCTTTGGAAACAAATTCATGTATCATTGCCCCACTCATACCCATACGTTGGGGTGGGGACCACAATATGTGACTATTGAAAAAGGAAAAATACCAAACGACATAGGCACTTCGTTTCCCTGCGGTAGAAATCGGAGGAGGTGGAAATCGGACTGACCCGAGTGACCCCGCGGTATCCTATGAAAGAGCACAACTCAATTAATAATAACAAAAAAATGTGCAAGGTATTTTTTTAAAGGGTGTAAGAGCAATTTCAAACATGGCCGTTCCCCTCCCTCACGTTAAATATTCCTTCATTGACTTCAAAGTTTAATATTATGGTCAACGGTACTGTCGTGGAAGAGAAAGCAATGCTTGAAAATTGTGCAAGTTCCCCATTGATGAAATATACTCTAAAAATTGTCGTTAAAATTCCGTGAGTAGTTGAGTTGATCAATCGTGGAACTATTTTGCGTTCCACGCGAACCGCCCCTTCCCCTCCTGGATAAACCGTTTAGACAGATGAAAACCCCTTGGGGCTCAGCTTACTTTCCCTATCCAAAAAATCTGGCTTCGACACTCAAATAAAGGTGCTGTCGGACAGATCAATCGGTAAAATGAGTCGCCTATTTCCTAAAGTGCGCTGAATCCATAATCCATTGAATTGAATAAAATAAAATAAAACAAAATAATTAAAAATAGTTTGGTAGGTATATCGTTGGATTTGATTCAGAATGCCAGCGGTTGCCACTGCGAGGTCAATCGACTGGTGCATCACCAACCTGTCACATTAATTCACAAAAAAGCGCCCCAAGCGTTATTGCGTTTTCTCACTTGAGGTCCAACGGCCCCTTAACTGAGAGATTGAGGCAATGATGAGGCCAGCAAGATGTCCAGATTCAAGAGTGTGCTGGCTGGGTAAAATGATGACTAAAATGCGAAATTACCCCCCTCCCCTCACCCTTACGAGATTTCAATCTGATTCCCCTCCCCCCTCAGGACAAATTCCTACTTACGCTAACATTTTATAAGCCACCACCAGAAAACAGATGCTAAAAAGAAAAAATAGAGACTTGCCACCGGGCTTGGCACTTAGAACTTTGACAAGAAGAAGTTTCCCTGTTTTACATTTTCGTTTCTTTTTATTTCATTCAATAAATTCCGTTCGTTTTACTGTCGTTCTTAAACGGTACCATTATACTTCCGTTTATGAAAACAGCCTCGATTCTATCATTTTTTCGGATGTTTTACGAAGGAGCCGCTGGTTAATTTGTATAGGAACAGGGCACGTACGCGGTGTCTACTCATCTGTCAATATTTTATTGAGAAAGGAACAAATAGTTATTTTTTTTTTTTTTTTTTAATTACTAGACCAACCTTAAAAGGTTTTACAAGTACAACGAACAACAATTTGTACTAAATAACTATATCACAGGATTAAATAACTATATCACAGTAATTATCACATGAGTTGGTCTTGGAGTAGGCAGGGTCGTAATCTTTTAGCTATCCGTTTGCCCAACGAATAATAGACCGCTCGTTCCACGGCCGGCAGGTTTGCGTGAAATTTTTTGAACTTCGCGACGATGTGTTCTCTGATCGAGGGCAGGTTTAATTCCCTGTGGAGCTGGGAGTTTCTTACGAACCAGGGTGCATCTGCCGCCGCCCTTAGTATTTTATTTTGGATGACCTGTAGCTTGAACAATTTTGACTTTGCAGCAGCTCCCCACACTTCGCTCCCATATAGCATCAATGGTCGGATTATAGATTTGTACACGAGTATACAGAATTCTGGTTTCAATCTGCTTTTTCTGTTTAGTATGGAGTACAGTTGCCGCTGCCTTGCATAGCCTTCTCCCACTTTTTTGCTAATGTGTTTTTCCCACGTTAGCCTTCTGTCAAGATGGAGGCCCAGGTATCGCACCGAAGCTTTATTGTCGTTCCATTTGAGGTTGGTGTTGCCCACTCGGAGTTCTGGAGGATTATTTGGAAAGCGAAGAGTGAAAATTTTCGCTACAAATTTCTTGTGGTTGAGGGTGATCTTCCACTTTCTCATGTACTGCTGGATTTCCTGCAAAGCATGTTGAACTGCGTCTCGTGCCTCGATTATATTTTCATTGATCGCGTATATGGCGGTGTCGTCCGCGAATGTAGCAATTTGGACGTTCCGCGGAGCAGGAAGATCGCTCGTGTATATATTGAAGAGAATGGGTGATAGAACTGAGCCTTGCGGAGTTCCAGCACGGATATGTTTCGTCGTGGAGACACTGTTGTTTATTCTGACGAAAAAGGACCTGCGAGTCAGGAAGGCACACAGTATATCGTATATATATTTTGGAAGCCCGGCTTGTTTCAATTTGAACTTGAGTCCCTTATGCCATACTTTATCAAAAGCTTTTTCAAGGTCCAGGAAGACACTGACTGTGTTCATTTTATTTTCGAAGCCCCTAGTGATATCTTCTGTTACTCTGTACGCTTGATGTATGGCCGAATGGTGAGGGATGAATCCGCATAGCTGTTTTGGGATGAGGTCAGTGACAAAAGGCGTGAGTCTACGTTGAATACATTTTTCAAACAGCTTTCCAAGGATCGGAAGAAGACTGATGGGACGATACCTAGTTCTCTACCAGCTTCTTATTTTTTCTTGCTTTTGCGAACACTACTACTTCGGCTATTTTCCACGTGGTTGGGAAGTATCCAGTTCTCAGACACTGATTGAAAATATTTAATATTGCCATCATCCCTTTCTTTGGTAGTTTTTTTTATTAATATTGGAGGGATTCCGTCGTGTCCAGGGCTTTTTTTCGAGGCCAGCCCCCCTATTCTGTAACTCTTAACGCGTGCGTTAGCGAAATAAACAAGGTGAATAATTGAAAATAATCAGCTGAGAAATTTTGCTAACGCACGCGTTAGGAGTTACAGAATAGGGGGGCTGGTCCTTGAGAAGCCTCTTTAGTTCGGTTGGGGTTACATAATCTAAGGGTAGCTCAGCTGAGTGGAGCGGCGTGTTCACCTGTTCTGAGATACAGAGATCATGGGTTTCATCGATAGATTCCGCTGCTTCAGAGAATACGTTAGCGTAGTATTCGGAGAAAATCTCGCACTTTTCCCCTTCCGAAGTTATAACGCTCTCGTTGTGGTGTATCGCGGGGATAGTGTTTTCTTTTCTTGTGAGTTGGCGAGTGGCTTTCCTTAAGGAGTTGTCCTCGGGGTGTACATTTTCCACGTAATGGGCATATCTGTTGTACCGGTGTTTCTCCAGGTCCTCCTTGACTTGTTTTTGTAGTCGATTTATTTCTATCTTCAGAGTTTGCTCTCTGGACCTTTGCCATTGTCTTCTAAGGCTGTTTTTATATTTTATTTGTTCGAGGATGGAGGTTGGAACGTGTTCGACAAAGCTCACGGGCTTTCTTGGGTTTGGAGGGCTTTCGGAGTCTGCGACAGCTTCTTTGAGTGTGGTTATAAAATCGCTTATAGATTTGTCTATTTCTTCGGGAGAACACTGGTTGTGGTTGATCGTTAAGTTTTGGTTTAAGTAGGTTCTGTACTCATGCCAATTTATTGGGCCTTTGATCAGTTTATTTCGAGTTTGGTGGTGGATAGGAGTGGATCCGAGTGAAGTAATTGTTGGAGAATGATCGGAGCAGAGCTCCGGTACTGTTCTGGTGGAAGTTTGCATGGAGAGTCCCTTCGTAACGCCGATGTCCAGGATATCCGGGTTTGAGTTTTCCCTAAAGAACGTTGGATCGGATGGTGCAACAACGTCAAAATTGTGACGGAAAGAAAGCTCTAGAAGTAGTCGCCCGGCTACGTTGGTGTTCCGGCACCCCCACGCGGTATTTTTCGCATTCAGATCTCCTAGCAGCAGGTGTCTGCCATTGCAGAGCAGCGCAGTGACGTCGGTTTCAGTCAGGCGTTTATTGGGGGGCCTGTACACCGCTGTGATGTTGATTTTAGGAATTGAATGGATAGTTATCCCAGTGGCTTCTATATTGTTTGTTCTGGGAAGGTAAAGTTCAGTGTGGGGGATACTTCTTTTGACGAGGATGGCCACGCCTCCCCACGACCTTCCTTCCGAACGATCGTACCTGTGCGTTAAGTACCCCTGTATTCTGAAACTGTCGGCTTTCTGAAGGTGTGTTTCGGTTAAGCATGCTATGGATATATTGTGTTCCTGTAAGAAAATTTTGAGCTCATTTTGTTTGCCGATAATACCATTTGCATTCCAGTTTAGGATGTTTATTTGACGTAAGTTCACTGTAGGGTTCGATACAATGAGGAAGTTTCACATTTTCCAAAAATATTTTTTTTCGATGAGGCATATCAATCCTTCCCCGTAAATAAATAAATAAAAATTTAAAACCCTTCAGAAATATTTTTTATTTATAAACAAAAGTTGGCATATTTGAAATCCCGCCAAAACGAACATTTTCCGCAACGTAATATCCCATGTATTCTCTGTCCTTTTCATGCCTCTAACTTGCTCATCTGTTTATCCTCCATTATTTTATTATTGGAGAGCTCTTGTAGAATGAAAGGCAAAGAAACACAGCAAACCACTTTCCGACTACATTACAGGTGAATTTTTTTCAGAAAGCGCATATGACACAAACATGCTAGCTGGCGTGTTTGAAATGACCTAAAACTTCAAAAATCGCGTATTTATTAACTGTTGGATTATTTTACGAACGGATCACGATTTATGCTCTATTTTAGCATAAATAAACCTTAAAAAATAGATCTATGAATAAGTTCTGACCCATGAAACTTCCTCATTGTAATTTGGTGAGAAACATGGGCCTGGTGGTTAGCGTTCATGACTTGTTACGAGTTGGAGGAGGAATGAGATGATTTTTGGTAGGAAAGGCTCTAAGGATCGGAGGACAGTCGACACTACAGAAGTAATTAAGTCCTCTGTGGCCGGTTCGTTTTCAGGGCGTTTTGTGGGAATTTGGTTCTGGGGTCTTCGAGTAACATCTGCGAACGAGCGAGAGGTGATGGGATGTAGGTTTGGGGTGGTAACTTTGTTGAGCTTTGCCTCGGATGTATTTCCCGTATCGTTTTTCCGCCTCTGCTGTTTGATATGAAGGTAGTACTCACATCCCCTGTAATTCGCCGGATGGCTTTTACCGCAATTTACGCAGGTTGGTAACGTTTCTTTATTTTTTGAACAATCCTTGTAGTGGTGGTTGCCGTCGCATTTGACGCATCGACTAGGAAGCTTGCAATAATTTTGCGTATGATGAAATCGCTGGCAATTTTTACATTGCGGGATGACATTTGGTTTTCGCCGAGGCTCAACGCTGACTACCGAATAGCACAGCCTTGTAAGGCCTAAGATTTTTTGTTCATTTTCTGATGTTCTTTCCAAGGAAACAAAACAAATGGGGGTCTGGAGCTTGTCTTTATTGAGCAACCGCGTTACTTTTTTGACGGGATACGATAAGTGAATCAATTCTTCCTCGATTTCCTTTTCCGTGAGGGAAAACGGAACGCCTCTTATGGCTACTTCGACGGTTTTATTTTCATTTGGCGACCTGTAGGTATGATAAGGTATTTTCTCGGTGTCGAAGAATTTTGTGACCGATCGAAAGTCATCGGAAGTTTGCAACCCAATTTTCAGAGCACTTTTGGTCATTCTGGTTGAAAATTCTTCTTTGCAATGTATTTTCAAATCACTCACGACCTTCTGGTAGTTTAGCGTTTTTTCTTGTAGGAATATAGGTGGTATCTTTTCTTTACGAGGGCTAATTGTGTTGGTTTCCATGGAGGAAGGAATTTCGTTTGTGTTCACCGCAAGAAGCGAATACCTGTTCTTTATCGTGACAGGATTTGGACTTCGGTTTAATGTGACTCTAATTTTTTTTTTTTTTTTTTGCTCTTTTTCTGGGAGAGGGTCATCCTCATGTTTGCGAGATTTTTTACCTGTGGATGAGAGCTCACTTTCTCGCGGCGTTCCCAGTATGACATTGAAAGGGTCCACCAACCCTTCCCCCAAGGATGGAGGGGAGGTAGGGCCTTCCGACATTCCGTCGAGCAGGCTTGGAGTGTTTGGTGAAAGTATTATGCACTTTTCACTATTTGTAAAGAGTTAATTTACTAACGTTATTATTATTGGGGTAAACACAAAACTTGTGAGAAACTAATAATTTGGCGACGAGAAGCACTCACAACGATATGAAATAGTTCCTATCGCGGTGGACTCTAGTACACGACTGAACAAATAGTTGAAGTGACTTTCATGGAATGCGTTGACATATTTTGAAGACAACTGAGGGACAAAGCACCGCAATGACAATTCGATTGATCTGTCATAAATTATCCACGTAGACCAAGGAGCCTCAAGCGTTTTAGCATATTAGGCATGAATAAATGTTTATTAATTAGAGAAAACAAGTTTTTCCCGTTCAAAAAAGTCCCCAGGTAAGAAGAGGCCTGAAATTCAAACGAGCAAACAATTACAGTACACTTCCGCTTAACAATGAGCCATAATGAATAAAACAAGGAAGTAAAAGGTGCATGATCTTATACTTCAATTTGTATCGAGCATGTTATACTGATGAAAATGATTGTTGTGATTCATAAATGCTTGGAAAAATTGAACATAAGCTTATGCTCTTTCCTATTCATATGACTGAATATCATTCCTCCAAACTTTCAAAACGTACATCAAGGTCCTTTTCTTTCGTGGAATTTAATCCTCAAAGGCTGAGCAGGAACAGGCACGAGTCTCAGTACCATTTCAGTTTCTTCAACCGCCTCAATTTCGAGTGTCTTTATGATCTTAAATGATAAAAAATAAATGGAATGCATTGGACGCTGAATAATATTAAATGGAAAAGGATGGCAGTTTTACCTCGCTCAATGTCATATTGAGTTGAATTTTGGCTAGTTGAGCTCCAATACAAGAGCGCATGCCCATTCCAAACGGAATGTAGCCGTTGGCGTCAACTACTCCTCCAAGTTTTGAATTAAGCTCTCTCTCCCATCTTTCAGGCCAGAAAAGGTGTGGCTGAGGATAGCGCAATCTTGAAGTGCGAAGCTGCTTCTCTTTGCGTCATTTTTCTACGTATGGCCTCCAAACATTCCGCCAATTTGTTGATGTCATAGTCGCGGTATTTACGAGCCCCTAATTTTCTCTTGTGACGGTTGGGCATCTGAAACAATGGGAATGTGAAGTAAGTCAATAAATAAAATGAAAGTCTCTTATTTTTAAGAAAAAAAGTCGAAAATAAAGTAAAAATAAACAGGTAGGATACTTTGGTCCAACCAGCTGGATGGACCAAAGTACCCTCACTTCCTGGTACAAAGTTATGTTCCACAAATTTTTCATTAATAACATTCGTAATTATTAACTTAAATTAATTATCCAAAAAGGATATTCATCCCAATTAAATTCTTTACACAATAGGATAGGACTCACCTTGCGTTCACGTATTCATCCAACCAGGCGATCGAAAGTGTGGAAGTCAAGTTTTGAGAGGTAACAACATGGTTCTTATCAATCGTTCTTATCACCACGGAGAAGTGATAACGCGGTGGTTGATCCAACTGTTTGTAAGCCCCGTCTACATAGAACGCTAAGACGCTGTCGCAGGACGCAAGAGAGAACGCAGTACGCAACGCAGGAGTTGGACCAACTCCAACTTCTAGCGTCTTCGTTCCTGCGTCAGCCAATAGTTTTCCACCTGGGCGGCGCGGTTTTTTTTGTACAAAGTGGAGGTTTTGCAACCCTCTACTAAACAAAACCTTCATTCGTCGATCTGTGTTTATATTTCATACTCCTTGGTGCCCGCTTCTCTTCCTAATAGGTGTTTTGATAC